>QTSX02000766.1:246994-421692 GCA_014839935.2 Entomophthora muscae | reverse complement strand
CCTGGCTCACATGCACTATTGCCTGGACAACAACCAATATACAATTGCCACCCATGAGCGCCCAGTAAGCACTAATTAGTGCCCTGCCAAGCATCCTGCCCTGTCACATCTTCTGCTCAGCAGTGTGGAGGTGCCTGCAACACAAGGGACCAATCCCACTGAGCCTGCCTTTTCCTTTTCTTGCAATAAACTTGCTTCTGCTTATCCTCTTTTTTATTGTTTCTATTATTTTTAGCGCTTATTTTTTATTATATTAAGTTTTTAATTATTTTAGTTATCTTCTAAATTTAGTGCTTATAGAAATATTATTGATTAGCAGAGTCTGTGAGTTGGAGATTTAAATCTTGCGCTGCTGCAGTACTAAATATAAAAGTAAGGTGCTGCCGCAGCATAAAAGATGTTTGCAAGGTGGTGCGGTGGCGCTTAAAGCTGGGTAGTTTTGCAGTTGAATTTGCAGAGTTTTGAAAACCTTATTTTGATGACATACTTTTTATTTTGATTTGAGATAGTGTTTTTATGATGCAGTTTTTTGTGATGGTGTATTTTGGGTATTTATTAAGTGTTTTTATACTCAAAAAATCTTATTTGGATAACACTTTTTTATTTTGATTTGAGATGCTGTATTAGAAACCAATATTTAAAAAGTAACTATTTAATAATTTTTATTAAGTTTTTTAATTTTGCTGATGTAAATCCTGACGCCATCTCAAAGTTTTTTTGAGATGGTGTTTTTGAGATGATGTATTGCACCCAAGGCTGGACTCAGTTTGATAATCTCTAAAATTACTTTTAATGCACACTAAAAAACTAAAATCAATGTATCTCAGTGAATACTAGCTGATTTTGATGTCCAATAGCTTATTGTAAAGCTAAAGATCAGCTCTATATTTTAATGAAATGTAAGAAAATCAATTATAAAAGTTTTAAACCTATTATTTTAGCTTTTCCAAACAAAAAAGTAATATTTCACTTATTTAGATCTATATTATATATTTTTTACTTGGATATACACTTTTACTTTAGTAAATAAAAGTTGAATTAAATTAAAATAAAGTATTTTAAATAAAAGTTTTAAGTCAACAGAAGATAAGTAATCCCAGCCTAAAAATACAACAAATTATATTGAACTGATTTGTGAAATTCAGTTTTATATCTTTCCTTGGACAGGGCAATCACCTAACATAATTGTAAGTAATAACATTAATTCCCCTCAACAAATCATTAACAAAAGTGCAGAAACAATTAATGATATATGTGTTCA
The DNA here is from genome assembly GCA_014839935.2 of Entomophthora muscae. Lineage (NCBI taxonomy): Eukaryota > Fungi > Entomophthoromycota > Entomophthoromycetes > Entomophthorales > Entomophthoraceae > Entomophthora > Entomophthora muscae. Next base: position 420,431 of record QTSX02000766.1, on the reverse strand, counting down.
AAGTAGTCTAGTGAATTCAGTTATCAAAATTTCATTTAAAAATACGGAATATCAACTGTTAATTGATAGTAATGATTTAAATAACAAATGTGTAGCAAAAACACATTTAAACTCTAAAAATAAATGTTTAAACGTTTTAGATTATGATTCTGAAGTTAATTTGAAAATCAAGGCAAATACATAAATTCTAGTTTAAAACTAGATCTAGCTCCAATTGTCACTAATTTCAATCCTATTAATGAAATCAATCAGGAATCAACTGACCAAGCCTCTGAAAAGCATGCTGTGACCAATCAAATTAAAAACAAATGCAGAATGCATCCTAAAGAACTAAACTTCCACCTCTGTACCCAATCAAACCCAGATAAACAACCAATCATTGTAAATAGTTTACATTTAAACCAGAAATCAAAACCAGTCAAACCCAGTAATGAATTACACAATCTTCACATTAATCAAACCTTCCCCTCTTCCAGTCTTACAGGCTGCAGCTTGCTGCAAGCCTGTAAGGAATTGTTACACCACTAAAATTTGAAGAAACCATGGGTGAGCTTTCAACTCCCCCCCAACTTACCCTGACTATTTAAGCTGATATTCCCTCCAGAGTAAATTTCTCTAACAATTTACTTTCTTTTTTCAATTCACAATAAATTATCTATTCTCAAAAATAAATGATTAGTGTATAGATTGTGTTATAATTAAAATAATAAAGACCCTTCAGTTTATGTGGGTGTTTTGTTTGTTACTTACATCCTGCCAAGCCAATGTGAACTTCAAATCTCTGAACCTACTCCCACTGAGAAATCTGAATATTCTATTAGGTACTGCTTTAGACCTTGCTGTCACTGTGTCTCTATGTTGAAAATGCCCACTTTCCCCCAATTGTGCATCCATAGTCTCCTTGGTTAGTTTTAGTGTATACCAGTATCTAATACCTGTTGAACCGTTTCTCTCCCTTTTTGAGAAGATTTCAATTACTAGACCATCTACTCCACATGTTGATGATAATAATTCCTGTAGGAATCACTCTTTTTAAGTTTAACTTGGGTGCTCTTCTCTATTCTCTTTGGAAAAAGCTTCCAAATGAGTGGATCTCTGACATGAGGTCATCCAGAAAGGTATTTTTACCATGAATAATAAGATTTAGGCAATCAATATTATGCTCTCTCCTACCAACCTACAAGAATTCCAAGTGTTCTTAGGAATTTTAGGTTACTATTTCCAGTTTATCCATGAATTTGCCAAGCTCAGCAAACCCTTAGTGCATCTATTTTGCAGGGTCCCCTTTGAATAAACCAAGAGCCAATATCTTGTCTTTGGGGCTTTAAAACAGAATCTCTAAGAGGCTTATTTTGGTCTACCCCAACTACAACAAGGAGTTTATCCTGTAAACTAATAAAAGTGGGGTAGCTGTAGGTGCCATCCTGGATCAACTGGATGTCAATGGGGATGACCACCATTTATATTATTTTTTGTGCATTCTAAATAAGCATGAGAAAAACTAAAATTTCACTTTGAAAGAATTTCTGACTGTCTTGCACACTGTAAAGCAATTCTGCTACTACATTTGCAGGACCCATATCATTATGATAACTAACCATTACTACCTTTTATGGCTACAGCAATTAAAAGAGCCAGAAAGGCAGCTAGCTTGATGGGCTTTAGAGCCTAAAGGTTATTTTTTTACTTTATATTTTTTCCTAAATGACCAACATCAGAATGCTGATGACTTATTGTGCATTCCTATTATGAATATATACCCTGCTGATTCTAACCTATTGTATGAACTTATTTGATAATCTTCTTCTTGTGATGCTAATGTAAGGATTTACCTTTTTTACTCTGCTACTATGAAGTGCTACTATTTCCAATATTTTGGTTTCTACAGCAAATTCTATAACAGGGGCAACATTTTTATAATTTTCACTACTTTATACCTTCCCTCTTTAATCTTTTCCTCTTAAATCTAAATTTTAAGTTACAATTCTTTTTTTCAAAACTCACCTTGTTTACCAACAGCTTTTGAACCTGAAACCTATACATAAATTAAGATTTTTAATCAGAAAACTTACATCTTTTGTTTTTTTACCGCAAACTTCAAATCTGAGCTTTGGACTGGTTTCCCCTGCTTTTTCTGGATGTTTTTGCCTCTAAAAACTGTGCCATCTCCTTCTCTTGCTTCTTCTTTATCCTGGTGCCATAAAATAACTTTTTAGCTAATATTTTTTATGTTTTCACGTCTACTTCTACATTATCACCAAACCACACTTAAACAATTCTTGCTAATTCTTTGAGCACTTCAATTTACCTCAATAACTTAAGAAGAATAAATAGCTTGATATCTTTCTCAACTTTAAGTTGAGATTGTTTGACTTGCACTTCTAAAAGGTACTTTTTAGGTTGTGTGGCTTGTTTTCATGTGGTAACTATATTTAAACTTTATTCATTTTTACCATAATTAGTTTTTTTAGCATCATAATACACTTTTAATTATATACAATTTATTAAGCAGCTTTTTAATAATACTCAAACCTTAGCTGTAAACACTTTTAATCCTCTTATAAATGCTGGTCAGTTTCCTGGCCTTGAAGGCAAACTTTTAAATCAATATTCCATTGTTATGACAGGTCTTTATTTTATGTTTTCAGGCTTAATAAATTTTCTTAGTCCCTATTTCACTTCTTATGAGTTATTAGGCACATTTATTTAACTACTTCTTCATAATTTATCTACATTCTTATATTTAACCAGTATAAATATTTTTAGTTTAAAAGCCTTACTTTACAATCACTCTCCAAAAGGCTTTTAACCTTATACTGATACATAAGAAACCTGTGTCACCCTTTAAAAGCTCTTGGTGAACATCCATATTCAATACAATCAATTTTTCAATAAGATGGATACTTATATCTGCCTTATATACAACCCTGTAAGACTTCAGACTTTTTCAACAACAACTGAAGTTTTATCAAAGCCTGTGCTCAACCATCACCAGCAAATTACTATTTCCCAAGGATACAAAAGATATAGCTAGGATTGTGACAATAGTTTTATTGATGATCCTAAACAGGAGAAGATTGAATTACTTGAAAAATATAAGCGTAAGGGTTTTTATACACAATTCTAAGAAAAAGAGATGATAAGATAATTATGTTTAAGTGATATTAACTTGTACTTTTGAATCATAAATGTATTGTCAAGAGTAAGATTCTAAAATCTGGGAGTGAGGGCTTTTGGCTGTCAAAAGTTTGGGCTGAAATGATTTGGTATTCACTGAAATATAGGCAACCAAAAGTGGTAAAGGAGAAACAAACAAGCAGAAGTCTTGGTATAAACATCAACAAAATAGGATATATCAGTTAAGACTTAAATTATGAGTCCTTACAGACCCAGTATCAGAGTCTATATGTCCTACATGATCACTTAGATAATGGTCATGTAAAGATTTTGAACCCCCATAATTGGTTAGTCAAACACTAATAATGAGAAATTACGTGAGATATGATATCTGTTATCTTGAACTCTTGTCATGGATATCATCTCTAGCAGACCTGCTGTGGTGCTCCTGCTCCTATGAAGTCACCAAGGTGTGCCTGGGTCAAAGCTAGGGACCAGCTGGGTTGGGTTGTCATCCTCAGAGATACTTGTTCTATGGAAAGGAAAAAAAGTGAATTATCTAAACACTTCAAAAGGGACTTGCCACACCCTCAATCATCATTGGCAATTGATAACTAGGGGAAACCATATTTCACAGCAATCCATGGGCTATTAAAGCAGCTCTAGCATTTAGCAGGCTGTTTACACAATAATATTCAGTCCAACAATATCATGGATCTCAAGGTTATTTGAACTTCTTTCCTAATTCCTCAACCAGAAGGTTTCTATGAGTGGATAAGATAAAGGATTGATATCTTCTGATCTTCTTAATCAGCTCCAAAATTATTATCACTAAGGAAGTTCTATGTCACAAAAGGGGGACTAGGGGTCAAGATTAGCATTTATTTGCATCAAAAGAAAGACCCCATTAGAAAAATTCTGTATTATAGCCTGTCTTGAAGGAATATATTTGGTTTGCCAAGTCTTGAGCTTCTTTTACTTGGTCTCAGACTCCTTTTACTTGGTCTTGGGCTCCTTACTATTGGCCTTGGATGCCTTTCAACATGCCTTTTGCTCTTTTTTTGTATTTTTTTGCTCTGCTTTCTTGGTCTCCCTTGTCAGGATTCTCTTTTTCTCTATTACTGCTGCTAGTAACCTTTCAAGGAATATTCATATTACTTTATCCTTATCCTTGGTTTTAAACCAACAATTTATTTCCAAATAGATTCTCCTTTCATTCCCTGGCTCTACTGTTCAATTTAACCTATATTAACGGTTAGTTTTAATTTCAAAGTTACCTTTATCCTCAGGAAAATTCTCAAACCCGTGACCTTTACGCTAGGGTTAGTTTAAACTATTCCAAACCTGCTTACCTTTTTCTTTTACTTTATCTTATGCCAGCAGTTTGGATCTTGTTTTTCTGTCTTTTTGCTTGCTCTTTTGCTCTAACTAGAGTTTACCAAACAATTTGCCGCTTCCTTATTTTTCCTTTATTATCTTTGCTTAAGCTTCAAAGGTTAAGTTAAGCAAAAACATGTACTTGTGTCTGTTTTTACCTACCAAGCCATATAACTATCTTTAGTTAGTTGTTCTTCTCCTATCATCACCTCAAAAATCAGACTTTAATAAAAGCCTGGGTTTTATCCAATCTCAACTTAAGTTGATATTGTTTGACTTACACCCCAAAAAGGTACTTATTAGGTTTTGTGGCTTGTGTTACTCTTTCAATTTTTAGTCTTAGTTTATCTTAGTCCATGATTCCTTTTGACCTTATCCTTTGCCAGTTAGGCAGCTTTTATAGTAGCACCCACAATTTAATTGTTGATAGCTTCAATCCCCCTGCTAGTGCAGACCATTTCCAAGACTTAGAGATTGCCTTTTTAACCAAATTGTCAGTCATTAAGACAGGTCTTTATTTTTTTCTTAGGGTTAATAGATTGCCTCAGTCCTTATTTCACTTCATATAAGCTCTTAGGAGCATTGGTGCAGTTATTATTGTAAATGTTGCCTACCTTTTTGTACCTGAAAAATATAATCATACTTGGTTTAAAGGCCTTAGTTTACAATAATTTACCCCAAGCCTTCAGATCTTACATCCCTGCCTTTCTCTGTATCATGTACTCCTTTCCTGATGACTTGGCTCCTTGTGCTATGTCTTGGACTCCTTGCCTGGCCTCTGGCTCTGATCTCTCCCTTTTTTCAGTCTGTTTTCCCTTAAATAGTTCCTTGTTTCAGCCTTTTTTCCTTTCTGATTCTGTTTTATTTCTAGGCTTAAACTATGTGGTTTCTCTCTATATATAATAAATTTAACTTAACAAATTACTTCAGCCAATCAGGACAGACTCTCTATAGTCAACCCTCAGATTTATTAGGCTTTTTCTTGCTGTTTTATCAATGAAAAACATTGATAAAACAGGCTTTGGCATGCAGCCAATCACGCACTTAGATTAGCCAGCTTCCTCAGACAGTTTCCTTGGGCTACCTACACCCGCCTCTGGTTTGACCCTGTTGACTCCTCACTCTGTAAAAACCATGGTTCCATATTTCAAATGGTTTACATGTTTCCTGTCATGTTTGCCATGTTGATTAAAATGATTTTCTCTTATGTTTTACTTAATAATTTTGCTTTCTCAGGTTTTCTCAATGTTTCTTTGTGTTTTCCTGTCTCTCATTAATTCTTGGAAAAACTTTTAGTCACCTGTTGCTCTGCTTTTGCTCCTCTTAAAGCCCCAGAAAAATGTCTGGCCCTGCTTTCAAAGTTTCTCCATGTTGTTCCTGTCTGCTCCTGTCTCATTCTACTCATCTAACTATTTGATAAATTATTTCTTTTATATTTAATACTTTTCATTATATAATTCTTTATTATATTTTTATTGATTTTTTCTTTGTCTCTTTGTCATTAATGACATTTCTCCTGAAAGAAATGACAAAATCCAACTAGGGGAATAAAGCTTGGACCCTTTCTCTGATAGTTCTGTGGAGCCTGCGGACCCCTGGGCCAGCTGCCTGTGTTTTTTATAGCTAGCCAATGAGCAAGCAGTAACTGTAAAAACCCAACAATTGGGGGAGTACTTTAACAAAATAAGGTACCAAGTTGGTGACTTGGAAACCTGTGAGCGCTGTCACAATTGGATAGACCGTCATCATCAATTGAAAGACCTTGGCGTGTACGTTATAACGTCCAAAATTACTGGCAAAATACATGAGTACATAGTATATACAAGTGTATATGGCTACGGACTGGGTGGAATGGGACAATACCAGTATGGACCAGGAGTAATTCTTGGAGGAGTTAAGCTGCGCCAGCTTCTTATAGTAGTAATTGCCAGATGGATTGTTGAATGGCCCATGCTGTTGAGAGTATTGGTGGCCCCCAATCCCTAGGCATACTGTGAGGACAGCTGATAAGATTAGGTGATTTATCTCCTGATCCTGGGAAAGGGCAGACAAAGCCTAGTGTCTTGTTTTTAACTTCTGGTAGGTAAAGTTTTTAAATTGTTTTTATGTGATACTATTGAGGGGTAATTTCACTCAATGATAGCACAAACTATCATCAAGTGATTTGGCTTTATTATATACTATCATCCTTGTGGGGCATGAATAGCTAAAACATTAGACAGGGAACCCCAAACACTTAGTGTTGTCTGGAATTCCCTTTTGGGAGTGGGATGGGGATGGTTTGGCAAGCAATGAATTGTTAATCTTGGCATTGCATGTCTTTGGAGCTTCTTCAGACACTTTCATGCATTCATATTCAACTTCTGCAGTTGATACATTAATTGTCATGCTGGGCAGCTTGTAAACCCCCTCCAAATTTGGTAGGTTCCAAATTTAGCAGAAGCTTCCCCCATTTTTGGGGTTTGGGGAAATTGACTTTTGGGGATTCCCAATTGGGCAATTTCCCCATCTGGATGGCTGGCAGCAGGTGGAGGCTGGCTGGCGGCTGGGGTATAAAACCTGTTTTTGCCAAAATTTAATTTTTTAAATTTTTTTCTTTTGCCAGGTGTTTTGCGGCAGTTTCCCCAATCAGGGGAAACTGCTGCAATTTTTTATCTTTCTCTTGGAGCCCAATTGTGCCCAAAAGATTATCTTGACAAAGGGTGTTGTCAGGAATATTCCTGACAGCAACAAATAGTAATTAAGAGTTGATTAATCAAGGAAAAATGCAGGATCACCTGGCTGAGAATTTGCTAAGTGCAGAAGAGCACATAGGCTGGTAATTAATCCAGACCAATCTAGATTTCTGAAGACATTAAACCAACATACCATCATTTCTGTGATAACTGACAGGCCATCTGAAAAGAAGATTGCTGCTCAGATAAAGATTCAAATTCTGAGGTAAACACATATGATTGGCTTGAAGTTCAGATCACCAAGCTTTGTGATTTAAAGCCAGCCAGTGAACAGGAAGCCACTTGGGAATATTTCCAACTCATGGGACTAAAAGTGAACCAGTTTTTAGCTTCTGAGAAGCCAGGAATCAAGAATTTCAGGTAAACTAGTAAAAATAATAAAGATATTAGTAGTTATCAACAGACTGTTAGGTTGGAACTATATCAATAGAGAAATTGGTGAGCCAAGAGGTGTATTATGGCCCTGGAATTCTTGGGCTGAAAAAAACTGAGCAGCTCAGCTATCAGGTGATAGTACAAGCAGAACTTAGCATTTTAAATGATACTTAAAACCCAGAGAGAATAAAAAAGGGAATGCAATTCTAAAAAAGATAATGAGCCCTTGTGTCAGGATTGACAATTCTTTCCACCTGAAAACCCAGGCCCAAGAAAGGGATTTGAACCCTGACCCTGAATCCCCACAAGCCGCCTGCCCAATGGACCAAGGGGCTGCCTGCCCATGTTTTCCTGAGGTCAAGCCCCCGCAAGCTGAAGCCAAGAATGATAGTCCAAATGTTAAAGCAAGCCAAACAAAAGGAATCAGTGTGCCAAATGAAGGAGTAATCAAAGCACCTAATGAAGGCAATGAAACTTTAACCATTAGCTTCATGAGCTTGAAGTCTACACTGGTGACCAATCAAGAGCCATCCCTAGAAGGAGGCACAGGCCTGCAACCTGACCCCATAATCACAATTCTAGAGCAAGATAATAAAGTAGCCAATTTTATATCTTTGACCAATGAAAGAACTCCCATTACAGGTGCCATTTTGCCACCTTTGAACCAGAGCACCCAGAAACCCCAGCTTTGCCTTCCCCAATGCCCTGATATCCCCCTTGGAAAATATTAAGTTTGGAAGTGGGGTGCTATATAGACCAAAGGACCCTGCGCTCCAAACTTATTACCATTTTCTAATAAAGGTTATGCTATTTTGGCTTACACAGCTATTGCCTTATTTTGTTTTTGTCATCTATCAAATCAGTACAAGATCTCCTGGCTCTCCTGTTCCTCTGCCCGCAGATTCCTGTCCTCCAGGCGCTCCTTTTGGCCCCGTCCACTTCATGGAATACCCTTTGAAACCTGAATATAAGGACCACACCCCATAAAATATACTGAAACTAAATCCTTTGGCCAGCATACAATTTGCAGTTAGATACAACTGTCAAGGCCTGTGGATATTCTTGACACCCAAATTGTTTAAGGAGTAGTTCAACAATCTTCCTGCCTACAATCTCTGCATGGAACTGCCTGTGACTCCCAAGCCTATGCCTGCCTTCTCATCCAACCTCCCATTTGATCACACTGGCAAGCTGTTTGGGATTGTGTACATCACCCTCACAGGGATTATTGACACTATAATCCCAGCTGTTTCCCTGTGGTCCTGGGTGGGGAAGTCCTTCCCCTATCTTTTTAAGTTAGCTCCTCTCTTGTGATGGACTTTACCCGCAAAACTCCCAGTCCAGGTTACCCCTGAAACTGACGGGCCAACCGCCCAAGACTAGATCCCTGACACCTTGGTTATACCTTTTTATTTCATATTTAGTTTTGATTGCTTTTCACTTGAATACTATTACAATGGAAAAACTTGGCCCACTGGCCCACTATCAGTAATACACTCCTGATGTAGGAGAGATCCTATTGTAAATTGGACTGCATGGATAAAATGGTCAAGGCTATCAGTGGAATTAATCCTGATAGTCAAGGCTAATCTGGTTTGCACTCAAATCCGTTGGATACAACAGATTTGCATTTCCAATTGTATCTCAGATGGATAGATGATTTGGCCAATTTTTTACATCTAGATGGATTAATTTGGAAACTGCTAGCAACTTCTGTAATAAAAAGCTGTAAACTTCAGCCTCTCTGGGGTAACTTACACCTATCTTTCCCCACCAGATTGTCCAGATAATCCCTAAATGGAAGGAATGTGGATGCAAGAGCCTGATGGACACAAGAAGATGCTATAATGTTCCAAACAATTGTGCAGGTATTAATAAAACTCCTGCAGCCATTGTGCAGCTTTCCTGGTATATAGCTTCCCTTCTTTCTTCAATAAAACATAATTTTATACTTTCACAAATTATCTACTTGCTTTTACACTCTACTTAGTTGTTACCTTAGATTTAAAGGTAAAGACTTCAGAGTCTTTAAGACTTGTATTAATTTGTGTATAGGCCTGCAACCATACTCTTACAAGCTAACACTCCAGAAATTAATCCCCAAGACGTTCAAAGGCCAAATTCACAACATTGGTGCTCACTCCAATATGTATCCTACTGGATACACCAAACCTGCAGGACGCCCCCTCTGTGATCCTGTTTCAGCCCTGGGAGGGAATGGCTTTCTTCCTGACTTCTACTTTGGTGAAGATGTACTTGACTTCTTGGATAAAGTGAAAGTCTTTACTGTTGGTTATACTGAAGAGCAAAAGATAAAATATCTGCTCATCAGCTTGTGTCAAAATTCCTTTGATATAATTTTGCCTTACCTTGGCTTCACTTACTCCCATCAGTACCTCCAAAAAGTGATAAAGCAAAAACTTCACTACCCACAAGGTTTTACTAAAGTCAGCCCCATCAATGGTTTGATAATCACTAGCACACCTCAGGACTGCCACTTGGATACCTCTGAAAGCTCTATTGATTCCAGAAATAGTCCTGAGTCAAACAATGCTCCTATTGCTGAATCATTGAACAAAGTTAAACATCCTGATTCTTTGGCTTGTGAAGTCAATCAAGTTAATGAAGATCAATATCTTGCAGAAGAAGATTAAGTGAAACGTGTAGAGAATATCTTTGAACCTAAAGAATCTCTTACTGAAGTAGAGCCCAAAAACCACTAGTCATCCATGAAGAGTACTGTGAAAAGAAACAGTATTTGGTCCATGAAGTAAACTCTATGGAGTTGCTAATCAGCAAGGATAAAGATACATCCTTGGCTGCACATATAGCATTACTTTCTTTGAATCTGTTGGAACCCTCTCCTGTTGATCTCAATGTTAGAGGTGAAGATTCAGCTAAGGATGATGATGTCCTCCATGAAGTTGAGATAGTTGGACTTCTTACCTTCCAAAGGCCTGTTCTCTCTCTTCCTGAACTCTTGCTTCTTGAAGATCTTGGAACTGTCAAGTCCTTCTCATACTCATGCCATAGACCTGTTAAAGCCCAGGGAGGGAATGATCACCTTTCAGTTCCTGCACTGAACCAATTGATAAGACTTCTCCAAAATACTCTAGAGGCTACTCTATAGAAGACAACAGCCAGGCTGGTATAAACCAAGCATTTTCCCAGGGCTTGCCTGAGATCAGCCAGCTGTTGAGAGATATTTTCAGATCTTTGATTATCCAGTGCTACTGGACCCTAAGCTTTAATGTGGCTTGCCTGATGACTCTTGCTGCTTATGAACCTTCTATAAGAGAGAGGCTCCAGACACTCAGCCAATTCACTGAAACCATGAAACACTCCTTCTGTAACTATATTCCTCAAGTGATTCAACACACTGGTCTTTCATTGGAGATCCCCTTGGGATTACATGAAAAGTTTTTGGTCACCATTATGCCTCCTGTCTGAAACCTTGGATCTTCCCTGGACTAGTCATGCCTGGATCTGGAGAGATTCAGATTCTTCTGGCCAATCTTAGTCTTGTCCCCTTGTCTTTGCAGAAGAATCAGCTTTTTGGATATTTCATATTAGAAGAACATGCCAACAAGCTTCAAGCCCTACCCTTTACTGGAATTGATGATTTAAGACTTCCTGTAATCCAACCCTTGGCCTAAAACCCTCAAAACTCTTTGGTTGGTCTCACTGCCATTGGTGGTGTTCTATCCCAAATAGATGATAATGGACTATACCATCATGTTGGCTACTGCTCCAGAACCCTCAACTGTTATGAATGCAACTACATCATCACTGAAAGGGAATGCTTGGCTATGATCTACTCATACCAGCAGTTAAGAGTATACTTGTATGGTGTACACTTGGCTGTTGTTACAGACCATGCCTCCCTCCAATAGTTGAAGACATTGAAGGATCCAGAAGGAAGACTTTCCCGTTGGACCATCAAACTTCAAGCCTTTGACTATGACATAGTGCATTGTGCTGGTGCCGTCCACCAAAATGCAGATTGTCTCTCACAGCTTCATAACATTGCCCTTGTTGCCTTCATACATGATGAGATGAAATTTAACCCACTATTTGACCTGTCTTTGTGGGGGGAGGAAATCACCACAGTACATTCTGATTTATAGAACTCTTTGGTGATTGCAAATGTGAAGGATGATTGTCTATTCATGGAATACAAGTACCTGTGGATAGCTAACATATGCTTATCCTTGCAACTGTAGTTGGTGATTGTTGATCAAGGACCCACCGGACATGTTTTCATACAGAGAGTGCTATCCCAACAGGATCACTATCAGGAATTGACAACCTTGGACAACAAGATCACAAATGCATGTAATGGATTGCTCTATCACCCTGTCATGGTACTTAAAATTAGGTACTGCAGAACTGTTGACAAGCCACCCTTTCAACTCTTCCATGGACGCCAACCTGACTTACCTTGCTGCCTGCTCTCCCTGATGAAGCCTAGACCGTCTGTCACCCCAGAAGCCTACCTTCAGAATTTTCCCCAGGCCTTGACCAATATAGAGGCTGAAGCCTATCATTCCAAGTTGAACGTCAAGAAGAAGGATGTAGACCGCGCTTCCAATAGCCATCCTGCTCTCCCCTTGTACAAGGTGGGTGATGCTATATACTTCTATAGTAATATAGGGTATGGATGTAAAAACACACTTGTCATGCTATGGCTAGGGCCTATTAAAGCCAACCATAAAATGGATCCTGAGAACTACACTAAGGATCCAAATACTGGCTACTTGATTACTAGAGTACACACTCAATACATGTGTGCTGCTCCTAGTACTCATGAGTAAACCCCCTTTAGGACAACAATCCGTAAAAAAAACCTAATGAAAAATGCCATGGGCTGTTGTTCAGTTTGCAGAGAAAGAAAGGAATAAGGCAATATACAATGAAAAAGGATTTATTGGAATAATTACCTGACATATGAAGCCCTTGAGTCCGGCAACTGCCAGAATTAACTCATTCTGCAAGTCAACTTACTGAAAGTCAAAAAATTGTCAACATTCAGTAAGTCAACATTATTTTAGTATTTATCTGCCGAAATTGGGCATTTCCAAAAATAAGCTAATTTTTCATAGTGAATTATTAAGTCATAATTTCAAAATTAAAAAGGAAAAGACATAATGTTGACACCATTTAAATAAAGGCTTAATTTTAAGCCAAAAAAACATATATAATTTGCTATGAAAATGTAAGTTTATTTGTACTTTTACATTAAGGTTAACTACAGTAAGTAATATCTGGATGTCAACCCCAAATAAGAATCCATAAATTTCTTAATAAAATACACAACATTCTAGAAATAACTATTTTTTATATTTTATAATACTGTTTTTATTAAATATAAATTAAGATAAGCATTGAACAAAGACATATGCCAACTTTCAGAGTGTTATTTGTATTATTTAGATATTTACTCTTATTTCAAACTCACTGGATAAACTATAGTTTATTTCCGGAAGTCCAATTAAGCCAAAACGCATATGTTAAAACTAGAAATTATATGTGTATTTATAATGTCAACTTTGTGTCAAATCAACACATCACCTAAATTGCAACAAAAGGGTTTGGCTAAGCAAACAAAGTGACATAATTTAAGCAATATTTAATAGGAGAGCTACTATAAAAGAACACTGACTGCCTGAATGTTGACACCTTCACTGGTTTATTAGTAAAACACTACCGCTTAACAAAAAGCACACATACAATGGTATGATAATTCAGGCCAAAGCACCCAGGGCTGTACTTTAGACTTCTCTCTACAATCCCTATCATTTAGTTTTCATAAGTTACATATACAAATCTTTAAATTTTTCAAACTTAAAAATAATCAATTCTGGCCTTAAAAAACCAACTCTGGAAAACATTAACCAAGCTTTATAAGTGATTTACATAGTGTTTTTCTACTTTAATGCTGACTTTCAGTATGTTGACGTCAAAATTAAAGCGTTTTTTATGCTGAAAAACTAAATTAAATATTTTTGACTATTGTGACTACCAGAATGTCAACTTTTTATTTAAACATGGTTTTTTTCTATTCTTTACTAATAAACTAGCTCTAAAATTACTTTCCAAACTTCTATAAACTATTTAATTCATAATAAAAATAAAACAAGTGATTATTATTTAATTTTATTAATGTTTCAACTGATTATTCTTACTTTATGAACTATACGCTAATTATTGTAGGAGAAATCTTCCAAGAAGCCACAAAAGAACCCCAAGTCAACCAAGAAAATTCCCAAAGCCTCCAGAAAGGCCCAAAGTCCCTACCCCAACCAAAAACCAGCCAAAGAGCCCTAAAAGAAACAGAAGACAAAGGAGAAGACCCCAGACCCTGAAAGTAAAGAGCCCTCCCCTGCCCCCTCCTCTTCTCCAAGCTGGTACCAGTCAGAAGGAGATGAGGTTCTACTAAACAAGCAAGGAAGAAAGAAGATATCCAAGAGTCCAGAACCCCAGTCAAGCCCAGATTAATCAAGCTCATCCCAGTCCAAGAAGTGCAAGAATTCAACTCCAGATAATTCCCCTCCACTGCCCAAAAAATCTGCACCTCCATCCTTCTCATCAAGTATCAATAAAGAAGATCCTGATGATTACCTGTATGACTATCATCAAGCATTGATTGGCCCATGGGATCCCCTAAAGGTTCAAAATATATGTAACATCAAAGGAGAGTTTAAGCTCCCAAAGAAGTTCACTCAGTCTTTCCCTCTAATGTCTGTCAAAGGAGGTGCAAGTTTAGTCTATGATGGCTATGTTTTTAATTGCAACAATCAAAAGAGACCAGGAAGAAGCAAGCATTATGTGTGTGAAGATAGAAGCTGCAATGCCAGGATCAACATAAAAGGATGGGATAAAGTCACTAGTGAAAAAGAAGAGCACACATGAAATGCTCCAATCAATCTTATTGAAAAGCTTCTAAATTAGTACCTATACCAAATGATTCCAGTCTCCAAAGACGTCAAGGCTTCTGATCTGGAAGTTAAGGCCATCACACACTTAAGTAATGAGAACCTGAAGCTCATCCCTGACCGTGACCAGTTAGTGAAGTACATATGTGACAAACACCGTGATCTATTCCCCCATAAGAAATCTGCCCTGGTCCAAGGAGAGTTAGTATTGACAGAGGAGTTAAATATGTTCAATGGCAATGAGGTGTTCCTTTTACATGATGATGGGCCTACAGCAGAGGCAAGAATTATATGCTATGCTACACAACAGAACCTGGAGCAGTTAAGAGATTCAGAGACCTGGTTATGTGACAGTACCTTTTCAGTATGCCCCTGCCTTTTTTACCAACTATGGGTTTTACATTCCCTTATTGAAGGCAAGGTGCTCACATTTGCCTACTTTCTGCTTCCTGGGGCAACAGAAGAGATTTACACAAGGGCCTTTAAAATCCTTCAGGGGGCATCAAAGCCCTACCCAATAATAAAAAGAGTCCCCCCCTGGCCATAACAATAGAGCTAATCCAGATGATGATGAAAAGGATGAAGCCACCCTTGCTGCAGAACAAGAAGCTCATGATAAAGCACTTGGCCCCTCAACTATAATCATGGACTATGAAACTTCCCAGTATAACACTTTTGTAAACACCTTTGATGGAGAGGTCCAGGGATGTTTTTTCATTATCAACAGGCTGTCAACAGGCAACTAAAGGGTCTATCTGAGCTCAGCAAGCTCCACCGTCTAGATACATCAGGAAGGTGCAAGTTCTTAATTCAGCAGTTTGTAGAACTAGCCTTTGTAAAGCCAGAGCATACTGGACAAGCCTTTGGCCTCCTATTTTAGGATCCATATGCCAAGAAACATAAGAATGCCTTCTACCCTTTCATTGAATATTACAAACCACAGTGGATTGAACGTAAGGTCACTAAGCGCCGGAGCAAGCCCAGAGCCAAAGCCAACTGGAACTACTACCAGGCAGCTCTTAAGGATGAGATGGAAACTACTTCATCTTTGGAGGGCTGGCATAAGAATATCAAGTCCTCCATTTGAATCAAGCCCAGATGCAACACCTTCTATGAGCACCTCAAAGTCCAACAGGGGAAAACTGCTGCATACATCAGAGATATTGAGAACCACCCATCCAAGAAGAAGAGAACCACCAAAGAGAAACAGTATCAAGAGAAGATCAAGAACGTTGTCAAGGCCAAATATAATCTTTCAGAGATTGGGGAATACATCAAGAAGATTGCCATAGTTCTTAATGGTAACCAGGTGGTCACAGTCTAGCTTTTAATTAAATTTATTAAGTATTGCATAATTATGTATATAGTTCTTATATGTTAAGTATAATATTTTTAAATTAATAGTTATTCTAAATAACTCATTAATAATTTATGATACTGTTTTTATAAAATCACTGATTTTCTATTGATAGTTTGATGCTTTAGACTGTATTACATGGACTATATTGGTATTTTACTAGTAAATTTTATGTTTTTTGTATTTTTTAATACAAAAAACTTTACTTACCAATTCTGATTATTATATTTTCCTATAATACATGAAATTTTATGTAGAACCTTTTTGTGTATTGGATTTATTTTATCTTTATAAGTGGGAAAAAATATTTTATAGTAAAGATAGCTAATTTCATAGTGAATTATTTTTGAAGTATATTTTTATGAATTTTTTTAATTGATATTTATAATTTTTTATGGACTTTTTAAAGTCTATATTGTCACATTACCCTAAAAATTATCTTGAATCTTAATTTTTATTAAATAAAATGTTCAGGAAACAGGTTTCTGCTTATTAAAAAAGTGTTGGCATTGAGTAATCCACATGAGTTAAAACTCAATTCTGACTTTTCAATGCTGTTGACATTAAAGTATTTTTAATTCTGATTGTAGATATATAGTAAGTCAAATTGCAGAATGAGTTAATTCTGGTGGTTGCCTTGAGTCCAGTACCCTCTATTTATAACCTTTGCCCATTATAGTGGTGGGAAATGTCATAAATTAAACTGCATGGATAAAATGGTCAAGGCTATCAGTGGAATAAATCCTGATAGTCAAGGCTAACATGGTTTGCACTCAAATCCGTTGGATCCAAAAGATTTGCATTTCTAATTGTATCTAAGATGGATAGATGATTTGACCAATTTTTTACATCCAGATGGATTGATTTGGAAACTTCCAGCAACTTCTGTAATAAGCTTTAAACTGCAGCCACTCTGGGGTAACTTGCACTTACCTTTCACCGCTGGATTGTCCAGATCATCCCCAAATGGAAGGAATGTGGATGCAAGAGCCTGGTGGCCACAAGAAGATGCTGTAATGTTCCAAACAATTGTGCAGGTATTAATAAAACTCCTGCAGCCATTGTGCAGCCTTCCTAGTATATAACTTCCCTTCTTTCTTCAATAAAACATACTTTTATACTTTCACAAATTATCTAATTGCTTTTACACTCTACTTAGTTGTTACCTTAGATTTAAAGGTAAAGACTTCAGAGTCTTTAAGACTTTTATTAATTTGTGTATAGGCCTACAGTCATACTCTTACAAGCTAGCACTCTAGACGTTAATCCCCAAGACATCCAAAGGCCAAATTCACGACAGATCCTAAGTAATTTAGTAGAGCAGTGGGATGGAAAACCACCAAAGAGGATCCTATAAGAATTTCAACCATTAAGGTATTCACCAAATATCCCCATAATTTATAGAAACCCAAAAACCAAGAAAAATGAGTCAACCCATAGTAAATTGCAACATACGTCAAGACATGCCAAGGAGCTCCTGGGCAAATCACTGGAGGAGGCAAAGGAGGAGGTAATGGAGGGAGAGATGTTGTCTTTTCACAGGTAGGCGTAAACTGATGTTTAGTGTAAAGATAACCCCAAGCTAAAATTTGGTAGCATCTTTGACAGAAATTGCAGGATAGTATGAAGCCTCTTCTAAATGATGGGGAATCACCACCCAAATCCACATAAAATTAATGATTGACCACCAATGCAGATTTAAATACCGTTTTATAAAGTTTCCAAATGAGATACTAGGATTAAGTAAAATAATTAGTCCTAACCAAAGGATCCCAAGATAAATAGCCTGTGAAAGAATCAGATAATCTTCAGAATAAAATTCAGAACATTGGTTTCAGGAAGCCAGTCATAGGTAGAGGCATTGGGCGGCTTGGGATGGGGTGCGGCTGAGCCGGCAGGTAAGGCCCACCATAGAATGGATGCTTACTTGATAATGTAAGATACAGATTGCCCAAGCAAGGACCAGGGTCCAGAGTTGGGGACCATGGAATCCACCAATACTGTCAAAGTGATGTAGAGTACTCCAAAAGGTTGGGTAGAGGTGGTCTCTGCAGCAGTGGGGGTCTCAATTGGGCAGTTGGACTGTGGGGTTAAGGGTGGAGTCATGGGAACAAAGTAGGCAGGCAGATAATTGTACTTGTCTTTGAACAATCTTGGCGGCCTTTTGTACCAATTTCCTTCATTTCCTATGTATTTGGTACCTCTAGTTCTTGCCAATGGGTCAGCAATGAGGATGGTCTCTAATTTGTACTCCAAATAGGCCAGGTTGGGCGGTATTCAGTAAAATACATAGGTCCAAAGGGGGCTTCCTGGGGACGGTATAATGCCTGGGGAAGTTTGGCAGGTTGGTCTCTGGAGGGAGTAGCGGCCTGGTTGTCTACTTGGCCAGAATTAAGATGGATGATCACTAAGACTAGATAGGGTAGAGTTTGTTTGAACCAAAGGTTCATAAACTTTATTATCAAAAATGATGATGCAGTCATCACCACACTGCCAGCGTTCTTATACCATGTGATTTTGCTTCTTTGCTTTTTGCAGGCTTCAGGTCCATGGGTGGTTTGCTGGTAGGGCATGGATCTTGGCTTAAGGTCTGGAGGGCATCAGGCTCTGGTTGGGTACATTCTGGCAAACAGAAGTGGCAATGCTTAATTTTGCCGCTTTGGTTCACCATGTCACCTGAATGGGATAATTGCAATTCTCTTTCTGGACTGGGGACTGGAAGCAGTTGGTGCTTATTGGAAGGGCTAGTAGTAGACCTTGCCCAAGCCACAGCTTCTGCGTAGGTCTGGTCCCTCAGTGGCGCCGGTTCTGCGGTTCTTGGCTGGACTAGTTCTGGGGAACAGAAGTGGCAGTGCTTTGTTTTGGTGCCGTTTTTCACCATGTCACCTGAGTTGGCCAATTGCAATACCTTTTCTGTAATGGAAACTAGCAACAGCTGGTGTTTGTTGCTAGGGCTAGTAGCAGGTCTTTTCCCAACCTCCTTTATCCAGACCACATTTCCTGTGTAGGTATGGGTCTCCAGTGGCACTGGTTTGGCGGCAATCTGGCAACCATTTGAGGAATCCTCAGTATTAGGCCGGCAGGTGCGGGGTGTCAGGTATTTTTCCCTGACTACCTGAATATTATTGACAATCTTGACAAAAAAATATCCCCAAACCAACACAACAACAAGTTTTTGGAAGACACCCAGTCAAAGACACAACCCAACAGACTTAATAATCAAATTGGGGTTTGGAAACCCTTCTGGAACAAGATTTGAACCCAGAACGCTATTAATGAATGTACTGTTAGTACAGGATCATCACAAACCTTTGATTTACCTTTTTATTACCTTTTTATTAAATTGGTTTTTGCTTTCAAAACGCCTTTCAAATTTGAAAGTGTTAATACTAAGACTGTAAATGTCACTTACCGCTCTGCATCTGATTGGCTGCTTAGAGCTTTCCAGTCAATCTGTGACCTGCTCTCTCTGGTTTTAGGCCAAGCTCTGTACCCTTTGATACTTGATCTTCTACTCATACACCGCTTAATTAGCCTGATAATTGTGAGATCTTTTTGGTTCCTCTGCCTACACCATACCAGTTTGGAAATGATTAATCAAATATTTAAGTTTCACTTAAAACAGGTATTTTTAAAAATGATTGCCTCAGGTAAATCATCTTCATTTCCCAAACTCCTCTCAAATATTTAGCCTTGTTTTCAAAGCTATATAAGTTCCAAACTTTCCTTCAATTCAAATGTTCCAACAATAAAGAATATATCTTATCCTATCTTGTCACATCCATTTTTTAGTAAACTTATTTGAAGCCATGAAGGGGATTTATTTCCTGTGGTGGTTTCTAGTCTCCCTTTTAAAACAGTAAAAGGTCTTGAGAATCCCACTCCCACTATCAACTGGCAAAACTCCTCACCCAATTGTTGCAACCAAGTTTCCAGACTTGCCTGCTAACGTATCTTACAATACACAGGGGGCGCTTGATGAGCCGCCCCTTGACGTATCTAACATTATGGATTAATCTGATGGCAATATCAAATGGCAGGTACTTCATCCTAATTAGGAGCGCTGCCAATTTTACTTGCTGATTCCCGCACAAGTTATTCCTTGTCTTCAAACCTTACATGGAACTTCCCACTATGCCACCCCCTTGTGGCCTTGTGGCTTTCCCCATATGGTATATTACTCACAATACACTACAATAAATGATACATTATTCTTTTTATTCTGTCCTTTCTATTAGACTGTTGTCTTTCCCAATTCCAAATACTGAATCCTCATTAGTTTAGTTGCAACACAATGATGCCCATCAGAAGGAGTCCTTGGCCAACGGATGGTTCAAGTATCCCTCTGGTCATTGGGGGTGAAAGTTCCACTATGGCTGCCCTTCTACTCCTCCACCTTCCAAACCCTCGTTGGTACAGCCTCACACGTCATTCTATCTGTTGTTGTATCTGATAGGAAAGATCTTTTGGGTTGTTTCAGCTCCCTGATGGGAAGATTTGCATACTTAGGTCACTTGGGCCACCTTGCCATGGTTATTGTGCCCATCAGTTAGCCATTACAGGGCTTAATTTAGGGGCCTTGTCTCACCAACTTGGGGGCTTGTTCCCCTCAAAGTGGGTCCCTGACTCAGGGCAACTTAACAATTTTAGTCTGTGACTTAACAGATTGGCAGGTCCTGGACTGTCCTAGGGGGTCCAATCCACCTTCAGGAGACTGGGGTTTGACTCTTTGGTTTTCAATACAAATATTGAAATGACATTCATGACATCATCCCCTTCCTTCCTGGCCTTTTTCCCAAGGTATTGTTGAATTGCTAGTTGGGCGTTGGGTAGGTTGCTTAATGGTTCCCAGGTGCTTTCCTTGGGTGGATATCCCTTCCACTTGACGTAGTACTGGAGAGTTTTATAGTGGGTATGGTCTCTATTAATATATTCAACTTCATATTCTTCAGAGCATCCTACCTGGATGAGAGGAGGATCAGTCTTGAGTTTCTGGTTGGGGAGGCATTTTCCTTCTTTCTTGAATATAAGCGCGCAGTGAAAGACGTTATGTATTTTCCACAAGGGGGTAATTCTAGTTCAAATGTTACTTCACCTACTAGCTTGGTGATTTTGTAGAGGCTGCTTCTTCTGTGGGCTAACTTCCGGCAGGAATCAGTCAGAGGCACGTTTTGAGAGTCAAAATAGACTTTGTCTCCTACCTTCAATGGTTTTCTGGGAATCCTCTTCTTGTCAGCAAAAGCCTTATAAGTCTGAACAGCACAGGACAGGTTCTTAAGACAGGTTTCTTGGGTTTTGTGTATCTGTTCAATCCAGGTTTTTCCTGACAGGTTTATTTTCTTACCACCAATACTGGGGTCCCAAGACAGATCAAAACCATAATTGGCTTTGAAGGGGGACATTCCGGTAGATGTGTGGTCTTTGCTGTTGTAGGCATACTGTGCCATGGGTAGCATCTCAGCCCAGTTGTCTTGGTCAGCGTTGGCATAGCATTGTAGATATTTTTCAAGTATTTGGTTTACTTTTTCAGTCTGGCCGTTGGTCTGTGGGTGGTATGAGGTGGATACACAGCGTTTACCCCTAAGTCCTTCATCACTTGGGTCCAATAATTTGAGGTTAATTGAGGGCCCCTATCAGTGATAATTTCTGACAGAGTTCCATGTTGGGTTAGGATGTGGTTGTGGAAATGTCTAGCTGTCTCTGTGGCAGTGCAGTGAGTAGTGGTAGGAACAAAGTAGGACATCTTAGTAAACCTATCTACCATGACCAGGATGGCGTTGAACAAATTGGAGGGGGAATTTCTACAATATAATCCATTGAAACGGACTACCAGGGTCCTGCTGGTATGTCTAGTGGTCTTAGAAGGCCTTTGGGTTTGGATCTATGGGTTTTGGTTCTTCCACATGTCTCACAGCCTTCAATGTAGGCAG
The DNA here is from genome assembly GCA_014839935.2 of Entomophthora muscae. NCBI lineage: Eukaryota > Fungi > Entomophthoromycota > Entomophthoromycetes > Entomophthorales > Entomophthoraceae > Entomophthora > Entomophthora muscae. The sequence goes on along the minus strand of QTSX02000766.1, from coordinate 398,605 downwards.
CCACGTCTTTGTCCAGTTGGGGCCAAGTGTAATTCTTCTTAATTCCTTGGAGTGTCTTGAGTCTGCCAGGGTGGCCGGCCATCTCTGAGTAATGGTAGTCAATGAGTACCTTGGTCCTTGTTTCACCTTCTGGTACATAGATCTGTTTGTGTAATAGCAGGGTGGATCCTTTCAGCAATAATCATTTCTTGTGATGGCGGCTCTCTGGGTCTGAGGTTAAGTTGGCAATAAGGTCTGCTGAGTATTTATCTTGTTTCTGCGCCTCAATTATGTCAGGTTTTCAGGCCATGATCTTCATGTACATCAGTTGGATGCCTAGGATGGCAGGGTCAAGGAGTACATGAGTGTTGTGGTCCTTGGTTTCTGTAGAGGAAGGGATCAGGTCAGCTCTTCTACTCAGGGCATCAGGTACCTTGTTCACCTTTCTGGGTTTGTAGTCAATGGTCAAGGTGTATTTGGCCAGTTCTAAGGCCCATCTGGCCTACCTTTGATTCAGCTGTCTGGGTTTAAAGAAGTAAACCAGGTTTTATTGATTGGTTAGGACCTTTACTGGAAACTCGGCGTCACATAGGTACCGGCGCCAATGTTTCAAGGTCTTCATTATAGTGAGCATCTCTTTGTCGTAGATTGGGTAGCTTCCTTCAGCAGGCAGCATATTCTTGGAGTAATATGCTACAGGATGTAGCATACTATCCCCTCCTTCTTGAAGAAGGGCCCCTCCCACCGCAAAGTCAGACGTGTTGGTTTCCAGCACAAAAGGCTTGGATGGGTTGGGCATGGCCAGGATGGGGGAAGAGGTGAAGGTGAGTTTTAGGGTCTCAAAGGCGGTGGTGCATTCCAGAGTCCAGACAAAGGTGACCTTGTCAGAGCACAGGTGGGGCAGGGGCAGGGGCAGGGTGATGTGAGAAAATTTTTGGATGAAATCCCTGCAATAATTTGCCAGGCCCAAAAAACTTCTCACATCTTTCCTACATTTGGGCATTGGCCAAGACGTTATTGCTTCTAATTGTCCTGTGCTATTGCAAACCTGCCAGTCTTCACTACCTATCCCAGGAATTCAACCTCGGACTGGAAGAATTTGCATTTCTTAAGCTTAGTGTGTAATTTTGCTTGGGAGAGTTTTTGAGTATAAGGTCCAGGTGGTGTAGATGTTCCTTGTGAGTCTTGCTTTAGATTAGGATGTTATCTAAGTACGCAACACAAAAGTGGTCAAGATATTCCCCTAGGACAGTGTTGATCATTCTTTGGAAAGTGCTGGGGGCGTTGCATAGGCCAAATGGCATTACTAGGTATTTGTACAACCCATATCTAGTTTTGAGCGCTGTCTTGTATTTGTCCCCTCCTTGATTCTGATCTGGTTGAAAGCGTCTCTCAGGTCAATTTTTGAGTACACCTGGGCTCCAGTTAGTATGTTGTAAAGGTTGTCAGCATTGGGGATGGGATAGCAGTTCTTCACAGTAATATCATTCAGCTTCTGGTAGTTCACGCAGAGACGCATTCCGCCATCTTTCTTTCCTACAAACAGCATGGGCAAGAGCAGGGGGCCTTTGACACTCAGATGAAGCCCTTTTTTGTCATATCCTCTAGGTAAGCTTTCAAGGCCGCTTGCTTGTGGTGATTGCAGCTATAGATGGGGCTGTGATGTGATTGGGTACCTGGTAGCAGATCTATGGCGTGGTTATAGATTGAGTGGCTGGGTAGTTTTGTGGCCTCTTCTTTGCTAAATACATGGCCCCATTTTTGTAAGGCAGTGGGTAGTGTCCCAGCGCTGGGTTCCATCTTTATGGCTAAGAGTCTGTTGTTTGGTGCTCTGCCATTGCTTATACAGAATGGAACAATATCATAAGACTCAGGTCATCCCAAAGTGGCGGTCTGCTCACAATAGTTGAGAATCAGGCCATGTCTGTTGGACCATGAGTTGCCCAGTACTAGAGAATGTGGCGATTCCGGCAAGAGGATCAAGGGGGTCAGATATATGTTCTGTTCAATTGTCAAAGGAAGTTCCTGTTCACATTTGTAGCTAGTGTCCAGAGAACTGTTTCCCATGGTTACTTGTAGGCTGCTCTCTGAAGCTGTTAATCCTAGTTCCTTTTCCAGGTTGGTGTCAATGAAGCTTTCATCAGCTCCTGTGTCAATAAAGGCCTTAATCTGGCGCTTTATCCCCACACAGTCTATTGTCACTTGGATGAATTTGTAAGATTGTGCAGAGGTGTTTATTTGTGCCAAGAATACAGGGGGTGTATTCTTAGGGCATGCTCTGGTTAAGTGTCTGGCCTCATGACAGTAGAAACACAACCCATCTCAATAGTGGTGTTGTAACTTGTCAGGGGATATTCCTGGTTGATTGGGCGTCATGGCCCTGCCGGCTCAGGCAGGGTACAAGTTATGTCCTTCTTGGTTTAGACTCAGGCCTTTGCATAGGGGTAGTAGTTCCTCCAGGCTCAGTGTAGGCGGGTGGTGCTTCAACAGGTCTTTCATGGCTGAATTAACTCCCTTTCTGAAGAAAATGGCAGATAATTCATCTTTGAGTTGGGTGTGTGTCTTAAGTTTAAGGAACTCATTGATATAGGCTTGGATAGGGCAGTTTGCTTTATGGATCTCTAACAGAGAGTTCAGTGCATAGTATCTGGTGTCTTGGTCATTGCCAGTGCTCATGAGTTTGGCCTCAAATCTTGAATAGTCAAGGCAAAATTCAACATCTTCAGTGATGGCTTTCCTAAACCAATCTAGTGCATCTCCTGATAACATGGCAGCCACCCCCAAGACTTTCTCAGTATCACTGGGGTAGGCGTTGGTGTTGGTTTGGAAGTGGAAGTGGAGGTGGAGGACAGGCATGGCTTGGCGAGCTTCTTCTAAGGTGAGTTTGCCCATCTGGAGCATATCCACCTTGGTTGTGGTCTGGTTTACTATCACATCTTGCACTTTTGATGTGGCTGGGTTATGGGGTTCTGCACCAGGTGCAGGGTCTTTCACTTCTTTGGCAGGTTGGTTCTTCATCCATGCAAGTATCAGGGAGGTAATTGCCTTATGGGTGAAATAAGTGATTATCACAAAAAAGAGCATACAAGTTGCCCCAAGTTTAACAACATCTTGGGGCCCAGGTTACTGTGTTTGTAGAAGATTTTCATAATTTCAGGAATCCAGTCATAGGTAGAGGCATTGAGCGGCTTGGGATGGGGTGCGGCCAAGCCAGCGGGTAAGGCCCACCATAGAATGGGTGCTTACTTGATAATGTAAGATACAGATTGCCCAAGCAAGGCCCAGGGTCCAGAGTTGGGGACCATGGAATCCACCAACCCTGTCAAAGTAATGTAGAGTGCTCCAAACAGTTGGGTAGAGGTGGTCTCTGCAGCAGTGGGGGTCTCAATTGGGCAGTCAGGCCGTGGGGTTAAGGGTGGAGTCATGGGAACAAAGTAGGCAGGCAGATAATTGTACTTGTCTTTGAACAATCTTGGCGGCCTTTTGTACCAATTTCCTTCATTTCCTATGTATTTGGTACCTCTAGTTCTTGCCAATGGGTCAGCAATGAGGATGGTCTCTAATTTGTACTCCAAATAGGCCAGGTTGGGCGGTATTCAGTAAAATACATAGGTCCAAAGGGGGCTTCCTGGGGACGGTATAATGCCTGGGGAAGTTTGGCAGGTTGGTCTCTGGAGGGAGTAGCGGCCTGGTTGTCTACTTGGCCAGAATTAAGATGGATGATCACTAAGACTAGATAGGGTAGAGTTTGTTTGAACCAAAGGTTCATAAACTTTATTATCAAAAATGATGATGCAGTCATCACCACACTGCCAGCGTTCTTATACCATGTGATTTTGCTTCTTTGCTTTTTGCAGGCTTCAGGTCCATGGGTGGTTTGCTGGTAGGGCATGGATCTTGGCTTAAGGTCTGGAGGGCATCAGGCTCTGGTTGGGTACATTCTGGCAAACAGAAGTGGCAATGCTTAATTTTGCCGCTTTAGTTCACCATGTCACCTGAGCGGGCTAATTGCAATTCACTTTCTGGACTGGGGACTGGCAGCAGTTGGTGCTTATTGGCAGGGCTAGTAGTGGACCTCGCCCAAGCCACAGCTTCTGCATAGGTCTGGTCCCTCAGTGGCACCAGTTCTGCGGTTCTTGGCTGGACTAGTTCTGGGGACTAGAAGTGGAAGTGCTTTGTTTTGCTGCCGTTGTTCATCATGTCACCTGAGTTGGCCAATTGCAATACCTTTTCTGGACTGGAGACTGGCAACAGCTGGTGTTTGTTGGCAGGGCTAGTAGCAGGTCTTTTCCCAACCTCCTTTAGGCAGACCACATTTCTTGCGTAGGTATGGGTCTCCAGTGGCACTGGTTTGGCGTCAATCTGGCAACCATTTGGGGAATCCTCAGTATTAGGCCGGCGGGTTGCGGGGCAACTTAACAATTTGAGTCTGTGACTTAACAGATTGGTGGGTCCTGGACCGTCCTGGGGGGGGCTGATCTGCCTTCAGGGGACTGGGGTTTGACTCTTGGGTTTTCAATAAAAGTATTGAAATGTCATTCATGACAATTGGGATGCAATACAATTTTCATTTTCAAAGACAGGGGGAACCACTCCAAGATTGACAGGCATTGAATTAATATTGGGTGGTACCAACAACAAAGTTCCAACTGCAGGGCTCCATCTTCCTGAAATGATTTGGTTCAGAATCAGATTGTACAGGATATACTGTAACAATCCAACTACAGGATGTATTTTAAAAAGTAAATTAGACCAAGGGATATTTGATTTTTATTGAGTAAAATTTTGGGAGGACTCAACTCTTAGAGTTGAAACAGTGAAAATTATTCAATATATATCAAAAATCAACTAAGTAATACCACCTGGATCCTGGGCTCCTATTCCTTCCCCATTTTCAAGTGAGTATCTAGTTCAGGTTGCAAAGAACCCTTGTGTGATCAATTTCTGACAACCATGCTGATTAATAAGCTTGTATCTGGTAACCCTTAAATTACGTCAATTTATCAACGTCAGTTTGCAAGGAGTACTTAGTTTCAGCTGGCAGACTGGAGCAGCCGTAACCCATTTTTGATTGACTGTTTGATTTAAATCCATTAATTGGGTCAATTTTATTAATGGTTTGTTGGCTTTTTGAGCCTTCCTACTTGGCCAGATAACTCCTGGCATGATGGAACCTACCATGACAGCATCCTTGACCCAGATATTGGAGTCAAATTGGCGACCATCCACAACAAGATACCATAAGTCTAGGCAGAGTAGAAGCAGAAGGAGTTTCTGCTTCCAATCTATCTGAATTTGAATTTAGAGCTACTAATTCACCAAGGTAAAAAATATAAGAAGCCAAATTTATTGATTCAGGAATATAGAAGTTGTTATAGCACTGGGAAACCCCCCAATGCTACTTACTAAATACTTGGAGTTTGGCTTGGGAATGTGGAATAATGTGAGGTGGAATTTTGGTTGGGTGACTTAACCTGTGATTGGTACCTTTTTGGTCACTTTGGTTTGGTGCTGCCAAGCAGACTGCAGAATACAGCTTGCAGCAGCCAAACCTGCTAGTTGGACTAATGATAGGGATCTTTGAAGGTTAGCCTGGGAATGGCTTGATTCAACTGGACTTGTGATTGAGGAAGTGGCTGCATCATCATCTCTAGGCTTAATAATTGATTGATTAATTAGAGTCCTTGTTTCTTATAGTCTTTTCTTATTGTTAAAAGCAGATTGTTTTGAAGTTTGATTGACTGAAAGCTGTTTACGGAGACCAGCACTTTTTTTAATTTGCTTAAGAAGTTTCAAAATGGTAGCAGCACCCAATTTCGATTTTGAAGAGCTTGGTAATTTATGATTGGTCTTAATTACTAACTGTGTATTCTCTTTCAAAAGTCAACTTTGAAAAGGTTCTGGGTTTGAATTCAAGAGGTAACAAACAAACTGTAGACTATACTGATATTGTGTTTCATCTAGCTTATTAGTTTCCAAATCTACCAGACCCATAATTTTAAATTTCCTCATTTATGAGGCCCAAAGTAAAATTGTGAGGTGACCAAGGTTGTGGCAACAGTTTAAATTCTTGGCTATGTTCCAACAACCCATAATCTCCTGCATTTACCTCAGGTTTCATTATAATATGTAGCTGGAAGGATTTTCAATCCTTACACCCACCTATCTGTTGAAGTTCCTGAAACCCAGTCCACATTTTATTTTCTGTCAGGAGCTCTCTTTGGCCCAGTTCATTCATCTAAATATACTCTCAAGCTGCAATACAGGGAGTTTAGATTGGATAGCATCATCTGCTTTGATCAACTGGCCAGTCAAAGAACTCCAAGAACAGTTTATCATAGAGGAGCCTGGTACAATCACCCAGCCACACTATTTTGTGAGAAATACAACTATATTCCTGCTTACCAGATTGATATGGTAGCATCTTAATGCCCAAATCTGACTCCCTGCCCCCAGCCCTGGTCTGTCATCCCCAACTTCCAATCAATATACAGGCATAGCCTACATTACCTTGGCTGGACTAGTTGACACCATAGTATCCTTCACTGGATTATAGGCCTTGGTAGGCCGCTCAGCATTGTACCTTATCAAGTTAGAACCCCTTCTGTGGTGGGCTCTTCCCTCCTCCCAACACAGAAAGTTGGCAGCTGAGACTAACAGGACCCCAAATGGGATGTGGTATCCTGACACACTTTATAATTATTTTGTTTCTTTATTAACTCTTTGAATTATTTCTTTAATATCCTCTTTATTTTATTTTTTATTTTATATTTTTAAATCTTTTATCTCTGTTCTTTATCTCTTTTCAGTCACCCTTGGTGGTCTCTTTCCTAGTCCTTCTTCTCCTTCTTTGTGCTTATCCCTACCAATGTCTTTCATCTGAGCTTCTCTGTTCTGTTACTCTCCACCAGTCAGCATGTCAGGATTGAAAATTCTTCCTCTCTGGAAACCTGGGCCCACAAGCAGGAATTGAACCCTGACCCTGGATTCTTTTGGGCCGCTGGGCCTGTGGACCACAGGACCACCCACCCACATTTTTATGGGATTGAGCCCCCACAAGCTGATACCAAGAATGTTGACCCATGCAGTAAAAAGAGCCAAACCAAAGAAATTATCACACCAAATGGAAGACTAATCACAGCGCCTAATGGAGGTACTGATTTGGCAACTATTAGCTTCATAAACTTGAAGTCTACACCAGCAACCAATCAAGAGCCAACCCAGGAAAGAGGTATGGGCCTGCAGCCCAGTCCCATGACCATGACACTAAATCCAGATAATCAGGTAGCCAAATTGAGATTCTTGACCAGTGAAAGAACTCCCAGGCCAAGTGCCATTTTGCCACCTTTGAACCCAAGCACCCAGTTCCCCCGGCCCTGGCCTTCCCAATGCCCTGATGAACCCCCTATGGAAAATGTTAAGTTTGGAGGTGGGGTACTATATAGACCCAAAGACCCCGCGCTCCAAACTTATTGTCATTTTTGAATAAAGGTTATGTTACTTTGGCTCATACAGCTATTGCCTTATTTTGTATTTGCTGTCTACCAATTCAGTTCAAGATCTTCTGGCCCGCCTGCCCCACTGCCTGCTGTTTTCTGTCCTCCTGGTGTACCCTTTGGACCCGTCCATTTTACTGACTACCCTCTGAAGTCTGAATACAAGGAATACACCCCAGAAAAGATACTCAAACTCAATTCCTTGACCCGTATACAATCCTAAATTAGATAAAACCAACAAGGCACATGGATATTTTCAACACCCAAGTTGTTCAGAGGGAATTCAATTATCTCCCTGCTTACAAACTGTCCATGGAGCCGCCCGTGACACCAAAACCCATGCCTGCTTCCGCGCCCAACCTCTCAACAGACCATACTGGCAAGCTGTTTGGGATTGTGTACATCACCCTCACAGGGGTGATTAACACTATAATCCCGGCCGTCGGCCCATGATCTTGGGTGAGGAAGTCTGCCTCCTACCTTTTAAAGTTAGCTCCCCTCTTGTGGTGGGCATTGCCTGCAAAAAACCCAGCCTGAGTTACCCCTGAAAACAACAGGCCGGCCGCCCAAGACTGGATCCCTGACAGGGAGGGCAGCTTGCTTAAGCACTCCCCTGAGCTTTTCCCTACTTGTGGGTGTCTTCAGTGCTGGCTTGATTAGCTTGAGAAGTGTGATTCCTGTTTTGAGGATGGGTATTGTTGGCTTGGTTGTTCTTCTTGTTGGGTTGAGGGCCCTTTTTCACTGTAGGGATCTCTTTTTGTTTGTTTGTTGCATGTAGGTTGTCAGACTTTTGCACCACACGCTTTTACTCTAAGAATGCATCCTAGAGGTTCTTGCAGCGGGTCATGTCAAACTGACGTCTAATGTGTGTAGGAAGGCCATTGTAGAAGTCCAATTGTGGTCCGTCTTTATCAAAGTTGATGGTGTTGGGAGCTTGTTCATGTAAGTCTTTGTACACTGCAATGTACTTCTTGATTGTTCCAGTCATTTTGAAGGTTCTGAGTTCTGTCATGATTACTACATTGGAATTCTTCATGGTGAATCTTTCAAGGAAGGCGTCTTTGAAAATATCCCAGTCTTTGCAGTAATTGGGTTGTTGTTTGAGCCATTTACTTACAAAGCGTGAGGCAGCCCCAGTAACACAAAGAGATATCTCACTGGCCCAGAGTCTGCGGGGGTAGCCCACTTGTTTAAACTTTCCTCAAGTGCTTTGAATCCAGAGGTTGGCGTTTTTCTGAAGTAGTCCTGCAAAAACCCTAATCTCTGCTGAGCGTAGACATTCAAATACAATGTTGGGTATCTCAGCTGTCTGCGAGGTTGGAGTTGGAGGTGGGTTCAGGAGTTTACAAGTGTTGAGGAGATTATACTGCTCTGTAGGGACAAGGACATTGTTGAAAACAACAAAACCTGTAGGGATGTCCTGTCCTTCTTTGTAGTCTCTCCAACCTGCAGGAAGTGCCATTTGCTGGGTTCTTTTCTTTGGAGGAATTTTTCCTTAATGTTGTGTTGGTGTGGATAACCTACCTGTGCTACCACTATCAAGTATATACTTCTGGAAAGTATAATAAATGAGATAAAGGGGAAAATTAAGAAGAGAATGAACCTTTATTGGATATGAGTATAGGATAATATATAGTATCATGGAAAGCCACATACTGTCATGTACGTCATGGAAGTCATGGGGCTTATCTGAGTAATGTTCCTCTTAAGTCACAAGGCTTATTCAAGTTGTGTTCCGCTTAGGATTCAGAATGTTTGATTCCCGTGATAGATGTCTGAATAATAGCAGTGCCACCAACTTAATGATTAGTTGGGGAATCATTTGGCAAGTCACTCAGGGAATTAATTTCCCGAGAGGGAGTAATCAAAGATGTCACAACATCTGGAACAACCCCAATCTATTTCACTTGTTGTACCAAGTCATTTTTTTGTAGTTTGGACCTTGTTCTTTATTTTTGATATAATTTTTTATTTTTTATTAGTGACATTATGTTTCTTGTTTGGCCTTTTACCAGCCCACCAAAAATATCCAAATTACTTGCAGTCTGGAGCTCACCCGAGTTAGATTTTGTTTGAGTTCATTTCGTTTATCGATGATTCAATTTTGCTTATTGTCACAGCTTTAAAAACTACTACATAATATACTCCACAGCCAGGTGATAGATTAATATTACTGAGGTAGAGAAGATTGAGTTTTCTATACTGAATCTCATATTAAAGTAGAGATTTATATAAAGTAAAATGCATAGATTATACTTCATATGCTCAAAGGTGAAAAGCATATCATATATCATCTTTAAAATAAAAATATCAGTCAATTGACATTCCTGACTTTAGGTAAATCATTGTCGAGTATATAGCTGTGATTTTAATATGGTGTTACAGATGACCACTGGTCTTTACTCTAACCATTGCCCTAACTTTAAAGCTGCTTATTTAAGCTGCCTGGTATACTTTTGTAGGTTGGATGCTTCGGTCCAGTCCCGGCTAGCTTCCGGTATTGGGCCGCATAGCCAAAACGGCATGAAATTATATTTTTAATTTAAAATATTTCTTTGGCTTGTTCAGAGCTAGAAGCTGGCGGCGGCTAGCTGGAGCAGCCTTATTGGCATGATATTTTTAAAAAATAAAAAAGTCATCAAGGCGCAGCAATAAAAAGCTTAATTATTTCACGTGGTTAGCTGAATAAAGAACAAGCCCTGTTTGAAGTAAAAATTAATATGAACAGGCAATAGCAGTTTCTTAAAGAGGGTTTATGGTTTTCGTGGGCTTAAATGCTGATCCAAATATATATCCCTGGAGAGCAACATTTTGATTGTGGTAGTTTATTTTAATTATTTTAAATTTTGAAAAAGGGACTTATTTTGACTGGCGGTACGAGCAAGGGCACCATGGCTTTGAATAATAAACAACATGTTAACACTTTTAATGAGGAAGGTCCAGTTTAGCAACAGGAGATCCCATATGGCACTGTACAAAGCAAGCCCTTTCCGTCGAAAAGATGGGATCGACACAGTTGGTCGTCTGGTACCTGACACATCGTCTTACCTTTTGATTGAAGTAGAAGGCCATGGCGCCGTTATACGTATCACTGCAGACAGTTGATCTTACAGGCTTGGCTCGACACACATCCGCAGGGAGATGGGTGCTGGGCGGTGACGTAGCTCGCGGCTGCAATGTGCGAGGGGTCGATGCCGGTAGCACAGTCTGAGAGGGGCTCTCGGCAGGGATTGCCCTAGGCTTGGGCAGATGGGAAGAGGGGGTGGGTTTGGCAGAGGGGAAAATAGTTGGAGTGGTGAGAGTGCCCTCCCTGCCTGAGGTGGTGAGGGCTATCAGAAGGAGCGAGATCCATGGGCTCTGGCGCATTCCCGAGCCCTTGTCAATCCAAACATTATATATCGACTCCTTGGCGATCACATTTCACCCCTCCTCACCTTCCATTTACACAGATTGAGCTGTGAGGTGTCTCATGATTAGGCTTCGAACCCTTTCCTTGTATAAATTACCAAGCAAAAACCAGCCACAGTGAGATTTGATTCCGAAACATCCTTTTATTTCAAGCTAAAGTGGACTGCATCTATGATGTCATGATTGCCCTATTCGATTAGTTGTCCACAAGCTAGGTCAAGCTCTAGTTTCAGATACTCGATGAGACAGTGGCGCCCCTAGCTCTCAATTAGTCTCATTTAGGCCTCCACGATTTTGATTACATGAAGAGTAAATCAAGATTCCAAATGTTCAGCTTTGAATCAATCTCTTATGTGCAATCACTACGCTATTTCAACTCAATTGCTGTCCTTTTTTATTTAAAGAACTTATAATTTACTAAATCTTTTTAAAATAATAAAAGCTAAAGTTAAACTTATTATATAGTACGTGGTTTCCCGTCCAAGGACATATATAAAGTTAAATATGATAGATCAATTCAATATATTTTATTTGAATTGCTTAAAATCTGTTTTTATATCAAAAAATCTTATTTAAACTGGCTCTTTAAAAGTTAATTTAAATTTTATCACATACAAAATTGCATATCTCAAACATAAATATATAATAGAAATATAGACAAGCGTAGCATTACTATTAAGTTTAGAAAAAATAAAACTATCATTTAAAAATTTAATATTTGACTTTCTAAATTTTATCAAAGTATAGAGATGAGCTATAGCTTTAATATAAGCTATTGAACATTGAGATCGGCTTAGGATTCGCAGAGATATGTATTTTTAGTTTTTTCGATGTGTACCAAGTATGGATTTGAATAAATCATGTTGAGTCCAGACCTTTGATTACTGTGAAATTAGAACCTGTTTGACAAAACGCAGGATTTTCAAAGCAAAATATACAGGAGATGAAATTGGAGAGGCAAATAATTCAACTGAGTTAAAAATAAAACATTTAAATAAAATCATGCATTTAATTTGCCATTTTCAATTAATTTAAAATAGCAAATTCTTAATCCAAAGTAGGAAATAGTTCAACCAGCAACAGATAACTATTCAAACAAATGAAGTATAGTGTGATGATCCACATGTTGAGCGGGTTTGCAGGCAGGGCTGATGTTGGCCAAGGAAGAGAATGATGGCCTAAGACAGGTAAATATTTATTGGTTTATTGATACGTCTAGCTCTTGTGAATGGGAAGCAGTGGTCTGAGTATGGGAATGAGACAGGGGTGGCCCCTGGATAGTGCTATGGAATGGTAGAGAAGTTTTAACTACCCAACAATGGATGTGCTGAAGTGACACTGAGATCCTAGTACCAACTTCAGGGGATGGGCAGTTGGACAACTTTACCTGGGCTAGGGGTAAGGTTTCTTTTTATATGTCTTTCTGATAGCTTTAAGGAGGTCTTGAAGTTGCTAGACAAACATATTTATACCCAGAACCATTATCAAGGTGGCTTCTTAGAGAAAAAGCTCCAGAAATTAATTATTTAGAGGTTTCTGAAAAGCAAAGTAGGTTACTTAGCACCAGAAAGCTCAAGCTAACCACTTGAGTGAGTAAAAACAGTGGCAAGACATGAGGAGTGTCTGTTGCCAGTGACCTAAAGTGTGGATCACTGAAGGGGGTCCATTTTAAGTCAATTCACTTGTAGAGATTTATTTCCTGAGGCTGAGGTGTTGTGTCAGGGATCCAGTCTTGGGCAGCCAGCCCGTCGTTTTCAGGGGTAACTCAGGCTGGGTTTTTTGCAGGCAATGCCCACCACAAGAGGGGAGCTAACTTTAAAAGGTAGGAGGCAGACTTCTCCACCCAAGACCACAGGCCAATGGCCGGGATTATAGTGTTAATCACCCCTGTGAGGGTGATGTACACAATCCCAAACAGCTTGCCAGTATGGTCGATTGAGAGGTCGGGCGTGGAAGCAGGCATGGGTTTTGGTGTCACAGGTGGCTCCATGGACAGGTTGTAAGCAGGGAGATAATTGAATTTTTCCTCTGAATAACTTGGGTGTTGAAAATATCCACAGGCCTTTTCAGTTGTATCTAATAGCGGATTGTATGTGGGCCAGGGGATCAAGTTTGAGTTTCTTTTCTGAGGTGTATACCTTGTATTTAGACTTCAGAGGGTAGTCGTTAAAATGGACAGGTCCAACAGGTACGCCAGGAGGACAGAAAACAGCAGGCAGAGGGACAGGCAGACCAGGAGATTTCAAACTGAATTGGTAGACAGAAAATACAAAATAAGGCAATAGCTGTATGAGCCAAATTAACCTAACTTTTATTCAAAAATGGCAATAAGTTTGGAGCGTGGGGTCCTTGGGCCTATATAGTACCCCCCCTCCAAACTTAACATTTTCCAGGGGGGTCCATCAAGGCATAGGGAAGGCCAGGGCCGGGGGAACTAGGTGCTTGGGTCCAAAGGCGGCAAAATGGCACCCGGCCTGGGAGTTCTTCCATTGGTTAAGAATCTTGATTTGTCCGCTTGATTGTCTTGCTCTGGTGTCAAGGTCATGGGACCGGGCCGCGGGCCTGTGCCTCTTTCCTGGGTTTGCTCTTGATTGGTTGCTGGCGTAGACTTCAAGTTCATGAAGCTAATAGTTGCCAGATTGGTACCTCCATTAGGCGTGGTGATTAATCCTCCATTTGATGCAATGATTTATTTGGTTTTTCTCTTTTTACCGCATGGGTCAATACTCTCGTTATCAGCTTGTGGGGGCTCAATCCCAGAAAAACGTGGGCAGGCGGTCCTGCGGTTCACAGGCCCAGCAGCCCAAAGGAATCCAGGTTTGGGGTTTGTTCCCTGCTCCTGGGCCTGGGTTTCTAGGGAGGAAGAATTGTCAATCCTGACACTCCCCCAATTTAAAAGACTTGTACAGGGACATAGATGTGGACTCAATTACCATGATCAAAGTTGTGAGAATTGGGGAGCAGGTTAAGAGGAAATAAAACCAAGCTCTCAACCACAATAAAATCGCGGTTTCAGCAACAACCAAAAGATTGCTGCCAACAATTCCTGGGAGGCCAAAGGGGAGAAGGGATCAACTGAACACCAAAAGCAACAGGCAAAACCAGAAGGCCAAATTAAACTAATAAATTTCAAACTTTATTAGAGTAGAGAATTATGAAGAAAGGTCTTTTACAACACTTGCATTCATTTAAGGGATGTGATAGGATTGGGGTGGTAGATTGAATGTCACAAATTGATTGACCCATGATATAGGTGGATAAAAATGCATTTCTTGAGGCAGGAAGATCTTGACAAATTTTGAATATACATGGTCAAAAAGGAAAACTGAACCAACTAACATCAGGAATATGCTTTGGATGCAATTACCACTGCGCCTGGCCGCTCTTGCACATGATATTTAACCAGAGGTGTCTCTTGGGTGGGTTAGGCAGGGGCATCTTCAGAATAATCCCAAAATATTAAATTGATGGCATTTCTTGGGCTTTTTAAGGAACCTTTTAGATAAATATTCAAGCATAATTTGGTAGAAATTCCCAAGCATTTGGCAGGAATTGAAGTGGAGGCCTAAGGGGGAGGCATAACTTTACAAAATTACCCTCCAATGATTCTCTACTGTTTGCCACCCAAACTGGAAATAAACTCCTCACTCATCCTTTCTGCTTTTGCAGGTATCAAGGCACAGCACCATTTGGCACTGGAGAATATCAATCCCTTGTTGATGATAAATTTTCCAACCTCATGAAACTACCCACAGTCCAAAGTAATATTAAAAGAGTTGTCATGGCAGATAACAAAAGCACACCAGTCACCAAAGAAGCAAAACATTTCTGCACCCAAATTGGAGCCATGCAGACTACTCTCAGTGGCCCTATCATACCAATCCCCAAGTATCATGTTATACTTGGCTTGAATTGGATGAGAATGACTGAACCTCATATCAACTGGGATAGCACTACCCTCACCATACATTAAGACAATGTGCACCATCATGTCTACTCAACTCATCTTGATACACTCATGAAGGACCATGTATTCATGAAAATCATGGAAACAGAAGAGGAAACCAACCCTAGAAAAATCAATTGGAACACCTGCACGTATGAAGTTATCCACTTTTAGAGTACAGAAACCACATGTGAAAGAGACCCAATCCAAGCACAGCTAACCATTGAATTCCCCTCTGTTTTCCAAGATCCTCTATCAGGCCTATTGTGTCAGGGCCCAAGGGCTTCTGACTCTGAACCATTAAATTGAAGATTAGATGTATTTGATTTGTTTAATTCAAGGACCAAAGATGACCACAAATGAAGGGGAGGGAAGTCAGGCTCTTTTTATACCATTTGATCTGATTCTTCCAGATCATTCTCAGAGGTTCTTGGGTCTTCATCTGGGGGCTCATTCTGTGAGTCTGAGACATCAGCTGATTGTATGGCATCATATTCCTTTGAGAATCTTTGAACTTCACGCTTTGCTTCTGTTTATTGTCCAAAAATAGCCCAAATCGAAGCTCCTGCTTTGTGGCTTCAATTTGAGCGTAAAAACGTCCAAATCCGATCAGTATCAGCTGAGATACACTAGTATTTGTCTGCACAGCGTTGACCGTTGTCTTCGTAGGCCCAATACCTAATCGCATTTCCTTTTTGGGGCATATCAATGAGTTCTCCCGGGCTAAATATTCAAATCAGATTAACTTCTGAACTAGTTCACCTAGAGAGACCATCAAGGGCTTGTTTTGAAGACAAAAATCTGTTCTATCAGCCCAGGTAGTTAAAACGCAATTTTCATAAATAATAATGTCATGGCGGTTCATGACATACCGCCTTATTGAGGCATGCAACACAAAATTGATCTCAAGGGAAGTGTCCCCAGAGAACACCCCATTTACATCTCACACATCAGGAAGCCAATGCTTTAAAATCCTACCTTGACAAAGCCCTTGAGAAAGGCCTCACTCAATTGTTCAAATCACCTTTTGAAGCAGCCGTCTTCTTTGTGGCAAAAAAGGATGGAGGTCTCCGCCTAATCACAGATTACAGGGCGCTCAACAAGGTCACAATTAAGAACAGGTCTCCCCTGCCCCTAATTGATGACCTTTTTGATACCCTGGGGGGTCCCAAGTCTTCATAAAAATTGACTTAACAGCAGACTATCACCAAATTTGCGTGAAACCAGAAGATATCTAAAGATCACATTAAGAACCAAGTATGGGTCCTTTGAATGTGTTGTCTTTTTTGGTATGAAAAACGCTCCCAGTATCTTTGTGACTTTCATGAACAAGGTTTTTAAAGAACACATTGTAAATAAGCAATCATCTACCTAGAAGACATCATCATCTACATCCCAACCTTAAAGCAACACTGGGAAGATGTCTGCCTTGTCCTATGCACCCTCAAAGAAAACCAAGTCATTGCCAAACTGTCAAAGTGTGGCTTATTCTCATTGGAACTTCCATTCCTTGGCCACATTATCAGTAAGGACAGAATTAAACCAGACCCAGAAAATATATGTGCCATAACCAAAATGCCAGCCCCAAAAAATAAAAGTGAACTCTGTACTTTTCTAGGCATGGTAGCCTAAATTAGAAGATTCATACCTGACTGGGGTGCCCTGACAGCTCTCCTCTCAGCCATTACAGGCAAAACAACCAAGTTTGTCTGGACACCACTACAAGACCAACACTTTTGCTAACTAAAAGAATGTATGGTCATCACTCCTATCCTCCAGTACGCAAATAGTGAAGGAATATATGAGCTAGAAAACAATGTATCTGATTACACCATAGGAGGGGTACTCCAGATCCAGACAATAGAAAAGGACTTCCTCCCGGTGGCATACAAGTCAAGGAAGTTATCAGACAGCAAACAAAGGTATCCCATACACAACAAGGAATTAGTAGCTATTGTATACTGTCTCATGAAGTGGCAATATTACCTAGAAGGAGCCCAAATGTTCAAAGTTCTCACCAATCACAAGTCATTGATATTCTTTAAGACATAACAACACTTATCAAGAAGAAAAGCCAATAGATGAGCCTCATACAGAGATACCCAACGCAAATCAAATACAATCCAGGCAAGTAGATGCTTACTGTAGACACCCTATCAAGGCTATACAGTAAACATGTCCTATGCACTGATGGGGACCCCAATTAGCCCATGTTGATCATGGGGAATCTCCCAGAGGGGTTCCCACCTGGCACCCCAATGGACATCCAAGAGAAAGTCCTTGATAACAAACACATGTTCAAAAACTTATATGGTACGCTACATCAAATACTTCTGAATGGTGATATTGTACCCTACGTCCCGTCAACACAAAAGATTGACATAATCCTCCAATATCACAGAGATCTGGGATGCACCCATAGCAGGAACTTTCATGAATATTTCAAGATGCACTACTGGTGTCCCAACATGCTAGATGATATCAAAGAAGTACTGGAGCAATTCAAAGTCTGTGAAAAGTATGTCCAATCCAAGGCACTGCCCAAGTCAGTACTACCAGTGTCAATCACACAACCCTTCAAGGTGTGGTCACTGGATATTGTGGGACCAATGCCTGGCAAGAACAAAGGCAAAAAGTACATTATAACAGCTATTGACTATGCAACCAGATGGCCTGTGGCACAAGCTACAAAAGAACACAAAGGCAATGATGTGAGACAATTTATTGGGAAAGATATCATAGCCAAGTTCAGAAAACCCAACCTCCTGATCACAGATCAAGGGATCAAACTTAATGCCATTGACACTAATATCTACCTCACCAAGAACGGAATTAAACACATCATAGCCAGCCCATACCACCCACAATCAAATGTACAAGTAGAGTGACTAAACAGCTCACTAGTGGAAGCCCTCAGTAAGTTATCTTCTAACAATCCAAAAGCCTGGGTTGACATGCTGCCAACAGCATTCATGGTGTGTATAACACAAGTCAACTGCAACACAGACATAATCCCGTATAAGCTTGTCTATGGGCAAAAGACCGCCCTTGTTAATACTACCGCAGGACCACGTTTACCTCTACCTAAGAAGGTGCCAGACAACAGTGATCCTGATGTACAGCGCGCTAAAAAGACCAAGAAGACATGGGAAAAAAAGAATTGAGAGAGAGGCAATCCCACTACAACAAGAAAGATTCCAAGTTTGGGACAAGATCTGGGTTATCAATCACAATCAAAGTTGGATCCAGGGTTAAGTAGGCCAGGCATTGCCATGTAGGTCAAGCCCAACAATACCTACCTCATCAAAGGAATTGTTGCTCAAACCAAAATAAAACACATGCACCATGACTGCCTCTGTCTATGCAAAGCAAGAACAGCTCAACGTAATTCCAGACTCCCTGTTCCCAATGCCAAACTAGATCAGTACCAAGCCCGTATCCCCAACACTCTCAAGAAAATTTCTAAGGTTCCCTCTTTCAGCACCCCAGGGGGAGATGTTGTAACATATTTGATTACTCCCTCTTGGGAAATTAATTCCCCAAATGACCCACCAAACGGTTCACTGACTAGTCAATAAATTGGTGGCACTCCTATCAGTTGACCATCTATCACAGAAATCAAGCATTCCAAATCCTAAGTGGAACACAACTTGAGTAAACCTCATGACTTAAGAGTAACATTACTCCAATAAGCCCCATGACTTCCATGATGTACATGGACAGTATGTGGCTTTCCATTATACTATATTATCCTATACTCATGTCTAATAAAGTATCATTCTCTTCTTAATTTTCCCCTTTATCTTGTTTATTATACTTCTAAGAAGTATATACTCAACACAGTTTATATTATCATCCTATCAGGATTTGTATGAGGCATCAACAGAATGGTCAAACAGAAACAAAAATAGAGCAACCAAGAAGAAAACTTTACAGATATGTAACAAAATCAAGTCACACAAGATGCTTAATATTTGCATCCTTAAACAGAAAAATAACATTTTAGCAGCCAATCAACTGCTATCTAATTTAGGGATGTTGTGAATCCCAATATCCATGAATTATCAGTTTTGCCTTTGATGGGATCACATTTTGAGTGCAAAATCCTTCAATTCCCTTTTTCTCCTCAAAACAGGTTTCACTCCAATTTGGGTAAATGACTCATTTACATTCTGACTGGTGACATGAGTGATCCTGACCCACTTATGAGAGTGTCCAGTGATCTATCTGTCTGTGAGGTTCCTGGTCACCAGTCCCCAAAGTGTTTCCTGGGTCATAGCCAGGGACCGGCTTGGAGGAGTCATCATTTACTAGTAGAGGGGGTTAGCTAGCTAGAAGTTTACACTGAGCCTGCATTAATGCAAACTCTTCCAATACTTTTCTTATTAATAGGCAGGCATCCCCACCATGCACCTGTACTTCAGCTGGGGCTAAACCTTCTGTAGGTCTGCACCAGTCTTTCAGTAACCTAGTAAACTTATTCAATGAACTTCTGTCCCCTATCCGTCATTTCAAGGTGTCTAGTCAGCCTCTCCCACTCCTCCTGGGAGGTTTTACTAGTGGAAAGCCTTATAAAACTTTGACAATAGATATCCTCCTCCTCTTGGCCAGGGTAGAAGATGTGGGGCAATTCTCTCATAGTGGTTATCTGTACTATTTATAACTTTGGGAAGGGGTCAAAATAGGCTTTTACTCATGGTCAGAAGGAAGATCCCCTTAGAAACCTTCTGATATATTGTCTGGGGGTCTAGGAAACAATAGGGGTTTGCCAATAACTTGGAGTCCTCCAAAATATCTTGGACTTCTTTTACTTGGTCTTGGGCTCCTTCACCTTGGTCTTGGACTCCTGCACTTGAGTCTTGGGCTCTTGCACTTTGCTTTAGCTCCAGTCCCTTATTTCCAGCTCCAGCTTCTGCACCATTATCTTGGACTCCAGCACCTTTGTATTATGCTTTTGGGTCCTCTTTAGTCCTTGTGGCCTTTGGAATCCACTTGTGTCAGTCCCTGAAAAGCCTCAGATAGCTTCCCCTTTTATAGCTCCTTGTTTCAGACCAAATTTTCTCTCAGAACTCTTGTCTCCAAAGCTTAAACTATCCAGATTTTTTTTCCTCTACAATATAGTAAACTTTAAAACTTACTTCAGCCAATGAAAGCACTGAATTTTCTGCTTCTTTTCCTCATTTTTTAGGCTTCAACCCTCAAGTTAAAGCCCTCAAAACACTGATCAAATAGACTCCAACAAGCAGCCAATCATACACCTTGATTCAACAGTTTTGCCAAACAGTTTACCCAAATGACTCTCTCTTGGCTATGGTTCAAACCTGGCGCTGTCTTGCTCCAGATAAACAACTGCTCTGTGTTTTGAACAGTTTTGCTCTGATTCCTGTCACATTTCTCTGGCAAAACTTGAGCGCTTTTGCCTATTTTTTACTTAAGCATTTTTTGAACCCACAATTTTTCAACGTTTATCCAAGTTTCCCCGCATTTTCTTCAGCATTTCACAACTTTGAACTCGCCTATTGCTTGCCTTTTGTCTCACTTAGTCGTTCTTGGAAAAATTCCACTATTTGCTCTTACAGTTGCTCCATCCTGTTTCTGGCCTATTTCTTGCTCCTTTCTGGCTCAATTCCTATTTAATAAATTTACAGTTTTGATACTCTGTAAACCATTTTTTCTTCTCTTTCTTTCTTTACAAATGATAGTTAAGTATTTTCTAACATATTTAGGCAGCATTTAAGCATTATTTAACTGCTTTTTTATTCATATTTCCTCTTTAAAGACACCAAAATCAGAATTCTAGCTCCTGTATTGTTTCCCGCTAGTCCTTCTAAGCCATCTTCTAGTTCCTCAGCTAGTCCTACATCATGATCTTCTGATCCTTCAGCCAGTTATTTAGCAACATCCTCTGGTTCTTCAGCCTAGCTAGCAATCAGTCCATTCTAGTCATCAAACAGTCCATTCCAGTCAACCACCAGCTTAGACCAGTCCTTCCAGTCAACACACAGTCCAGTCCTAATCATGAACCACCTAGGTTCCAATCCTCACATTTAACATCGTGGTTCCATTCCTCAAAATGAACCCACAGTCCCTTAACTAGTCTTCAATTTGATCATACAGTCCCTCTTACTATTCTTCACTGTAGATCCTGAACCGCCTTGGTCCTATGATTAGCCCCCAATACCAATACCTCAGACTCAGGCAATAAGTCTACAGGGCTACTAGCGTTTGGCTGGGCCCCTTAAAAGTGTCCTCCACCTGGGCCATTCAACCACAGACAATCCTCATGTCTGTGCAGTAGTCTTTAGTCACTCAGGCAATTAAATCTGAGCTTTCAGTTGAAAAGTAATCAGCTTTACTTCCCAGAGGCCTGAACACACCAAGTTCTGTAGCTGTTTTCCCAAGCAACTACCCTGGTGACACCCCTGAGCATATTTATGCCCTCCAAGGATCACTTTGGGACCTCCCCAAAGCTTTCATGGAAACATAGACAAGGACACCCTACCAGTCCATTAGGTAGAGTGCTTGCTCAAAGACCTCCTGTAAGCGCACAAGGGCACATAGAGCTATCTTAGCTCCACTCCTTCCCTGGCAGCCCGTGTTACCCTCCAGGATCCTCCATTTCTCACCCCAAGCAGCCAACAGTCCCTGCTGGGTGTTGTGTTCTGAGGCGCGGCACAGACACACAACAGGGAATCCTAACCTTAGGATTGGATTTGTACTAAGTCTTGGTTAGATGGCAGGGAAGGCTATGCAATTACCTTGTGGCTCTGGATGAATAATCTCTACTAGTTGTGGCTAGAGTGAGGCACTGAAGTACTTAGAGACACAAAGACAAAAATGTGAATAGAACTTAAATTTTATTGGGTATAAAAACTGGGAATATATACTGTGTAGCTTTACCACAAAACAGTATAGGAACAGTAGGATCACTTATCACAAGCATGAGTGGGGCAAGTGAGTTGCGCAGAATCAGGAAACCAAACAATTGTTTTCCCAGTTTGAGTACAGACTCATTTTGAGGGGCAAAACAAAATATTGATATTCATCCTTGAAATAACCCATCAAATGCAAAATTGAAACATGGTGAATGGCGGCATTCACAACATTGTCCCCCTCTAGTTTGGCCTTAAGGGGGTAGTACTTGCAGAGGAACTTGGCATACACTTGGGCAAACGGACAACCACTAGAGAGGAGTTTCACAGTGTACTCTGACCCTTGCTTGAAGGTCACTTCCAGAGGTCCAACCCACAATGTATCTAGCTTTGGAGCGTGTTCTCCTACTCTATGCTGATAGTAGAGAGCATGGTCCCCAATATTGAACTTGGGTAAGGGAGAGCGCCCAGCATTATCAGGGGGAAAGTTCAAGCACCTTGGTCTTATATGCAGAAGTATACACTGTGGCCTGTATATCAATGATGAAATTGACTAGATCTTTGATATGGTCATCAGGGTTCATGGCCTTGTCAGCGGAGAGTAGGAGCCCCCAGGAGCAACAGAGTAGTGGCCTCACGCCAATACAGCATAGCAAAGGGGGAATACCCGGTGACATAATGTTTGCTAAGGCAATAGGCAAAGAGAGCAGCAGGTAAGTATAAATCCTAGTTTGTAGTGTCAGAGTAAGTGAGTTTTCTCATGATAAAAACCAGTGTCAAATTTGCACACTCAACTGCCCCATTGGTATAAGGATTATAGGGGGCAGAGAAAGACTGATGAGACCCCAAGGCTTTGACAACAGAGGTTACCAACTTGGCGTTGAAGTTAGTCCTATTGTCAGATAAAAACACTTGAGGGCAGTCAGGGTGGTAGAAAACATCTTGCAACAGGAAGGCAGCAGTTGTCTTGGCAGTAATGTCCTTAAAAGGGAAAGCTTCTACCCACTTGATGAAGTGATCAACAGCAATTAGGATAAAGCGGCAACCAGAGCAGGAGTGTGACAGAAATCCCTGGATAATATGAAGCCATTTCTAAATGATGGGGAATTACCACCCAAATCCACATAGAATTGATTATTAACCACCAACGCAGCTTCAGATATTTTTTGTGAAATTTCCAATTGTAACTCCAGGATTAAGTAGAACCAGTAGTCCTAACCAGAGTAAACCAAGATAAATGACCTGGGAAAGCATCAATGCATCTTTAGCGTAGAATTCTGGGCATTAGATAGGGACACAATTTTTGGTTTTAAGAATGGGAGGAGGAGCTGAAAAATTAGCTGGCATGAAATTGACATTTGGCGGTGCTAGCAACAAAGTTCCAGATGCTAAACCCATCTTCCTGAAATGATTTGGTTCAGAGTCAGATTGTATGGATATACTGTAACAACCCAATCACAGGATGCATTTTAAAATTTAAAATTAGAACTTGGGATAATTTATTTTTATTGAGTAAATTTAGGAGGACTCAACTCTTAGAGTTGAAACAGGGAAAACTATTCAATATATATCAGAAAAATTGACTAAGCAATACTGCCTGAGTCTTGACCTCCTATTCCTTCCACATTGTCAAGTAAGTATCTGGTCCAGGTTGCAAAAAATCCTTGTGTAACTAGTTTCTGACAACCATACTGATTAACAAGCTCATATTGGGTGACCCTCATATTACATCAATTTATCAACATCAGTTTGAAAGGGGAAACTGGTTTCAGCTGACAGACTGGAGCAGCTGTGACCCATTTTTGATCAACTATTTGGTTTAAATCCGTTAACTTGGTCAATTTGATACAGGTTTTCCAGCCTTCAGAGCCATCTTAATTGGACAGACAATACCCGGCATTATGGAATCTACCGTGACATTACCCTCCGCTTTAGCCCTGGGCACAATACCACCATCTGGGAGATGGGATAAGGAGAAATTCTTATGGGCAGATGGAAGTTTCATTGCAGCTAAGGCAAGTTCAGGGTGATCAATAGCAGTGGGATTGCACTTATAGAACTCACGGATCAGATCTGAGGAGTTTGAACAATTGTAGTGGGGAACCCAGGAGTTTTCAGAATCAGGATAACCCTTCCACGACACCAAATATTCCAAGTATCGTCAATTCTTACAGGAAGCTAAAATACAATTTAACTCATACTCAGGTTCACCTTCCACAAGAATGGGTTGGGAAGAGGGAGTCTCTGTTCCTTTGAAGGGAGTAAGAAGACATTCATGGAAGGTATGGAAAATCTTGAAAGCGGGAGGTAAATCCAGCCAATAGGCAGAGGGGCCAATTTGACGTTCAACTTTGAAGGGGCCAACTTATTTGGGCCTTAATTTACAACAGGGAACCTTAAGTTTTATATTGCAAGCATCAACCATGACTAGATCACCTGGCCTATAAGTTTGCCCCTCCTGGCGCTTACAATCTGTGTACTCCTTGTAAGTTGTCACAGCGGCAGCAAGAGTAACTTGGAGCTCCTGATGGACCTGCTTGAATGCAGCATCTTGATCAGTTGCAGCTTCCACGTTGCTAACCAAACAAGGGCCCATGGTAGAAGAAGGATTATAACCCACATTGGCATAAAATGGCAATACTTGAGTTGATGTGTGCGGGGTGTTATTATATGTGAACTCTGCCATGGGTAGATTATCACACCAGTCATCTTGTTGCGCATTAGTGCAGCAACGTAGATAGACCTCCAAACTTTGGTTTACCCTCTCCGTTTGTCCATCAGATTGGGGGTGAAAGGCTGTGGAGCGGCATAATTTGATTCCAAGAATTCCAGTAAAGGCTTCCCAGAACTGAGCAATAAATTGAGGCCCACAGCCACTCACAATCTCCATTGGGATGCCATGTAAGGAAAAGATTCTATTCACAAACAACCTAGCTGTTTCCACCAAAGTAATTATGGTTGAACAAGGTACAAAGTGTGCCATCTTTGTGAAACAATCAACTACCACCATGATTGCGTTAAACCCATTGGAATTGGGAAGCTCACCAATGAAATCCACCAACACAGACGTCCAGGGTCCTGCAGCAGGCTGTAGTGGAACCAGTAAACCAGTTGTCTTGTTCTGACTGGCCTTGGATCAAACACATACCAGGCAATCTTGAACAAAGGCTGCTACCTGCACAGTTAAACCTTTCCAGGAAAACTGGCGGCGGATTAGTTCCACTGTTTTGTTTTTCCCTGGGTGACCAGCCGTTGTATAGGTATGATTAGCCTCCATGATTTCATCCTGAATAGTGCCCTCAGAAACCCACAAGCAACCTTGATGATATAGGACTGAACCATTCTTATGATAACCCTGAGGCTGACCCACTGGATTTGTGCATGCTAGCTCTAATAGCCTATCATAGCCTTTGGACAAGGGTTGCAGAAACTTGACCTTGGAATACAAGTCCAGGTCTGCACCCTCAGCTAAGGACATGGTAGCCAAGGTAGCCAGCGGAGGCAAAACAAAAGGCGCCACAGCCTTGTCTAGAATCATAATATGTGTGTTAAACTCAGCATTCAAACTAACATCTGGGAGATAAGAAGGGTCCCACTTAATGCATTGGCCAAGTGATTGTCAGATCCCTTAATAAACTTGTAGCAGAACTTGTATTGTGATATGTCACCATGCCATCTGGATTGATGACCCAACAAAACCCTGGGTTATTGATAATATAGAAGAGCTTTGTGGTCAGTTCTTACTACCAATGAATGACGTGCTAACATGAGATGATGATGCCAATGCTTTAACAATTCCACAACAGCCAACAATTCCTTGTTGTAAATCATGTAGTTGCGTTCTCGAGCCTCCATTTTCTTGGAGAAATACCCTACAGGTCTCTCAATCCCATCACTAGCTGTCTGCAACAGCACACCAGCCACAGCATATTTAGATGCATCAGTGGAAAAAACAAAAGGAAGCTCAGGATTCACATGTATTAACACTGGGGAGGACAACAAAAGAGCCTTGACTGCTGAGAAGGCACCTGCGCACTCAGGCGTCCAGACTAAAGTCATCTTTCCACTAGCCAAATATAAAGGGGCAGCCACCTCAGAAAAGTGGGGTGAATTTCTTCAAGAACGTACATGTACCCAAGAAACTACAAAGTTGGGATACTGTCACAGGCGTAACATACTCTCAAACCGCAGCTTCCTTGTCAGGGGCAATGGTGTGGCCATCCTCAAAGATAATATTACCCAGAAAGTTAACCTTACGTTTAAAGAATTCACACTTACTCCTTTTGATGATCAAGTTTGCTTGGAGAAATGCTCTACAACTGCCAACAAGTGGGCCTTATAATACTCCTCATCCAGAGAAAACACCAAGATATCATCCATATATGCAATGGCGCAAACACCTAGGAGTTTCCCAGGACTAAATCAATTAACCGCTGAAAGCAAGCCGGGGCATTCTTCAATCCAACAGGCATTACACAGAAACTGGATGATACCCTTCTTGGTTCTGAATGCTGTTAACCATTCCATTCCTTCTGCAATCCTGATTTTTTGAAAGCATTCAACAGATCCAGTTTTGAGAATACCTTGGCCTTCTCAACATACCTAGATATTTGTGCTTTGAGGGGTAAAGGATAAGGATCTGGAATTGTAATTTTATTCAAATTCCCGTAGTCAACACAAGAACAAAGGGGCCCATCAGACTTCTGAACAAACAATAACAGGGAGCAGATCATCAAAGCCTTCTTAAAAATGTAGCCTTTTTCCAACATGTCACAAGTCCACTCTTCCAAACATGTGTCTTCCTTCAAAGTTAAAGAGTAAATAGGAGACGCAATCCTGATCAGATCAACAGTAACCTTAAAGTCAAAGTCAAACTGAGTGTGCTTAGGAAGGACCTCGCCTCTGGTGGCGTCAAAATGCCGCGGACCAGGGTTGTATGCATGCTGGTAAATCTAAACTTACAGGGACAGGGACAGGAAACAATTGTATGGTCTGTGATGATTGCTCCAATTTTGACATATCCAATAGCAGAATACGCATAGTTATACCCAAAGAATGTTCCACCTGCAGCTCATTTTTCTCCAGTAAGGTCAAGACATTATGATCTCTCCACCAACTCACTCCCAAAATGATAGGATACATCAGGGTAGAGCAAATGGAAAACCTTTCAGTAAAGGACTGACCTGCAACTACAAAAGTAGCTGGCTTCTTCAGCTGGAAAGAGGGAAAAGTTTGACAGTTCCCACCCCTAACAAGCATTCCTGGGTGGTAATTGAGTTGTAGCAAGTCAGCAGTCTCCACACTCATTAAATTTTTGGAAGCACCCATATTCAAAAAAATAGCTGGCTGATAGATAGTCTGACCATTATCAATGCTACCATAGAACAATAAGTAACCAGAAGTAGATTTATTTGCAGCAAAGGTAGCAATCTTGTCAGGGTCTTGTTTTTCATTGGCAGTACAGACGGCAGCTAAAGAGGCAGGATGCTCCTGGAAGTAACGCTCAATCATTTCCTGGACAGAAGCCAGAAGAATGGGGTTATTTGATCAATAGGAACAAGGGGCAACTCTTTGGACGTAATCACGGAAGATTTTTCAGGTACAACATGTTGAAGCCTTGCCAAGGAACTATCAGGACCAGACACTACAGGGACCTTCTTCACATCACTGGGTTTGTTCACCACTGCCAATTGTAGCTGAGACAAGCTAGGGGGAGAACAATCCTGGCTTTGGTTGGAAGGAACTATTGCAGGACCAGAACCAGAAAACCAGGAGCGCGCAGCGGGCTTATCTTCAATTACCAACGTACCTTGTTTGGAAGTAGATAGATTTGAGACCAGAGAAAGAATTTGGCTTACCAGGGCCTCAGTTGTGGGTAACAGAGAATCCTAAACTGCCAAATCCTGGGCAGTCTGGTCAACTGCTAACCACAATACTGAGAGTTTATTCACCTCAGGAACATCAATCATACAGCAGTAGGTAAGAAACTGAGGAAGGAATACCAAAAGCAGAGTTGTACCCTGATGGAAGGCGTACAGCTTACAATATACTTTGAGCTCCTCAATAGATACACACAAATTTTTTAACAAAGGGTATAGAGATGCACTCTCAGTTAAAACACGTGGATTGCGCTCCGCCACAGACAACAACCATTCACAGGCATCTTCAGAAACCTTTGTCATCACATGCTAAACTTGGGATTTGTGACTAAGGCTAGAGCTGGAATAAAATGATAATGCTGACAAAACTTCACGCAAAATTTCATCAGTGGGTGGAGCAGGAAAATAATCCAGACGCCAAAATAACATGACACAGCAGAAATAGAAAACAGAGGATCCAGTCTCTACAACTGCAACCGGAGATGGAAACCACAAATTAAAGAAAAGCCCAAACTGAAAACTCAGAAATAAACTAATGCAAATAAATATATTAAACACAGATATCTCAACAGAGCAGGAGAAAATAAACACAAATTCATGACAAACTGCTTCCAAAAACTCAGACGTAGAAGAGTTGAGTAATGTGATGGAAATCCCTGGATAATATGAAACCATTTCTAAATGATGGGGAATTACCACTCAAATCCACATAGAATTGATTATTAACCACCAACGCAGCTTCAGATACTTTTTTGTGAAATTTCCAATTGTAACTCCAGGATTAAGTAGAACCAGTAGTCCTAACCAGAGTAAACCAAGATAAATGACCTGGGAAAGCATCAATGCATCTTCAGCGTAGAATCCTGGGCATTGAGAAGGGACACAATTTTCAGTTTCTAGAATGGGGGGAGGAGCTGCAAAATTGACTGGCATGAAATTGACATTTGGCGGTGCTAACAACAAAGTTCCAGATGCTGGGCCCCATCTTCCTGAAATGATTTGGTTCAGAATCAGATTGTACAGGATATACCACAACAACCCAATCACAGTATGCATTTTTAAATTTAAAATTAGAACTTGGGATAATTTATTTTTATTGAGTAAATTTAGGAGGACTCAACTCTTAGAGTTGAAACAGGGAAAACTATTCAATATATATCATAAAAATTGACTAAGCAATACTGCCTGAGTCTTGACCTCCTATTCCTTCCACATTGTCAAGTAAGTATCTGGTCCAGGTTGCAAAGAACCCTTGCGTAACTAGTTTCTGACAACCATACTGATTAACAAGCTCATATTGGGTGACCCTCATATTACATCAATTTATCAACGTCAGTTTGAAAGGGGGAGCTGGTTTCAGCTGGCGGACTGGAGCAGCTGTGACCCATTTTTGATCAACCATTTGGTTTAAATCCGTTAACTTGGTCAATTTTGATACAGGTTTTCCAGCCTTTCAAGCCTTCTTACTTGGACGGACAATACTCGGCATTATGGAATCTACCGTTACACTTGGTGCCCTTATGTGCCCCTGTGATGCCTCCTCCTGCCCCCACTTGTACGCCCTGGTTGCTCACTGGTGTGGCGCTGATGGCACTGAATGAATACTTATCAAAGCTGTCCTCTGTGTCCTCCCTGTGGTACCCCCTTTGAGCAGCTGTCCCAGTTCTCCACTGGGCAGCATCCTGGTGGTTTTTTTTGCCCAGATGGGAGCCAAACTTAGTTAGTTTAGCCCCCCTCTCTCACATAATAAACAAGCCCATCTCTTCTGACTTTGAAGCCTTTTGCTACTGGTTATGGAGCTTACTTCTTGCCCTCATCTAAGCCAGCTTGGGATCCCTTATCACTGGATTCCTCTTGGTGTGGGCCGCGTGATCACTTCTGTCCTCCTTCAAGTTGTGTCTCACCAAGAAGTCTACCTCTCCCTCCACAGCTTCCTTGGCCGCATCACCGGTGAATATTACCATAGTTTCACCCTGCACCCCCCCCTCTGTGGCTGTTTATGAGAAGGTCTTGGATGCTCTTGGGGAGCTGCAGCTTTGCCTCTCTGCAGACTCAGCGTCTGCATACACTCCCATCTCCGACGCTCAGAGATCAGTGGCTCTCTTGGATGCACTTGACGGAGACACCTGCCTCTGGGTGCGCACTCTCCTCTGCCAAAGCCAGGAACTTGGGGACACTTCCTCCCTCCTTACACTGGTTTCCTCTGTGGTGGCTGCTCTGGGTTCCAAGGCCTTGGTTATATTTGAGACCCTTTGTTCCAAAGGCCTTGCCCCTAACCTTGCCTCCCATGTTGAGTGCTTTTCAGTGAAAGCTACCTCCCTGGATCTCCCTACCAAGATGGTGGTGACCATGTTCCACAACTCCTTAGATGCTGCTTCAGCTGACAAGAGAGCGTGGCACCCAGCACCTACCTCCCTTAATAAGGCATTTGTGTTGGCCTGTAAGCTTGGAGCCAAGCCTGCCTACCAGCCCAAGTCTGGTGTGCTAGCCCACCTTCCGGTCTCCTAGCCCACCCAGGCTAAGCCTGCCGCAGCCAAACCCCCAAGACGCCTGCCATCAACGTGATGTGCTGTCCCTGCTAGGCCCCCAACTGGCCCACTTCCACAGGATCCCTCCCTGTCTTTGCGGCTTTGGCTGCCATCCCTGAGGTTTCTTCCTGTGACTCTGTTGCATCCATTCTGACCCTGCAGAATAAAGAAGATCTTTCCTATTTCCTTTTTACTGCAACCTTTTATACCAAATCCCGCCAAGCTAAGGCTACGGTGTTGGTAGATACAGGTGCTTCAGACAACTTTATGGACCTGGCACTGGCCCAATCCTTGGGTTTGTCCTTGCTCCCTCCTCAGAGCCTAATTGCTGCTAGCCAGGTACTGGTTCTCAGCTACCCCCTCACTAACCCACTTAGTTACTGTACAGGCTCCCACGTGTTTGTGAGTAAATTCTCCGCTGTGGAGGACCTCCTGTATCCTGTAATTGTTGGTGTGGAGTGGTGGCGGCATTACCTGGTGCAGATTGACTGTCTCACCAACAAGCTTCACTTATTGTTAGACAGGTGCCTGGTTTCTTTCCCCCTTCTCCCCTTGGGGTGGAAACCGCCTGAGTCATGCTTATCTCTTACAACAACCCCAGTCTCTCCTCCCAAGCCCTTTGCCCTTCCGGCCATCCTTGCTCTCTTCAAGGACGCCTTTGACATAACCCTTTCCTGTGTCCTCCCTCCACACTCTTGCCATAATTTGACCTTTAAGACAACGGTTGACCTTGTAAAGATTGACACCCCAATGTACCCTCTTAGTGAATTAGAGGATAAGGTGTTAGGCACGTGGCTGGACAACATGCTGGAAAAAGGGTGGATAGTCAAGAAGGCTTCCTTGGTTAGCTCCCCGGTGGCCTTTGCCAATAAATCAGTTGGATCCCTTTGGTTGTGCGTTGATTATACTCTTCTCAACAATGTCCCCGTTCCAGACTGCTACCCCCTCCCATTGGAAGCCTCAATTGCTCAGTCCATTGCCAAGTCTCAGGTCTTTTTGAAACTTGATCTTGTTAATGCTTTTAACCAGGTCTGTGTGGCAGAGGGGGACAAGTGGCTTACTACCATCAAAACTTGGTGGGGATGCTTCCAATTCAAGGTCATGCCCTTTGTCTTGAAGAATGCCCTCACAATTTTTCAGCAAGTCATTGAGGACGCCTTGGGAGATCTCTGCTTCAACTGTGCTGTGGCATACATTGATGACATTCTGATCCACTCCCTCACTCCTGAGCAGCACGCCAAGGACCTGGTGGTTGTGGTGGCAGCTATTCACAAGGCCCGGCTATTCATCAAGCCCAGCAAGTGTGAGTTTTTCAAGTCCAAGGTTACCTTCCTGGGCAACTTGGTCCTGAAGGACAGCCACACAGTCTCCCCCAATAAGGCCAAGGCCCTTCAAGATTGGGCCACCCCCGGAATCAGAAGGAGTTACACTGCTTTCTGAGTACAGTGATCTTCCTCAAAAAGTTCTCTCCTGCCATCTCAGAGCTTGCCGCTCCCCTGCATCCCCTGGCTGGCAAGAACGCCTCCTTTGTGTGGACCCCAGCTTGCCAGAAGGCCTTTGAGGCCATTAAGCGGGTTTTTGTCTCCACCCCAGTGCTACACCATGCCAACACTAGCAAACAGTTCATTATGGCCTGTGATGCCTCTAACGTGGCTGCTGGGGCAGTCCTTCTTCAAGAACACAACGGTCAGGAGCTCCTAGTTGCTTATTTCTCCAGGAAGTTTGCTCCCAACAAGTGCTCCTGGGTGATGTTTGGCAAGGAGTTACAGGCTGCAGGAGACGCCATCACCCATTAGAGACATCACCTGCAGGGCGCTCAACACAAGTTTGTGGTTTGTACAGACCATAAGGCTCTCTGTTAATTCTGCAAGCCCCAGAAGTTAGATCCTTGCCAGGCATGTGTCATGTAGACGCTCTCTGGTTACAAGTTCAAGTACAAGTTTGTAAAAGGGGAGCTCAACATCCTCCCTGACCTACTGAGTTGCAACCCTTCAATGTACCCAGTGAGGAGCAATGAGGTCCCTCAGGTCACTGTCATCCCAGAATCCTTGATCTTCCCTGACTCCAGCTCCCCCCTCCCTCAAACCCCACCCAAGCCTCCAGTTGTTTCTCCACAGCTTCTGGTCATTGCCCCTGCCCCCTTATCTGAGTTAGAACCGCCACTGGCTCTCCCTGGTACGCTTCTGCACAACGTTCTGGTATCCCAGCACTCCTCTCTGGATGACCAAGCCATCTGCGCAAAGCTGTCCCCCAACTCTGCATCTAATGGTCCTTATACTCTTAAGGATAGAATAATTTACCAAAACAACAAAGTATGGGTTCCAAAGGACTTGTGGCTGCGTGTCATGACAGATTATCATGATCCCCCCCTGTTTGGTCATCCTGGCACAAAGAAGCTGCTTGAGCTCATCAGGCATACTTATAGCTGGGTTGGGATAACTAAGGCATTAGGCCCCTGGATTAAGAAGTGTGTTACTTGTGCCCGCTCCAAACTGGATTGTTCAGGGAACAATGGTCTTCTCCACCCCCTACAGCAGTCTCAAGGTCCATGATCATCCATCTCAGTTGACTTTGTGGTGGCTCTCCCCTTATTGGGAGGCTTTGACTCCATAATGGTGGTAGTTGACTGTTTCACCAAATATTCAGTCTTAATCCCATGCCTAACCACCCTGGACTCAGTAGGGATGGCAAACCTGTTTGTGAAACACATCTTCTCCAACTTAGGCTTACCACAGGAGATCATCAGCAACTGAGGCCCCCAGTTCACATCCATGTTCTGGGAGTCCTTGCTGGGGATTCTAAACATTAAGCCATGCAGGTCTACCTCCTTTCATCCCCAGTCAGATGGGTAAACAGAAAGAGTCAACCAAACCATGGAGCAGCATCTGCATTACTACACAAGCGCCTCCATGAGCTCCTGGTCTGAAAATCTCCCACTAGCCCAGTTTGCTTATAACAACACTGTGCATGTCTTCACAGGGATTTCCCCATTCCAGGCTACTCTGGGGTTTCCCCAGCATTTGTGATAGGTCCCTTGCTCCAGGCAAGTGACTGGCTGCTGCAGACATGGCGGCCCACTTCAAAGCCATTCATCTCAAAGTCCAAAGCACCTTAACCAAGTCCATTGAGGCATACAAAAAAGCGGCAGACAAGAATAGATGGCTGGCTCCCCAGTATCCAGTGGGTTTGCTTGTGATGTTGGATGCTACCAATATCCAAATGAAGTTCCCCTCAAGGAAGTTTGCTCCAAAGAGACTGGGTCCCTTCAAGGTCTTGGAGGATAAGGGCAATGGTGCTTTTGTGTTGGACCTTCCCTCCTCCTATCGGATTCACAGCACCTTCAATGCCTGTTGCCTGTCCCCTTTTGAGGGGGATCTCCCCAGCACCCCTGACCCCACCTTGGTGGATGGCTCTCCCAAGTATGAGGTAGAATCCATAGTAGCCTTGCGTAGGATCTGCAAGTCCCTCCAATATTGTGTATCTTGGAAAGGATATCCCTCATATGACAACAGTTTGGTGAGCTCTTCAGACTGCAGAAATTGTTGGGATATGGTACAAGAGTTTCACAGGAACAACCCTACGGCACTTGCCCCCCCCCCAAGTCACTCCTGGCGCTCAAGATCCCCAAAGCCCATAAGAACTTCTTGGTGGCCACACTACCCCAGGGGGGAATCCGCCCTCAGGAAAAAGTAAAGGATAATGTAAATTCACTGCCACCTCTGGCATTGGATTGCACAATATTCCCCTGCCGCACCAAGAAAAGCCCAAAAATGTCAGCCAAACCTCTTCATTCTTTAGAGGATTTAGCACACACAGTTGATGAGAGGTTTGTGTTAGCCTATCCCGCAGATTCCTTGCCCTTGGTTGCCCCCTCCTGGGAAGAAACGTTGGTCAATTTAGACTACTTATTAGCCTGGTGCCGCCCACTTTTAAAAACTATCAGAGCTACTCAATCAAAGGTTGCCACATTAACACCTGACAGCTCAGTTGAACTCCAAATGCCTGGTACCCCTTCTAGCTAATCAGATCAGACCGCGGAAATTAGAGTGAAACTCTCCAGTCTCTCTGGGCCTATCCAGCAAAGTTTTTCTGCTAGCCAATTGGATCCAGGCCCAACTGCTGTGTGATCACTCTCCTTGCAATACATTCCTTTTAACACAGCAAGGGGACTTTCAGTTCCCTGCTTGTCTATTTTCCAATTAGATTAAAAGTTTGGTGTTTTCAATTAAATTTTAAAATTTGCAGTGGTGGAGCCCCAGTTTGGAGTTTCCCTAGTTTTAAATTTTAAAGTGTTAATAGTGCTTGTTAAACTTACCTTGTGACAGTCTGGGTTGAACCTAACTTCTCCTCTGGCTCTCTCTGAAGAAGCTTGGGCATATAGTTCCCTTTTGTTTTTGCTTTTGCTTACAAAAATACAACTTGAACCTAAATTTAATTTAAAATTCAATATAATATCTATTGTAACTTTGAGTTTTTCTTTGAATTCCTTGATTCAAACCCACTTTTTGTTTTTGTTTTTGCCCAAGACATCCACAATCACGTCCAAGGCCTCCAGACTTGTTCTGCTGCTTCCTTTCCCTTCCAGTTTGTGGTTACCCCTACTGGGGTCAATTTTGTTGCTTTCAATCCCAAAAAAATTGCTATTCTTCTCTGAATTCCAAGAGGAATGCAACTATGATACTCCCAGTTATTAAATTTGTTGTATTTTCCTTGGGCCCCTTTCTGCTCCTCCTGTGGTTGACCTTTCCAGACCTATGGTCAAGAATCTCCTCTTCTGCGCGGCTCATGAGTGAAGATCCTCCCAGCCTCTTGAGTCTTCCTGACAATCTCTTTTATTCTGGAGAGGCTGTGGTGAAGATCTTGACGTGTGATGACCTGGATTTGGGTGATGTTGACTATGCCTCTCTTGCTCCTGTGGGTGAGGAGGCGCCAATGCCCTCCTTCCCCGGCCTGGAGAAGAGTAGCTTGGTGCCCTTATGCGCCCCTGCAATGCCTCCTCCTGCCCCCACCTGTACGCCCTGGTTACTCACCGGTGTGGCGCTGATGGCACTGAATGCATACTTACCTCAGCTGTCCTCTGTGTCCTCCCTGTGGTACCCCCTTTGAGCAGCTGTCCCAGTTCTCCACTGGGCAGTATCCTGGTGGTTTGTTTTGCCCAGATGGGAGCCAAACTTAGTTAGTTTAGCCCCCCTCTCTCACAACTGTCACTCCTAAGGCTTGTGTTAGCAGTGTCAGGTGAATATTTACCTGTTTTTGATTTTGACTTCAAGTTTAAACTCAAGTTTAAGTTAGTAATCTATATAAAAACTTACTCTATTTCCAAAAAAATAGTGTTTTTGCTTTTTCTCTCTGTTTTGAGTATATATACTATACTAAAAGCCTTCCCTGGTTAACCCAAAGCCAGTCATAGTATCTGGAGACTCCTCAGAACCCAAATTTTCTTGAGGTGCCCCCCAAATTAGTAGCAAGTACCTAATTTGACTACTGTGGCAACTGTTACCTACTCCAAGTTTTCAGGTGAATTAGAAATGTTGGTACCTCTTGCAAATTTTATGTTTTTTACTCATGCTCCTACTCTGTTCTTGATCTGGTCCACCTTCCTAGAGTTGAGGACCTTCATCTCCTCCTCCTCATACCTGGAAGGTGAAGATCTCTCTCACATACTGCACCTACTAGACAACCTCCTCAGAAAAGCAAGTGGCCTACTCTCCACCGGGGGAAACTTGGTTCATAGCTTGACCTGTGATTAAATGAAGTTTGCCCTGCCAACTAAACACTGATAAACCATTGGGCAAGAACTCTCATGTTCTCACTCCTGTGAGACCTGTGGTTCTTTCCCCAATTGATAATTTGCTCCCACTCCAATAGTGCTCCCTAGGCGCACCTCCTGGC
Source organism: Entomophthora muscae (assembly GCA_014839935.2). Classification (NCBI taxonomy): domain Eukaryota; kingdom Fungi; phylum Entomophthoromycota; class Entomophthoromycetes; order Entomophthorales; family Entomophthoraceae; genus Entomophthora; species Entomophthora muscae. The sequence continues at coordinate 362,605 of QTSX02000766.1, read as the reverse complement.
TTGTTTTGGGTATGATTTTGATTGTACTGAACACATACCTCCCTCAAGTGTCCCCTGTTGGGTCCTTCTGGCCCTCTTTTTAAGCGTTTATCCCAGTTCAGCACTGGGAGGCATCTTGGTGAGGTTTCCTGCCAGGATGGGAGCCAAACTTAGTTAGTTCAACTCCCCTCTCTCACACTTCCTTTATGTTTATTTTTCTACTATGGCGCCATTTTGCTAGTCTTGTCTAGAGGAGATTTCTGATAATTATCATTCCCAGGGCCTTAAGGTAAACTCCTCATTCATCCCTGAAGACTAACATCTGGCTTAGTACAAACCCAATCAAACTATTAGGATTTTCTGTTTTTTCCTTTGACCATGCCCAAGTACACAACAAGGGATAGAAACATTCTATTTATTTGCAGGGCTCTTTATTTGTATGTATTGGTTTTAGGAACAATCCAGATCTGGATTTGTTGTCATGGCCCATACCAGAGTCCAGGTGGACTCCCACAGGGGAGGTGGGCCAGGCCTAGAAGGCCATGTACACAATAGGTGTAATTTGAACCAGGTAGCTCACTGCAGTAGCTAGGGGGCGCCAAATCCCAGTATGGGGCACAACCTGGTTGGCCAGCCCCAATACTTTGATATAGATGAACCCCAACTTACTGAAATCCTGAGCAGGAGGCGCATTAGGTGGAGGGGGAGCAGCAGGAATTTCCTTCATGATAGGTGGGACAGTCACTCTTGGGTGGCCAGAAGGGAGAGCCAGGTGGTAGGGATGAAAGAGCTCCAAGTCAAGAACTCTAAGCGGTTTGACCAAAGTGATGGGATATGAACAAGGAGAGAATGGATAGGTGTGTTTATAATGTGTAGTAGTAAGATATAACGGGGGGAAGGCCGGTTATTAGGGTCTTGTAAGTTCAAAGACAGAGGTATTGCCTTCCTGGCGTTGGCGGTTTCAAAATTGGAACTTAGAAGCAAAATCCAAGATTTCAATAAACTTTCAAAATAGCCAAAGTCAAAGATTTAGTAGAATACTTGTGTGTTTATTTGAAATAAATTGCAGAGTTTAAATAATCTTCAAATATATGCAAATATTGAATTTGAGAGGGTTTAGAGGGATGGTTTGAGATCAAGTGGATACAGGCAAAAGATTAATTTCAAACCAGAGGTTTGAACTGAAGTTCAGGTATTGCCAATTATACCACATTTTCCCCTTCCTCATTGGGACAATAAAATAATTTAAGTTAATTCCCATTGATAATGTAATTGAGCTTATGGCCATCCTGATTGGCAAGATAGTAGTTTCCTGGATTGGTTTGGCCAATCACACAATAGGGGCCTGACCACTTTGGGGGGAATTTCTTTGGAATAGATTGAGCAACTGAGTTCTTGAAAACAAGAACGTCCAAACCAACAGGTATTTTTGTGGTCTCAGGCCCGGCGCATGCTTTGCGGCGCATAGCTTTGCCAGCTTCCAGCACAGTCTTTGAAGCTAAGCTTTGGCTTTCTGTCATAGAGTACGCATTGGAGCTTAAGTTATTGTTGTAACTGTGCTGTTTTAGCAGAGTTACAAGGGGAAAAATATTTAGAAACTAGATAATAATCTTTATTGTGAGATAGTGATTATATAGTTCATGTGAATCAAGGATAACAGGAACATGATTGGTGATCACACAGCTGGATGGAAGAAGGGGGTGGCTTGATCTTAATAATGAGTCAAGAGCCAAAACAAGGTATTCATCATAAAGGATTATCATCTGTTCATGTTGTTGGATTTGGCAATTTGAGTTGACTTCCTAGTCTGGCTTCAAGTGATTAGATAATTGGATTGCAGGTCATGAACCCGCTTGATTGAAACCTTGCTGGCAGGTTGAGCCTGCGGTTTTAACACACACACACACCCCAACTGAAGGGCGACCTCCTCTGGGGGAAGGTTGTCAGGGAGGTTGTATGGAGCCTGGGCGCTGTATTGGATTATTTTGCTGATCTGTGATGGGCAGGGTGGTTTCTTGTTGTTTCTGTCTTGCTTTTCAGGGTTGCAGGCAATCATGGTGTAGGGTCTTGTCTTGCTTATGTTTTCCAAGCCCTTGCACAAGGTAAGTGTTATTGTTGTTTACCTTTAGAATGATTGCTGGCCCTAATTTCTTGGGTTATAGTCTGCTTTGTCAACTTTCATAACCCAAACTTTGTCTCCAACTTCATGTCTATTGCAGATGGGGACAAAGGTCTTTTGTAGACGTTCATTCTCCTTTGCTGTTTGTTTTCTGTTAGCCTCTACAACATGAGGGTCTGAGCGTGGGGGACTTCACTTGGAATTTCCAGTTTAGGTCCTGTCAATGCTTGAATGATATTTGGCTGTATGTTGTATACCAGTTCTAACATGCTTTTTCCAGTGGATCTGTTTACTTGGGTTTGACATACAAGTAGTGCAGTTGGTAGCTGCTTATACCAGTCTTCAGGTCTCCTGGCTTTGAGCTTGGCTAAGGCTTGCATGAGGCTACCATTAAGCCACTCTACACGTCCATTGGCCTATGGATGGTATGGTGTTGTTAAAGTGTGTTTGACCCCATTTTTTGCAAGATATACATTGGTGGTTTTGGAGGTTAATTCTTTCCCTCCATTGGTTATCAGGAGTTCTGGCTTTCCAAACTTTCTGATTATCTCTTTGCCAATAAATTGTTGTATACCATTACCAGTATGTGCCTTTACTGCTTGGGCTACTGGCCATCTTGTAGCAAAGTCAATGGTGGTGATGATGTATTTCTTGTCATTGTGTCTTCCTAGTATGGGGCCAACAATGTCAAGAGCCCATACTTTGAAAGGTAGTTGTGTGCAGATGGGAAGTACTGAATTTGGCAGGGTTTTGCTTTTGGCAAATTTTTTGCATACCTCACATTAGTCTAGAACTTCTTGAACATTGCAATATAAGGTTGGCCACCAGGCCTTATGCTTAAGGAACTTATATAGGTTTTGGCTTTTGGTATGTCCAAGGTCTCTGTGATAGTGTAAGATGGTGTCTACTCACTGATGTATGGGGATGTAGGAAATGGTTGTGCCGTCAGAAATTTTTCTGTGTAGGGTCCCATATATGTCAGCAAATAGGTGTTCATTTTTGATAACTGTTTCCTTTGTTATGTCAGTTGTGCCAGGGGGGAAACCTTTGTCTTTTTTTGTAGTACTAAGAGAGGCCAGTCTGGGTTGAGCCCATTCTCTCCTCTTGAGGCACAGACATACGGGTGGGACAGGGCGTCTGCCATGGCAAGCTCAGCCCCAGGTTTGTACTGGATGAGCATGTTAAACCTCTCCAATAGCTCCATCCAGCAGTCTTGGCAGAGCAACAGATTTGCTTGAGTTTTTAAATAGATGAGCAACTTATGGTTGGTTAATGCTGTGAATTCTTCCTGCCATTCTAGGTAACAGCGCCATTTGACTATACAGTGCACAATAGCCAACAGTTCTTTGTTGTGGATAGGGTATTAACACTTGCCATCCGTCAATTTTCATTATTTGTAAGCTACAGGAAGGAAGTCACCATCATTATTTTTGATTTGTAGTACTCCCCCAATGGATGCATCTGAGGCGTCGGTTTCCATTTGGTATTCCCCATCATGTTTGGGGTATTGCAGGATGGAAGCTGTTGTGAGTTTCTCCTTGAGGTGTCTAAAACAGAGATCATGTTGGGGGTTCACACAAACTTGGATTTGGCACCTGTTATGGCAGATAAGGGAGCAGTCAAAACGCCACAGTCAGGTATGAAGCGGTGTATATAGGCCACCATTCCCAAGAAGGTGCGGAGTTCTGACTTATCCTTGGGAGGTGGCATCTTGCAGATGGCCTGTATTTTTTGACTGTTGGGTTTGATGCCGTCCTTTGAGACTATGTGCCCCAGGAAGGGTAGTTGCTCGCGGAAGAACTGGCACTTGGAGGGCTTGGCTAACAGTTTGTGTTGAACCAAGGTAGCAAAGACTGCCTCTAGGTATTTGTGGTATTGTTTCACCAAGGGGCTGTAGACAATAATGTCATCCAGGTACACTAGGGTGTGCTTGCCTATGTGGGGCGCAAATACTTTGTTCATGAAGGTTACAAAGGTGGACATGGCATTTGTCATGCCAAATTTGAGCACCATACATTTTTAGGAGCCGTATTTAGTGCGGAAGGCTGTTTTGGGGATGTCTTCCTCCTTAATGCAAATCTGGTTGTAGCCTGCTGTCAGATCAATCTTGGAGAAGATTGTGGCTCCTCCCAAGGCATTGAAGAGGTTGTCAATCAGTGGTAGTGGATAACAATTCTTAATGGTAACTTTGTTTAGGGCTTGGTAGTCTGTGACCAGACGTAAGGTACCATCCTTCTTAGCCAAAAAGAATATGTTGGCCCCAAAGGGAGACTGTGAGGGACAGATAAGTCCTTTTTCCAATGCCTCCTTGAGGTAGGCGCATAAGGCATTGTCTTCATTTGGGGTCAGCCTGTAGATAGGGCGCACCTTGGGTACAGCCCCCTTGAGTTAGATGGAGTGCTGAATGTGCTTCCCAGGGGGCAGCCTGGGCAGCGCTTCCTGGAAGATTTCTGGATGGTGGGCCACAATTTTGTAGTCCTGAGTCATGGAGGTATCCTGGTGATCTTTGAAATGTATGATCTTGTACTGGAAGGAGCCCCAGTCAATTGCCTTCAGGTTTTCCTTTTTGTCCAGGGTCTCTGTGATGCGTACAAAGACGTGGTTGTGTAAGAGTTGGTCCACAGAGTCAGGGTAGATCTGGTGGTTGACACCCTCACTCTTGATGGTCAACACTGAGGTTGTGCAGTATATGTGAGGATTGTTCTTTAGTAACCAGTCTAGCCCCAGCACAATATCAATCTTTGGGAAGTCAATGACGGGACCTTGGATGGTGGAGTGGAGGTTCTCAAGCATGACAAAGAAGGAGACAGTTTCCTTTGTCACAGCAATGTGGTGTTTGTCAGCCAGAACCACGTTTTTAATCTGCAAAGGATTAGTGGCCAGCTTGAACTTGTCCACAAAACTACTGTTGACTAGGGTTCAATCTGCACCCAAATCCAGGAGTGCTGAGCCTGTGTAACTGCAAAAACATAAAGGTTAGGACAAGTTTATTGGGATGTCTGGCAATGATGTAAAGTACTGGGTCCTCCAAGGGCACTTGAATCATTGGGCATTGGTCCATGTCCTTGGGTCAGTACTCATCATTGGGCAAGTCAGGAGTTGAGTGGGGAGAGCTTTGCTTGCTTAGTGCTCTCCCCAGGCTTTTCCCTTGTCTTGATTGCCTTGCGTGGCAGTGACACAGAAATGGGTAAGGGTTGACTGGTCATCATTCTTATTTCCATGTCCATTAGAACCCGTGATTTTTTGGGTGGTGTTATTCCTGTTGCCTCCAGGGGGTGGTCAAGTGGAGCGCCCGCCTGGATGGGAGTCCTTGGGTCTTTCTTGTTTCCCAGTTTGTGCCTTATGAAGTGTGTTGGAGGTTTGCTCTGCTTTCTCTGCTTCACGGTACAAGCTTTGCAGGTTGGTCACCTGTTCCAGGTTTACATGCCTCATCACATGCAACTTGAGGGCGTTGTAGTACATGAGGTGTGTGGCTGGGGTGCCAAAGGCCATGTTGGATGGTGCGCAAAGTCAGAGTTCCTCGTAGGTGCAGGTGAGTTCCTTCACAGTGCCTGTCTGGGTTAGGTTCTTTACTTGGCGTATTATCATGAGTGCTGTATCCTTGAGCATGAATCTTGCCAGGAAGTCTTGCTTAAAGATATCCCAGTTCTTGTCAGTGTGCTCCTTGTGCCACTTGTTGCACCAGGTACCAGTGTCATGGTTCAGGAAAATGGAGATTTCTGCAATCCAAAATTGCTGTGGGCACTCCATCTGGGCCAGCTTGCTCTGGGCGGACTGGATTCATGCAGCAGTGTTATTGTTGTTGACCCCAGCAAAATGTTCCAAGGTGGCACTCTGTAGTCTTTGAGCTACGTAGGCTGGCATGGCGCCTTTGTCAGTTGGTTGCAGAATTGAGGAGGGAGCCTGAAAGAAACCTTGTGCAGGCATGGCGTTGAAGGCAGGTAGTGGAATCACCATGTTTTGGTACAGGACAAAGACATTGGGTATCTTGACACCAGGAGTGTACAGAGTCCAGTCTGGAGGGAGGCCAGACATAATTCTGTCGAGGATTTGTTGGCTGTGGCGTGTGCAGACAACAGGTGGAATTTTTTAAGATAAGGTAGGATGGAGAACCTACCTGTGCTACCAATGTTGTAACTGTGCTGTTTTAGCAGAGTTACAAGGGGAAAAATATTTAGAAACTAGATAATAATCTTTATTGTGAGATAGTAATTATATAGTCATGGTGAATCAATGGGTAACAGGAACATGATTGCTGATCACACAGTTGGATGAAAGAAGGGGGTGACTTGATCCTGATAATGAGTCAAGCGCCAAAACAAGGTATCCACCATAAAGGATCATCATCTGCTCATGTTGTTGAATTTGGTAATTCAAGTTGACTTCCTAGTCTGTCTTTGAGTGACCGGGCAATTGGATTGTGGGTCATAAACCTGCTTGATTGGAACCTTGCTGGAGGGTTGAGCCTGTGGTTTTGACATTATTCACATCTAATCTACAAATAGGAACACCATAAAGCAACTCATGAGGTTTAAACTTGGTTTTGTTTTGAACTCTTGACCAATAGTTCCAAATAGAAGCAGGTAAATGAATATCCCAATGTGTTGTGTTGTCCGGAGTGATTTTCTCCAGGCTCTTAACCAATGTTTGGTTGAATTTTTCTGTGAGTCCATTGCACTGTGGATTATAAGAAGTGGTAATTTTGTGTTGAGTGTTGACAACTTTACAAAACTCATTTACTAACTGATTTCTGAAGTGATTTCCCTGGTTGCTAAGGAGTACAGCAGGTGGACCATAGACAGTGAAGATGTCCTTGTACAAGAACTTTGCGGTGGTCTCTGCGTCATTTTTCTCCACTGCTTTTGCAACAGGTCATTTGATGAAATACTCTGTGGCTACAATCATGTACTTCTTCCCACTAACACTTTCAGCTACAGGTCCCATGTAGTTGATGCCCCACATTTTGAAGAGTCCACTGACTGCAATTGGGTTGATTGGTTTGGATACCGGGTGCTTCTTTGAGAACATCTGGCAAGGATTACATTCCTTGAGGTAAGCTTTCAAATCTTCAAAGTAGTTAGGCCACCAGTACTTCTTGCGCAAGTGCTCTTCTGTTGACAGGATACCATAGTGTCCTGCTTTATCATGGACTTTGCGGAGAATTAGGAGGTGCTCTTCAATCTTAGGCACTTTGACCAGGTGTTCTTGCATACTACGGTAAAGTCCTTCTCCTATGATCACATAGTGGCAACTCTCTCTGAGCACGGCAAGTTTGGCATCCATTTCTCCTGTTGTAATTAAAAAGTATATAGCAAATAGTTTAGTTTTGTAGCTCCCTGCTAACAGTTCTATTAGGTACATCTCCTGTTGTCCTTGGCGTGACAGTCTGTTGGCAACCACATTCTTCTTCCCAGTTATGTGCTTGATATCCATAAGATACTCAGACATCTCCATCACCCAGTGTATGTGTCTCTTGTTCTCTTGCTGATTGCTCAGGATGAAAGACAATGCCATGTTGTCTGTATACAAGGTAATGCAGTTGCCCAAGATATAATATCTGAATTTTATCAAAGCCTGAACTACTGCTAACACCTCCTTATTGTAGATGCTATACAAGGACTCAGGATCACTGAAGGACTTGCTGGTGTATTCCAATGGACAGAATATACCTTCACGTTCTTGGGCCAGGACTCCCCCTGTTGCTTCCTCTGACGCGTCAGTGAAGATGGAAAAATTCTTGTTGAAGTTTGGGTGGATGAGCACAGGCTCCATGGTGAGGTGCTCCTTCAGCGTCTGAAAATCAACTTCCTGCTCTGAGGACCAGGTAAAGTCAACATACTTCTGTATCAATTAAACAAAGGCCGTGCAATGTCACTGTAGTTGGGGATAAAGCAAGAATAGTACCCCACTGTACCCAAGAAGGACTGGACACACAAAACACTGGTAGGTCTAGGTCACTTTTTGATAGCTGATACTTTCTCAGGATCTGTGTGCACTCCTTCTGCATCTACCACGTGTCCCAAGACATGCAGCTTAGTCTGGCAGAGTAACAGCTTGGATTCATTGACTGAGAGTCTGGCTTTTCTGATACAGCAGAAGACTTCTGCCAAGACCTTTAAGTGCTCCTCAAACGTCTTACTAAACACAGTAATGTTGTCTAGGTACACTGTAACTTTCTTGTAAAAAGGTCTCTTAACACCGAGTTCATGGCGCGCTGGAACGTACAGGGTGCACCAGTAAGTCCAAATGGAATTCTTTTGTATTGGTACTGACCCTGATTTGTCACAAAGGCTGTCTTCTCTATGCTCTGGGGGTCCATTTCCAACTGATGATAGATGAAAACAAGTCAATGTTAGTAAAGTACCTGGAGCTGGCATAGGAGGCAAGAATCTCATTGATCAAAGGCAAAGGGTAGTTGTCTGACTTTGTGACAGAGTTCAAATGTATGTAATTCACACACATCCTTAACTTCCCATTCTTTTTAGGCACAATAACAACAGGCAACGCCCAAGGAGACATGGAAGGCTCTATTAGCCCCTTTGATAGGAGCCAGTTGATCTCCTCCTCCACATAATCCTCATACTTCTTTGCAAGCCAGTAAGGGGAGCAGCAGACTGGAAGATGGTTCTCCATATCAATGACATGTCTCTAAAGGTTGGCAGGTGGAAAGGGGACATCCTCCTTTCAGAATAGGTCTTGATACTGGTTTATGAAGGTATGTAGTTTCTTCCTCTGTTTTGATGTCAACCCTTTGTTTTGCTCAATAGCCTCCACCGCTGTCATGAAGGATTCCCCTTCATTGTGAGGACTAGTGTAGCAAACATCAATAGGTAACAGTGTGTTCTCACACTGGATGAATCACTCATGGTTCCGGAAAGACACAGAGATTCCAAACTCACTAAGAGCATGGCAACCAATCAAGAGGTTGTACCAGGAAAAAGAAAGATAGCTGCAGACACTTACTTTCTGACCCCACAGATATCCACTGTAAGGTCTTTAACAAACCCAAGGCACTCTTCTGTCTTGCTGTTGGTAAAGGTAAAATTTTCCTTTGCGCAACTATATTCTTGCACTCCTAATAATCTTAAGAAGGACTCTGAGATGATATTAGAAGTTGACCCTCCTTCTAGGATGACAGCCATAGGGTGTCCTTCTACCTCACTGTCAATTCTGGGCACTCCTTTACTGACAATGTCAATGGTTTGGTCCTCTTCCTGATCCAGAAGGGCAGTTTGATCAATGTTGAATTGCTCAGGAGTATCATGCATACAGGTAGTACCAAGGTATTTTATCATTTGAGCTCTAACACTTGCTGCAATTTCAGCTAGGTTGTATAAGGAAATTGGTATGTGGGTGTCTGTGAGGGTTTTCAAGACGTTGAACTTGGGTGGTTTGATGACAGGCAAAGAAACCGCAGGCTTAGGCTTGGACTTCTTGTTCTGCTGAGACTTCTGGCTTGAAGTCTTGAGAGTAGAAGACTTTTGTACCTCAATAGTAGGTGCCTCATTGTAAGTGCCATCTTCTTCATCCATGGGAACCCCATAAGGTTCAGCCGCAGGTGCCTGTTATGGCACATCATGCTGATCCTGTTGTTGTGGCTGATCATTAGCTGCAGGACTCTCATGATTAGCTGATTAAGATTTGAGCAGTTCTGATCCTTTGGTCTTCCCAGGATTGCTGTAGGGATGCACTGTTTAGCTTAAGCGGTGCTTCTGAGCCATATTGGACCTCACCGCAGCTAAGCTCTTCACAAGGTAAGCCTCATCTTTAGCTGATGATACATTAGCCTCCTTCTTAGGTTTAGAGGACTTGGTCTTGGGTGGCTTGGCCTCACTGGTAGAGCCTTGGCCTCAGGTGCAGGAAAGGTTGAGCAGTAGATAAAGGGATGCCCCTCCTCTCCACAGTGGTTGCAATTCTTCTTGCAATAAGAGGCAAAGTGACTGTAATGATTACAATTCTGAGAATACTGGTTTGACTTAGGTTGGTCTCCACTTTTAAGGTACATATAGAGACTAGAGATGGTGTCTGACAACTTCTTCATGGTATCACCCATGTCAGCAGCAGGCAGAGGCATGAATGCCTTTCTTTCAGGTTTGGCTTTGACAACAGGTTCAGGGGCTACTGGGGAGTGGAACAGCTGGCCACAGGTCTTGAATCTGCCAAGGCAACTGTCAAAGGTCTGGATGTACAAGCATTCTGGCTACCGCCAACCTACTTAACATCCAGCCATTACCAAATTTAGTCCCCTTCCAATATACTATTTGACATACCAAGAATGGTAACCAAGCAATATCACATGACTGTCCAAGTATCCAGTGGCTCAAACCCATCTAGCATATGACCAACCCCTAGGTTCAATCCAACTGAATCCCTGCCACAGTCAAGTCTAAATAAGTATAAAGTATTATCCAATAAAATATACTTCTCTTCTTTCTTAATTCCATATTTGAAGCTTCCACAAAAGGTTCTCCTTATCACTGGTAGCAGCTACAGTTTTTTGACCATGATCATAAGAGAGCAAATGACTGACCAAAACCTGCCCACCTTTGCTCACATACTCAACCAGGCCACATCCCAGGATACCTGGAAAACGTACTTCTGCACCCACAACATTGATGAGGATATACCTAGTGGATGCACCATATTCTAAGGTCTGGTCATGCCCAAAGCATGTTCCAAGATTATTCAATACAGTTGCTCTCTTCAACCACAAAAAAACGCAATACCACCTATCACAGGTGAAGCTACCAACACCAAATACATTGGTATTGACAAGTTCTTTGGTAAAAACAAAGAAAACGTCATCAACTGGCTAGATCACTCAACTGCTAAACTCTGCGCCAGCTGCATCCCCCACAAAAAATGGGTCCAGGAAGCTGTCACGGTAGATTCCATAATGCTGGGTATTGTCTGTCCAAGTAAGGAGGCTCAGAAGGCTAGAAAACCTGTATTAAAATTGACCAAGTTAACGGATTTAAACCAAATGGTTGATTGAAAATGGATCACGGCTGCTCCAATCTGCCAGCTGAAACCAGCTCCCTCTTTCAAACTGACGTTGATAAATTGATGTAATATGAGGGTCACCCAATATGAGCTTGTTAATCAGTATGGTTGTCAGAAACTAGTCACGCAAGGGTTCTTTGCAACCTGGACCAGATACTTACTTGACAATGTGGAAGGAATAGGAGGTCAAGACTCAGGTGGTATTGCTAAGTCAATTTTTTTGATATATATTGAATAGTTTTCCCTGTTTCAACTCTAAGAGTTGAGTCCTCCTAAATTTACTCAATAAAAATCAATTATCCCAGGTTCTAAATTTTAAATTTTAAAAATGCATCCTGTGATTGGGTTGTTACAGTATATCCTGTATAATCTGATTCTGAACCAAATCATTTCAGAAAGATGAGGCCCAGCATATGGAACTTTGTTGTTGGTGCCTCCAAATGTCAATTTCATGCCAGCCAATTTTGTAGCTCCTCCCCCCATTCTTGAAACTATAAATTGTGTCCCTTCTCAATGCCCAGAATTCTATGCTGAAGATGCATTGATTCTTTCCCAGGTCATTTATCATGTCTTACTCTGGTTAGGACTACTGGTTCTACTTAATCCTGGAGTTACAATTAGAAATTTCACCAAAAAATATCTGAAGCAGTGTTGGTGGTTAATAACCAATTCTATTTGGATTTGGGTGATAATTCCCCATCATTTAGAAACGGCTTCATTTTATCCAGTGATTTCTGTCATGTTACTCAACTCTTCTATGTCTGAGTTTTTGGAAGCAGTTTGTCATGAATTTGTGTTTATTTTCTCCTGCTCTGTTGAGATATCTGTGTTTAATATATTTATTTGCATTAGTTTATTTCTGAGTTTTCAGTTTGGGCTTTTCTTTAATTTGTGGTTTCCATCTCCGGTTGCAGTTGTAGAGACTGGATCCTCTGTTTTCTATTTCTGCTGTGTCATGTTATTTTGGCGTCTGGATTATTTTCCTGCTCCACCCACTGATGAAATTTTGCGTGAAGTTTTGTCAGCATTATCATTTTATTCCAGCTCTAGCCTTAGTCACAAATCCCAAGTTTAGCATGTGATGACAAAGGTTTCTGAAGATGCCTGTGAATGGTTGTTGTCTGTGGCGGAGCGCAATCCACGTGTTTTAACTGAGAGTGCATCTCTATACCCTTTGTTAAAAAATTTGTGTGTATCTATTGAGGAGCTCAAAGTATATTGTAAGCTGTATGCCTTCCATCAGGGTACAACTCTGCTTTTGGTATTCCTTCCTCAGTTTCTTACCTACTGCTGTATGATTGATGTTCCTGAGGTGAATAAACTCTCAGTATTGTGGTTAGCAGTTGACCAGACTGCCCAGGATTTGGCAGTTTAGGATTCTCTGTTACCCACAACTGAGGCCCTGGTAAGCCAAATTCTTTCTCTGGTCTCAAATCTATCTACTTCCAAACAAGGTACGTTGGTAATTGAAGATAAGCCCGCTGCGCGCTCCTGGTTTTCTGGTTCCGGTCCTGCAATAGTTCCTTCCAACCAAAGCCAGGATTGTTCTCCCCCTAGCTTGTCTCAGCTACAATTGGCAGTGGTGAACAAACCCAGTGATGTGAAGAAGGTCCCTGTAGTGTCTGGTCCTGATAGTTCCTTGTCAAGGCTTCAACATGTTGTACCTGAAAAATCTTCCGTGATTATGTCCAAAGAGTTGCCCCTTGTTCCTATTGATCAAATAACCCCATTCTTCTGGCTGCTGTCCAGGAAATGATTGAGCGTTACTTCCAGGAGCATCCTGCCTCTTTAGCTGCCGTCTGTACTGCCAATGAAAAACAAGACCCTGACAAGATTGCTACCTTTGCTGCAAATAAATCTACTTCTGGTTACTTATTGTTCTATGGTAGCATTGATAATGGTCAGACTATCTATCAGCCAGCTATTTTTTTGAATATGGGTGCTTCCAAAAATTTAATGAGTGTGGAGACTGCTGACTTGCTACAACTCAATTACCACCCAGGAATGCTTGTTAGGGGTGGGAACTGTCAAACTTTTCCCTCTTTCCAGCTGAAGAAGCCAGTTACTTTTGTAGTTGCAGGTCAGTCCTTTACTGCAAGGTTTTCTGTTTGCTCTACCCTGATGTATCCTATCATTTTGGGAGTGAGTTGGTGGAGAGATCATAATGTATCAACCTTACTGGAGAAAAATGAGCTGCAGGTGGAACATTCTTTGGGTATAACTATGCGTATTCTGCTGTTGGATATTTCAAAATTGGAGCAATCATCACAGACCATACAATTGTTTCCTGTCCCTGTCCCCGTAAGTTTGGATTTACCAGCATGCTTACAACCCTGGTCCGCAGCATTTTGATGCTACCAGAGGCAAGGTCCTTCCCAAGCACACTCAGTTTGACTTTGACTTTAAGGTTACTGTTGATCTGATTAGAATTGTGTCTCCTATTTACCCTTTAACCTTGAAGGAAGATGCATGTTTAGAAGAGTGGACTTGTGACATGTTGGCAAAAGGGTACATTTTTAAGAAGGCTTCATCAATCTGCTCCCTATTATTGTTTGTTCAGAAGTCTAATTGGTCCCTTTGTCCTTGTGTTGACTACAGAAATTTGAATAACATTACAATTCCAGATCCTTATCCTTTACCCCTCAAAGCACAGATCACTAGGTGTGTTGAGAAGGGTAAGGTTTTCTCAAAACTGGATCTGTTGAATGATTTCAATCAAATCAGGATTGCAGAAGGAATGGAATGATTAACAGCATTCAGAACCAAAAAGGGTATCTTCTAGTTCTGTGTAATGCCTTTTGGATTGAAGAAAACCCCAGCTTGCTTTCAGCGGTTAATTGATTTAGTCCTGGGAAACTCCTAGGTGTTTGCGCCATTGCATATATGGATGATATCTTGGTGTTTTCTCCAGATGAGGAGTCTCATAAGGCTCACTTGTTGGCAGTTGTAGAGCGCATTCTCTACAAAAACTTGATCATCAAAAGGAGTAAGTGTGAATTCTTTACACATAAGGTTAACTTTCTGGGTAATATTATCTTTGAGGATGGCCACACCATTGCCCCTGACAAGGAAGCTGCGGTTTGAAAGTATGCTACACCTGTGACAATATCCCAACTTTGTTTTTTCTTGGGTACATGTACGTTCTTGAAGAAATTCACCCCCTACTTGTCTGAGGTTGCCACACCTTTATATTTGGCTAGTGGAAAGACAACTTTAGTCTGGACGCCTGAGTGCACAAATGCCTTCTCAGCAGTCAAGGCTCTTTTTTTGTTCTCCCTGGTTTTAAGACATGTGGATCCTGAGCTTCCTTTTGTGGTTTCCACTGATGCATCTAAATACAATATGGCTGGTGTGCTGTTGCAGACAGCTAGTGATGGGATTGATAGACCTGTAGGGTATTTCTCCAAGAAGATGGAGGCTTGAGAACGCAACTACATGATTTACAACAAGGAATTGTTGGCTGTTGTGGAATTGTTAAAGCATTGGCATCACCATCTCATGTTGACATGTTATCCATTTGTAGTAAGAACTGACCACAAAGCTCTTATATACTATTGACAACCCAGGGTTTTATTGGGTTGTCAATCCAGATGGCATGGTGACCTGTCAAGATACAAGTTTATTAAGGGATCTGACAATCACTTGGCCAATGCACTAAGCAGGAACCCTTCCCATCTCCCAGATGTTAGTATGGATGCCAAGTCTAACACACATATTATTCCAGACAAGGCTGTTGTTCCTTTTGTACTGCCTCTGCCAGCTATGTTGGCTACCATATCCTTAGCTGAAGGTGCAGACCTTGACTTGTATTCCAAGGTCAAGTTTCTGCAACCTTTGTCCAAAGGCTATGATAGGCTATTAGAGCTAGCATGCGCAAACCCAGTGGGTCAGCCTCAGGGTTATCATAAGATTGGTTCAGTCCTATATCATCAAGGTTGCTTGTGGGTTTCTGAGGGCACTATTCAGGATGAAATCATGGAGGCTAATCATACCTATACAACAGCTGGTCACCCAGGGAAAAACAAAACAGTGGAACTAATCCGCCGCCAGTTTTCCTGGAAAGGTTTAACTGTGCAGGTAGCAGCCTTTTTTCAAGATTGCCTGATATGTGTTTGATTCAAGGCCAGTTGGAACAAGATAACTGGGTTACTGGTTCCACTAAAGCCTGCTGCGGGACCCTGGACGTCTGTATTGGTGGATTTCATTGGTGAGCTTCCCAATTCCAATGGGTTTAATGCAATCATGGTGGTAGTTGATTGTTTCACAAAGATGGCACACTTTGTACCTTGTTCAACCACAATTACTTCAGTGAAAACAGCTAGGTAGTTTTTGAATAGAATCTTTTCCTTACATGGCATCCCAATGGAGATTGTGAGTGGCTGTGGGCCTCAATTTATTGCTCAGTTCTGGGAAGCCTTTACTGGAATTCTTGGAATCAAATTATGCCATTCCACAGCCTTTCACCCCCAATCTGATGGACAAACAGAGAGGGTAAACCAAAGTTTGGAGGTCTACCTATGCTGCTACACTAATGCGCAACAAGATTACTGGTGTGATAATCTACCCATGGCAGAACTCACATATAATAACATCCTGCACACGTCAACTCAAGTATTGCCATTTTATGCCAATGTGGGTTATAATCCTTCTTCTAACATGGGCCCTTGTTTGGTTAGCAACGTGGAAGCTGCAACTGATCAAGATGCTGCATTGAAGCAGGTCCATCAGGAGCTCTAAGTTACTCTTGCTGCCGCTGTGACAACTTACAAAGAATACACAGATTGTAAGCGCCAGGAGGGGCCAACTTACAGGCCAGGTGATCTAGTCATGGTTGATGCTTGCAATATAAAACTTAAGGTTCCCTGCCTTAAATTAGGTCCCAAGCAAACTAGTCTCTTCAAGGTAAAACTTCAGATTGGTCCCTCTGCCTATTGGCTAGATTTACCCCCTGCTTTCAAGATTTTCCATACCTTCCGTGAATGTTTTCTTACTCCCTTCAAAGGAACAGAGACTCCCTCTTCCCAACCCATTCTTGTGGAAGGTGAACCTGAGTATGAGTTAAATTGTATTCTGGCTTCCTGCAAGAACCGCCGCCATTTGGAATATTTGGTGTCTTGGAAAGGTTATCCTGATTCTGAAAACTCATGGGTTCCCCACTACAATTGTTCAAATTCCTCAGATCTGATCTGTGAGTTCTACAAGCGCAATCCCACTGCTATTGGTCACCCTGAACTTGCCTTAGCTGCAATGAAACTTCCACCTGCCCATAAGAATTTCTCCTTATCCCATCTCCTATATGGTGGTATTGTGCTCAGGGCTAAAGTGGAGGGTAATGTCACAGTAGATTTCATAATGCCAGGTATTGTCTGTCCAAGTAAGAAGGCTCGGAAGGCCGGGAAACCTGTATTTAAATTGGCCAAGTTAACGGATTTAAACCAAACAGTTGATCAAAAATGGGTCACAGCTGCTCCAGTCCGCCAGCTGAAACCAGCTCCCCCTTTCAAACTGATATTGATAAATTGACGTAATATGAGGGTCACCCAATATGAGCTTGTTAATCAGTATGGTTGTCAGAGACTAGTCATGCAAGGGTTCTTTGTAACTTGGACCAGATACTTACTTGGCAATGTGGAAGGAATAGGAGGTCAAGACTCAGGTGGTATTACTAAGTCAATTTTTCTGATATATATTGAATAGTTTTCCCTGTTTCAACTCTAAGAGTTGAGTCCTCCTAAATTTACTCAATATAAATCAATTATTCCAAGTTCTAAATTTTAAATTTTAAAAATGCATCCTGTGATTGGATTGTTACAGTATATCCTGTACAATCTGATTCTGAACCAAATCATTTCAGGAAGATGGAACCCAGCATCTAGAACTTTGTTGTTGGCGCCTCCAAATGTCAATTTCATGCCAGCCAATTTTGTAGTTCCTCCCCCCATTCTTAAAACTGAAAATTGTGTCCCTTCTCAATGCCCAGAATTCTAAGCTGAAGATGCATTGATGCTTTCCCAGGTCATTTATCTTGGTTTACTCTGGTTAGGACTACTGGTTCTACTTAATCCTGGAGTTACAACTTGAAATGTCACAAAAATAATATCTGAAGCCGCGTTGGTGGTTAATAATCAATTCTATGTGGATTTGGGTGGTAATTCCCCATCATTTAGAAACAGCTTCATATTATCCAGTGATTTCTGTCACAGAAGCCAGAAAGTGCCTGTATGAGACTGCAGCTAACTGGTTTGCCACTTGGGTTAGCTCACAAACTGACAACCAGCTTGACAACTGGGAAAAGTTCAAAGCAGACATCACCCACAATTTTTGCGTCACTGAATCCCTCCAAGACATTGCAATACAACTCAGTGATCTTCCCCAGAAGACTACTATTGCAGCTTACGCCAACAAATTCAAGGAAATATGTCACAAGATTCAAACCCAGCACAAACTGACAATGTACACACCAGAGCATCATTCATCAACAGAATGAAACCCTCTTTCACTGCCCTCATCCTCCCAGAGGCAAATACCTCCATGCCTGCGCTAATTGCAGAAGCCAAGCGCGCCAAAAAACGCGCAAACATGAAATATACTGCACGCAACGGCAATCAATCCTCAAACAGCAATGGCAGAGAAAACTCCAATGGCAACAAACTCCAAAATACCAACCATAACAATGACAATTGCAGCTAAAGCACAAACCGCTCCCGTCCCAAGAAAGAGGACACCACTAAAGTTAACAACGCTGAAGCAGCAACCCGCTATGAATCTGACCCCACATTTTCTGACCTCAAAGGTCTCAAAGCAGAGGAACAGGGAAAAGAGGAGGGGGAACAGACTTAAGTGCCCCTGTCTCCCCCCAGCTTGACAAGAAATTGTACCAAGGCACAAACTTTGCTACTCACATTCCATGTGTCCTGCAGTCCTCCATTTTTATGAACTTAAAAATTAAAGATTGCTCACAACTTCTTGTCTATCCATGCACTTACAAATCACATACAAATAAAATTTTATTTGACTCTGGTGCACAACACACTATGGTTAGCAAAACTTTTTTAACCAAGTACAAAATACCAGTTGTCAAATCCAACTTCAAATACACCAGAATGGCAGACAAATCAAAGGTTCTACTCAAAGGAGAAACAACTCCCTCAGAATTGACCTCCAAGGCATACAAACTTCCATCAAAGGACTTGTCATGAACAACATAAACTATGTCATTGTAGCAGGCATGAACTGGTTCACCCAAATGAACCCCAGTGTATGTTGGAAAACAAAAACCATGACCATCAAACACAATGTAGTCAATTTTAATATCCTCAAAGAACCCAATGACCTCATCCTAAGAGACACAGTATTTGTCCAGGTCATAAACCAAGATGACTCATAACATCTAACCAAAGTTAGTAACCTCCACATAATGAGGTACACTGAGTTTAATAGCATAAAAACACAAAATATCCATTACCCAGAACTTGCGGCACTCCTAAATGAATACGCTCATGTATTCAAAGAAGAACTCATAAAGTTACCCCTCAAACAAGAGGTCAAACATGGCATTGACCTATGTAAAGCCATGCCCAAACCTGCACTCCTCTACAGACTCTCTCCCATGGAGACCCAAACCCTCAAAACATGCATTGAGGACAACTTAGCTAAAGGCTTCATCCGCCCATCTGAATCCCCATGGGGGTAGCAGTATTCTTTGTAAAGAAAAAGGAAGGCACTCTACATCTAGTAACTGACTAAAGAGCACTAAATTCAAGCACAGTAAAGAATAAATACCCTCTTCTAATTATAGAGGATCTGTTTGCAAGACTCTCAGGTGCCAAATTTTTCTCCAAAATTGACCTCACCTCAGTGTACAACCAAGTTGAAGTAAAGGAAAAGGACATACCAAAAACTGTGTTCTGTACGCAATTTGGATCCTTCAAATGTAGAGTAATGAACTTTGGGATGACCAACACTCCTGCAAAGTTTGTCACCATGATGAACCAAGCACTAAACGGTCTCTCAAATACATTATTCTACCTTTACAATATCATCATATTCTCAAAAACCAAAGAGGAACACCTCACACATGTCTGCAAAACACTCAATTGACTTGCAAAGCACAAACTTTACGCAAAACCAAGTAAGTGCCAATTTATGGAAAAGGAACTCCTGTTCTTGGGCCACATTGTCTCTGCTGGTGGCATTAAAGCAGATCCAGACAAAATTAAAGCCATAAATAACATGCAACGCCCCACCTCTGTTAACAAGTTAGATGCTTTCTTGGTATGGTAGCTTACCTAAGGAAATACATCAAAGACTGCAGAAAACTAACTGCACCAATCAATGACTTAACCAAGGGTAATGCCAAAAAGAAATTCATCTGGACTCCAGAATGTGACAAGAATTTCCATTTATTAAAACAAGCTCTGATTGAAGCACCAATCTTGCAATACCCTAACAATAACGGGTGCTACAAGCACAAGTCAGATGCCAGCAACACCGCCATTGGCGCAGTCCTGCGCATCTGCCAGCCAGAGCAGCAAGATTTCCTGCCAGTATGTTACAAAAGCAGAAAACTAACCAATACTGAGCAGAGATACCCAATACACAATAAGGAATTGCTAGCAATATACCACGCTTGCAAGAAATGGAGATGTTACTTATTAGGACATTTAAACGTCCGAGTACTAACTGACCACAAATCCTTAATCTATTTCAAAACTCAGAACGCACTTGCACGGCAGCAAGCCAAATGAATGTCCTTGCTGGAACAGCTTAACCTGGACATCCAGTACAAAAAGGGGGCAGAGCTGGTCACGGCTGATGCTCTCTCTAGACTATGTCAGCCTAGAGAGGATCACCCTGGCCACCTGGACCCTGACTGGCCAAACCAGTACAACACTGAGTATAAAAATAAAGGAAAAGACCCCTCAACACAATAACTGACCCACAATACATTAGTAAGGAACAAAAATTACTTCCATGTATCAAATGACACAGTATACCAAATTATTAATGATAAACATATCCCGTACATCCCACTTGCACAAAGAGTTGACACCATACTAAGACATCACCGCCTGCTAGGCCATACAAAGGCTAACTACCTATACCTCACACTAAAAGAGATAGTATGGTGGCCTAACATCAAGAAGGATATAGTTGATGTTCTGAAAAAGTACACAGTGATTAAGAAATATACTAGTACAAAGTCTCCTCAGCCAACGGTCAACCCAGTACCAGACCCTGAACCATTTAAGGTTTGAGGGGCTAGATGTAGTGGGGCCCTTCCCAGAAACAAAGACAAACCAACATTTCTTAATTGTAGCTATTGACTTTGCCACACACTGGCCCATCTTCTGGGAAACAATGGACCACAAAGCAGAAACCATCAACTGTTTCATTAACAAAGCAATCATAGCCAACTATGGCACTCCAGACTACATCATAACTGATGGAGCAACAGAGTTATCAGGTCACGTAGTTAATGACAACTTGAAATCCAAAAACATTAAATACTCCATCCCACTCCATACAGGCCACAGGCCAACAGTAGATTGGAACGCCTCAACGGCAGCCTTATCAAGACCCTAGAGAAAACAATGGATGGCAAAGCCAAAGACACATGGCCACTATACATGAAACATGCATTATTAGTATCCCAAGTCTGAACCAACCAAGGGACAGGATATTTACTGTTTGAGCTAACCTACTGTCATGGTAGATTCCATAATGCCGGTATTGTCCCTCCAAGTAAGAAGGCTTGGAAGGCGGGAAAACTTGTATCAAAATTGACCAAGTTAATGGATTAAAATCAAACAGTCAATCAAAAATGGGTCACGGCTGCTCCAGTCTGCCAGCTGAAACCAGCTCTCCCTTTCCAACTGACGTTGATAAATCAACGTAATATGAGGGTCACCCAATATGAGCTTGTTAATCAGTATGATTGTCAGACTAGTCACGCAAGGGTTCTTTGCAACTTGGACCAGATACTTACTTAGCAACGTAGAAGGAATAGGAGGTCAGGAATCAGGTGGTATTGCTAAGTCAATTTTTCTGACATATATTGAATAGTTTTCCCTGTTTCAACTCTAAGAGTTGAGTCCTCCTAAATTTACTCAATAAAAATCAATTATCCCAAGTTCTAAATTTTAAATTTTTAAATGCATCCTGTGATTGGGCTGTTATGGTATATCCCATACAATCTGATTCTGAACTGAATTATTTCAGGAAGATGGGGCCCAGAATTGGGAACTTTGTTGTTGGCAGCCCCAAATGTCAATTTCATGCCAGCCAATTTTGTAGCTTCTCCCCCATTCTTGAAACTGAAAATTGTGTCCCTTCTCAATGCCCAGAATTCTACGCTGAAGATGCATTGATGCTTTCCCAGGTCATTTATCTTGGTTTACTCTGGCTAGGACCACTGGTTCTACTTAATCCTGGAGTTTCAATTGGAAATTTCACAAAAAAATATCTGAAGCCGCGTTAGTGGTTAATAATCAATTCTATGTGGATTTGGTTTGTAATTCCCCATCATTTAGAAACGGCTTCATATTATCCTGTAATTTCTGTCACACCTACGGGTACAAACCAGAAGTAATCACCTGCAACAAACAGCCCTACATAAAGATTCCCTGGGAAACTTCCCACAGTAGAGCAAGCATCAAACCTACAACACATCTGCCTCAAAGCAAAAATAGCTGAAATGAAGAGGCTCAAGACACAAAAGGTAACCTCCACATAGGAACCACTTCCCATCAACTCCCCTGTCTGGATTCTAGATGGCAACAGAAAGAAACTAGACTCAGTACACAGGGGACCAGGAAGAGTCATCAAATACAGACCAGAGCACAACGCTTACCTAGTAAAATTACAAAGTGCCAAAAACCCAATTATCAAGAAATACCACAGAATCTGTCTCCTCCTCAGTAAAGGAGAGCACTTGGCCAGACTGGTTCCAACTAGCAAACAGCTCAGGAGCATCAGGCGGTAGCCTTTAAGACAAAGCCCCCTCCTGATGCACCAGAGTAACCCCTTAAGGGGGTCAAGGGTCTGGATGTACAAGCATTCTGGCTACTGCCAACCTACTTAACATCCAGCCATTACCCAATTTAGTCCCCTTCCAATATACTGTTTGACATACCAATAATGGTAACCAAGCAATATCACCTGACCGTCCAAGTATCCAGTGGCTCAAACCCATCTAGCATATGACCAACCCCTAGGTTCAATCCAACTAAACCCCTGCCACAGTCAAGTCTATATAAGTCTAAAGTATTATCCAATAAAATATACTTCTCTTCTTTCTTAATTCCATATTTGAAGCTTCCCCAAAAGGCGCTCCTTATCATAACAGATAAGGACATAAGCCTCTTCTACATTGCTCAGGGCATGAGTCTCTATGCACTGATAGTATTCCTGTGTAAATGCTTAACACAACCAATCTAACACTTGCGTTTCTAGGAACGTGTAAATTCACTGCCACCTCTGGCTTTGGACTGCTCAATCTTTCCCCGTCATACCAAGAAAGGTCCCAAAACGCCCGCTAAACCCCTCCATTTGTTGAATGGTTTAGCTCACACAGTTGATGAGAGGTTTGTGCTGGCTTATCCTGTGGAATCCCTGCCTTTGGTTGCTCCTTCCTGGGAAGAAACCCTGGTTAATTTGGACTACCTATTAGCCTGGTGTCGTCCGTTTTTAAAAACTGTCAGAGCCACCCAATCAGGAATTGCCACATCAACGCTTGATAACCCAGTTGACCCCTAAATGCCTAGCATCTCTTCCAGCCAATCAGATTTGATTTTGGAAATTGGAGTAAAACTCTCCAGTCCCCCTGAGCCCATCCAGCAAAGTTTTGTACCTAGCCAATCAGGCTCACCCCCAACTGTCATGTGACCAGTTTTTTGCAATCCATTCCTTTTAACCAAGCAAGGGGACTTTCAGTCCCCTGCTTGTCTATTTTCCACTTACATTAAAGTTTGGAGTCACCTGCACCTTAATTTTCTTAATTTTGAGTTGCCTGGAACCAGTTGCGTCCCTAAAGCTCAAAATATTAGAGTGTAGCCCCTGCCCTAAGCTTACCTTTAGCCAGCCGGTTTCGAACCCAGCTTCTCTTCTGGCTCCTTGTACAAGTGTTCCTTCACTTAGTTGTCATCTCTTTTGCTCTTGCCTTCAAAGTCAAAGTTTGAAGCTCAAAATTTCAATTGAATTTTCCTATAATTTCTATTATTATCTCAAATTTTCCTTTAAAAACCATTGTTTTTGAACCCGATTTTGCTTGCAGTTATAATCCAAGGGCCCCAAGACAACAGTGAGGCTACCCAAACCTGTTCTGCTGTTTTCCCAAGGATTTGCCAAAGACTACCCTAGTCTTGCCATTTTCTCTCCGTTTTCTCCAGAAACTATACCATCCTACCCCAAATTTTGTGCTGGTTCCTTCTATGATACTGCCGGCTCTTAAATTTGTCGTCTTTTCCCTGGCTCCGTTTTTCTTGCTTCTGTGGTCCACCTCCCCTGACCTGTGGGGGAAAATCTCCTCATTGGCCCGTCTGGTAGGTAGCAACCCTGCCAGTCTCTGGGACCTCCCCAGCAGTCTTCTCTTTTCCAGAGAGGCTGTGGTTAAGATCCTGATGTGTGACAATCTTGACCTGGACGTTGTGGAGCTTGCTTTGCCTAGTTCTGAAGAGGTAGTGCCCCCCACACCTCCTCTCCCCTCCATGGTTCAGAAGAATGTGGTAACCCCCAGGTCCTCCAAGGTGGCCTCTCCCGCTCCTACTTGCACTCCCTGGTTGCTCACTGGTCTGATTCTAATGAGTTTGAATGCCTACTTCCCCCAGTTGTCCCTGGTGTCCTCCCTGTGGTCCCCTCTCCAAGCGGCCATCCCAGTTGCGCACTGTATGGCATCCTGGTGGTTTGTTGCACCAGGATGGGAGCCAAACTTAGTTAGTTTAGCCCCTCTCTCTCACAGAATGGGAGCCTGATGCACTTGCCTTCAAGTGTGTTTTGGCTGCCATATACAAGATCTTGGTATTGACTCAAGGCAGCACTGATTTCTTCAATAAACTCATCTGTTCCTTGAAAGTTTGCTTGTTTGATTGACTTTGGTTTGAGGAGAGTTCCTTTCACTCCTCCACTAAATCTCCCGTAAGCAAGAGCTTTTCAGTCAGACCAGTTCAGGTTATAATTTAAGGATGTATGCCAAAGAGCAGCGCAACCTGACAGAAAATACTGGACTTCTTCAAGGTGGTCCTCTTCACAGATGTGGTGCTTCTTGTAGAAAAGGTCAAAGTGAAGGAACCAGGCTTGAGGGTTGGAGCCATTGAAGAAGGGTACATTCTGAGCATCAATAGCCTTCAGCAAGGCCAGAGGATTCACAGTAGCGGCAGAGTCTGTAGAAGAAGGATTAGAAGACATTGCTTGTCTTCCTTGGCAGGATCACCAAGTAAGATATAACAGGGGGAAAGGCAGGTTCTTACAGTCTTATAAGTTCAACAACAGATGTATTGCCTTCCTGGCGTTGGCAGCTTCTAATTGGAACTTAGAAGCAAAATCCAAGATTTCAATAAACTTTCAAAATGGCTAATGTCAAAGATTTGGTAGAATACTTGTGTGTTTTTTTTTATTAAATTTTAGAGTTTAAATACTCTTCAAATATATGCAAATATTGAATTTGAGATGGTTTAGAGGGATGGTTTGAGATCAAGTGGATACAGCCAAAAGATGAATTTCAAACCAGAGGTTCAAACTGAAGTTCAGGTGATTGCCAATTATACCACAGTAGATTCACAAATAGATGCAAACAGAATAATTAAATTAGAGCAAAAATAGATAATTCCTGCAATAAGATAATGATTTCTGGGCATAAACTTGCTTTATTAAGATGTCAACAGTGAGGAGGGCTTCTCCTCCTAACTACTTATACTTACTGGTGAAAATACAGCCTTTTGTACCACCAGGGATCTGGTAACATCATTTACAGTCAAACTGGAAATTTTGCCCAGTAATTGCGTACTAGAGCTTAGGGATGGATTATTATTGGTCAGTATAACAGGAACCTTGCTTGAGCTGCAGCATGCCAAGATGCCACAGCTATTTATAGAATCCTCAAGCAATTGAGCGCCCAATTGTGCAATCAAACAATTGTGCTCCTGATGTATCATTTCCTGATAATTAAGAGAGCCAAATTCATTAATAGAATTGAAGCCAGAGATTTGAGGCCTGTATGCCTCTCAGATCCTGGGCCATTTGTTAATTGAAAAGGGGGTTTTCTTGCTATGGGAGACAATTGGTAAAGACTTCCAGGCTGTGGGTTGTTTGGTCTCCAAGAAGTCCAGCTGGTTGTCCAGGGCATTCTGGGCCCTGACACTTGTGGTGATAAAAATGTTCAATCCATAAAACTTTAAACTTCTACTTCTAGTGATTTTTTGATTGCTTTTTTTAAGATAGTTTCTGCTAACAACAATAATTTTGACAGCCTCAACAAACAAGGTAGCAGCCAAGATAGTGTTAGTGGAGGGGTAGCTCAGTATGTGGAGGCCCCTATTTACACCCAGTTCTTTTATGTGAGTAACAAAGAAGCTAACCTATACCTGACTCCCAACCCATATGAGTTTGACTTGGCTGACAGTCACCAAGAGGTTAGTGTCATAGTAGGTTTCATAATGGTGGCAATTATTTTCCTAAGTTGAAAAGCTCAGAAAGTCAGGAAGCTGTTAACTAAATTAACTGATATGACGGATTTAAATCAAACAGTTGATCAAAAATGGGTTACTGCTGCCCCAGTTTGCCATTTGTATTCAATTCCCCCTTGTAAGCTGACTCTGATAAATTGACGTAATCTGAGAATCACTTGATACAACCTTATTTATCAGAACAGTCATCAGAAGTTGATCACACAAGGATTTTTTTCAAACTGGACCAGGTATTCACTAGATAATGCAGAAGGAATAGGAGCCAAGGATCCAGGTGGTAGTACTTAGTCAAATTTTGATATATACTGTAGATTTAGAACCTGTTGGGAAACTGTGGGATTGTCATATTCTTTTTCATGAACTCACCAAATTAATGGAGTAATTTTCATCCCAGAACAACTTACTTCTTGTATAAAAGGATGAAAAATATTCCAGTAAGTTGGTGAGTTTACGCAAAAGAATTTGACAATCCAGCATTTTTCCCAACAGGTTCTGAATCTACAGTATGGAAAATTTTCACTGTTCAACTCTTAAGAGTTAAAACCCCCCTAAATTTTTACTCAAATAAAATCAAATATTCTTCTGGTCTAACTTTATTTTATCATGCCTTCTGTAGTTGGCCTGTTACGCTACATCTCCTATAATTTGATTTTCAGTCAAATTATCCCCAGAAGATGGGGTCCCGCTGTTGAAACTTTGTTGTTGTCTCCTACCAATGTTAATCCAATGCCTCAGAATCTTGGAGTTTTCCCTACTGTATCTGAAGCCAAGGCACTTGCTCCCTCTCAATGTCTGTAATTTTATGCTGAAGACACTTTGATTCCCTCCCAGGCAATTTATCTAGAACTTTTTTGGTTAGGATTATTCATTTTGCTTAATCCTAGTGTATCTTTTGGAAATTTCATAAAACGGTATCTGAAGCTTTGTTGGTGGTTAATCATTAACTCCATGTGAATTTGGGTGGTGATTCCCCACCCCATGGAGACTGCTTCTTACTATCCAACCATTTCCCTCACATTACATAATTCTTCTAAATCTGAGTTTTTGGTAGAAGTTTGTCACAAAACTGTATCCCTTTCTCCTGTTCAGTCAAGATATCTGTGTTTACCATGTTCATCTGTATCAGCTCCTTATTGAGCTTTCATTTTGGGCTGTTCTTTAATTTGTGGTTTCCCTCTCTGGTGGCAGTGGTTGAGACTGGTTCATCTGTTTCCTGGTTCTACCATGTCATGTTATTTTGGGTCCAGATTATTATCCTGCTCCACCCACTAACAAAATTTTGTGTGAAGTTGTGTCAGCATTATCATCTTATTCTGGCTCCACCCTCAGTCACAAGTCCCATGCTTACCATGTGATGACAAAGGTTTTGTTGGATGCGTGTGAATGGTTGTTGTCCCTGGTGGAGTGCACTCCATGTGTTTTAACTGAAAGTGCATCTCTGTACCCTTTGTTAAATACTGTGTGTATCTCTATTGAGGAGCTCAAAGTATATCATAAGTTGTACGCCTTTTATCAGGGTACTAGTCTGATGTTGGTATTCCTTCCTCAGTTTCTTGCTTATTGTTGCACAATTGATGTCCCTGAAATCAATAAGCTCTTAGTGTTATGTTAGCACTTGACCAGACTGCCCAGGACTTGAAATTTTGGGATTCCCTTTTAACCACAATTAAGGCCCTGGTAAGCCAGATTCTTTCTCTGGTCTCAAATCTGTCTTCTACCACACAGGGTGTGTTGACTATCAAAGCCAAACCTGCCGCTTGTTTGTGGTTTTCAGGTGCACATCCCTTGGTAAATATGTCTAGTCCAGTCAGAGAGCATTGTTCTCATGCATCTTCTCAGCTGTAGTTAGTAATCCTGAACAAACCTGCAGATGTGGATGAGGTGGCAGTTGTAGCATCTTCCAAAAGCTCTTTGTCTATGCTTCAGCACATCCTTCCCACTAAGTTGTTGGTTGTCAAATCTGAAGAGTTTCCTTTAGTCCCTATTGATTGTAACTGCCCTGTCCTTCCCAAAGCAGTTCAAGAAATGATCAAGCGTTATTTTCAGGAGCATCCTGTCTCCTTAGCCGCAGTCCAGGCCACCAAAGAGAAGCAAGATCCTGCTGAGGTTGCTTCATTTGCAGAAAATAAATATACTTCTGGTCACTTCTTGTTTTATGGTAGCATTGATAATGGTCAAAATATCTTCCAGCCTGCAATTCTGTTGGATACAGGTGCTTCAGAATACTTCATGAGTGTGGAGACTGTAGATTTGTTGCAGTTGAAGTACCATCCCAGTATGCTGGTCAGAGGAAGAAAGTGCCAAATGTTTCTTTTGTTCCGGTTAAAGAAGCCTGTGACCTTTGTGGTTATAGGTCAATCCTTCACTGCTAGATTCTACATATGCACTACCCTTATGTACCCTACCATCTTGGGGGTGGGGTAGTGGTGGTATCATAAAGTGTCAACTCTGTTCAAGGAAAAAAAAATTGCAGATTGACTATTCTTTGGGTATTATCATTCACATTCCATTTCTAGGGATGTCCAAGTTGGAGCAGTCTTTCTTGACTATCCAGACAGTTTCTGTTCCTACGCCTGTGAGTTAAGATTAACCAGCATGCCTTCAATCCTGGTCTGCGGCTTTTGACACCACCAGGGGTGAGATCTTTCCAAACACACTCAGTTTGACTTTGACTTCAAGGTTACTGTCAATCTTATTTGTATTTGTCACAGCCCATACCAGAGTCCAACTGGACTCCCACAGGGGAGGCAGGCCGGGCCTGGAAGGCCATGTACACACTAGGTGCAATTTGAACCAGGTAGTTCACTGCAGTAGCTAGAGGGCGCCAACTCCCAGTATGGGGCACAACCTGGTTGACCAGCCCCAATACTGTGATGTAGATGACCCCCAATTCACTGAAGTCTTGGGTGGGGGCGCATTGGGCAAAGGGGGAGCAGCAGGAATCTTCTTCATCATAGGCGGGAGATCCAGGTGGTGAGGGTGGTAATACTTCACATCAAGGGCGCAGGGTGGATTGACTGTGGTAGCAGGAGTATAGCCAGGGGGATATGGATAAGCAAGTTTGTATTGTGTTGTGAATTTGCCAATGGGTGCAAAGAGAATAATTAAATTGGAGCAAAAATAGACAATTCCTACAATAAGATAATGATATCTGGGTATAAACTTGCTTTATTAAGATGTCAACAGTGAGGAGGGCTTCTCCCCCTTACTACTTATACTTACTGGAAATTCTATGGCCTTTTGTGCTACCAGAGAACTGATGGTATCAATTTGAGTTGAATTTACAATTTTTATCAGAATTTGTGTACTTGAGCAAGGGGGTGAGAGCTCATTGGTTGCTATAACATGATCCTTTCTTAAACTGCAGCATGCTGAGGTGCCACAGTTATTTATAGTTCCTGCAATCAATTGAGCGTCTGATTATGCAATCAAACAATTGCGCTCCTGATGTACCATTTCCTGATAGATGAGTGGCCCAAATTTGATAACAGGCTCAAAGCCAGGGATTTGAGGCTTGTGTGCCTCTCAAATCCTGGGCCATTTGCTAGTCAAAAGGGGGTTTTCTTGCCCTGGAAGATACTTTGTGTTGGTTCCCACACTGTGGGTTTTCTCAACTCTAGGGAGGCCAGCTGACTGTTCAGGGCAATCTGGGCCATGACATCATCCCCTAACATAGTCAAGCTTTCAGAGCACAACTCTTTATTCTGAGACTTATATTCCTTCAGCAGGGTGGCGGCATTCTCTGGGTTGGATTCAGGTTCCCAAGTATTCTCTTCATGGGATATCCTTTCCATTTGATCAGGAAGTGAGGTTTTTGGTATCAGAGTTTGTGTTCCAGGATGGCTTCAACCTTGCATTCTGTGAAGCTTCCTATTTTGATGGGTGGGGGAGCTGTTCTCACTAACTGGTGTGGGAGAGAAGTTCCTTTCTTTTTCAATAACAGGGAGCGGTGGAATATGTTGTGAATCTTCCATCTGGGGGCAGTTCTAGTTGGTAGGCTATGTTACTAATGCGTTGTAAGACTTTGTAAGGACCTGTTTGTTGGGGGCTCAAGCTAGCACAAGGGGCAGTGGTCTTGATATTCTTTGCACTGAGGTACACCAGGTCTTCTACTTCAATTGGGGGGCCAGGGCTTTTTCTCTTGTTGGCAAAGTCCTTGTATACTTTTACTGCTCTTCTCAGGTTCTTGGTGCATTCTTCTTGGCACACGTGGATGTTGCTAACCCAGTCTTGTCCTTCAGGGTTGTTGGCTTCCTCTGTGGGGGGACATCCCATGTGGGGTTGAGTCTGTAGTTAGCTTTAAAGGGGGACATACCAGTGGAGCTGAAGTCTTGGTTGTTGTACGCAAACTGAGCCATTGGTAGGTGGGTCACCCAATTATTCTGTTCCAAGTTAACGTAGCATTGTAAGTACTGTTTGAGGACCTGGTTCACTCTCTCAGTCTGTCTGTTACACTGGGGGTGATATGCAGTAGATAATTATCTTTTTATTCCCAAGTCCTTTAGGATTTGGGCCCAAAACTTAGAGGTGAATTGTGGGCCTCTGTCTGAGACTACTTCTTGTGGGAGTCCATGGTTCATGAATACTTGGTTACGGAATAGAGTGACAGTTTCCTTTGCGGTTACTTTGGTTGTTGTTGGAATGAAGTGAGCCATCTTGGTGAAACAATTGACAGTTACAAGAATGGTGTTGAATCCTTTTGAATTGGGTAGCTTCACAATGTAGTCCATGGAAAATGACTTCCAAGGGCCTTCTGCAATCTGAAGAGGTTGTAGTAATCCTTCTGGCTTTCCTTGCTTAGGCTTGGTATGTCCGCATGTCTCAAAGCCACTGAGGTATCCTTCAATCTCTGGCTTCATCCTGGGCCACATGTAGGTTATCTAAATCCCTTTGAGAGTTTTTGTACGCCCAGGGTGTCCTTACATGGGGGAGTCATGGTATTTCTTCAGTATCTCTAAGCGCAGTGGGCCTTCTGGTACATAGGTGCTTCCGTGTAGCTGCAGGGTGTTTCCATGTAGGGATTAACCATTTTGGTAGTATCAACTGTTGATATCTTTCTTTAAGTCTTCCATGATGGAGATGCAGTGCTGGTCTATGGTCTGAGCTAGTTGGATTTCTTCTCTTCTACTGGCTAGTCCCAGGAATAGGAGCATTGGCTCAATCATGTTTGTGGACAGCAAGGATTTAGTGTTGAATTCTTTAATCTCTTTGGCACTAGTAAAAAGGTCAACTCTTTGGCTTAAGGCATCTGGTACAATGTTGATCTTGCTAGGCTTGAAGCTGATTGATAAGCCGTAATCTTCTAGGAATAGGGCCCATCTAGCTTGTTGCTGATTCAGTTGTCATGGTTTGAAGAAGTATATCAGGTTCTTGTGATTGGTTATGATTCTCACTGGTTGGTTGGCGTCACACAAGTATCTTCTCCAAAATTTCAAGGACTGGATGATAGCAAGCATCTCTTTATTGTAGATGGGGTAGTTCAACTCAGGAGGAGTGAACTTCCTCAAGTAGTAAGCTACAGGGTGCAGCTTACTATCATGCCCCTCCTGAAGCAACACCTCACCCAATGTAAAGTCAGGCGTCCATTTCCACAATGAAGGGCTTATTGTAAACTGGCATTACTAAGACGGGGGCAGAAACAAAGGCATTATTTAGCGGCTCAAAGGCTGACTTGGCGGCGTCATCCCACACAAAGGGGTGTTTCTCAGAGGTGAGGCGGGTCAAGGGCAAGCAGATTAAAGAAAAATTTTGGACAAATTCCTGGCAAAAGTTTGCCAGGCCCAGAAAACTTCTGACCTCCTTGCAGTTCTTAGGTTCAGGCCATGACGTCACAGCCTCTATTTTATCAGGTGTCATTGCAAAACCTCCTTTCAATACATTTTACCCCAGGAACTCTACTTCTTATTGGAAAAACTCACATTTCTGGAGTTTAACAAAGAGTCTGTGTTCCTTGAAGCGTTGTAGGACAGCTTGAAGGTGTTCAACGCGTTCTTCAGGGATGTGACTGTAGATGAGGATGTCATCTAAGTAGGCTAAACTACACTGATCCTTGAGTCCTCCCAAGGCTACACCCACCATAGTTTGAAAAGTGCTGGGCGCGTTGCACAAGCCAAACAACATAATCAAGTATTTGTAGAGGCCTTGTCTAGTCTTGAAGGCGGTCTTCCATTTGTTGCCAAGCCTGATCTGGATCTGGTTGAAGGCATCCATCAAATCAACCTTTGAGAAGACGTTGGCTCCTGAAAGCTGATCTGAGAGGTCTTCAGCATTGGGTACAGGGTATCTGTTTTTCACAGTGATGCTGTTTAGGTCCTGGTAATTGACACAAGGAAGTAAGTCACTGCCCTTCTTAACAAACAGTAAAGGAGATGAACAAGGAGATTTGGAGACATGTATATATCCCTTCTTCAACATCTTGTCCAAGTACTCTCAAGGCAGCTTGTTCCTTTATGTTACAACTATAAACAAGGTCATGCTTAGGTTGGGTTTCTGGCAGGAGTTTAATAGTGTGGTCAAACTGACTGTGTTTAGGCAAGGTGGTGGCTTCTTCTTATGAAAAGACAGACTCCCAAGGCTTCAAAAATTTTGGGATTTCAGCTTTTCAGGATTCCATCGTGATGTTATTTAACTCAGGGGTATGCTGGGGGTTCAGGTAGGGGACCTCTAAGGTTTGGCTCTCATGAGTGACAGTCACTTGATGGTTCTTATAGTCCAAGTTCAATTGGTGGTCAACCCATCATTCAAACCCTATCACTACAGGTTTGGGAAGCTTCTCCATGACGTGGAATCTGGTGGGCAGGGGTTTCCCATTTAGCACCAGAGATATGTACTCTTCACATTTGTGGGACAATTCTGTTGTCTTGTTACCCAATGTTACCATTCAGGAGTTTCCCTGGATTGGTACACCCAGTTTCTCAGCTAGACTATGTTCCATGTAGTTGAGGGTTGCCCCACTGTCTAGGAGGGCTACAGTGTTCAACTCATGGTCATGGTAACATAAAGTAGTATCAATGATAGGATAAGACTGGGAAGTTCTGTTTATTACTAAAATGGTGGCTCCCTGGGATCCGTTGGAGCAGCTAGTGCAATCCTTGGATAAGTGGCCACTCTGGTGACAATAGAAGCATAGCCTATCTCTGATGTGGTGTTGGTACTCTTTGGGGATCATGTTCAAGTGGGGCCTACTTGCACCAGGGGTCTGGTTGTTCCAGGGTTGGCCAGTGTTGTATCCTTGTGGTTGGCTGAAGTCCATGCCTCTGGCAATAGCCAGGAGCTTGTCTTTGGGAAGGTCACATTGGTGGTGTCCCATTAGGCTGGCGTGATGTGGGTTCAACCCGTTTCTGAAATGCAGGCCTGATATTTTGTCAGGAATCTTGGCTGCCTCTGCCAGGCGTAGGAATTGTTGTATGTAGGTCACCAGGTTATCTCTTCCTTGGGCCAGGTGGATGAGTCCCGTGTAGGCTTGGATCTTGGCCCCAGCGGGAGTGGTTGCAGAATTCACTCTCTCCAGGAATTGGCCATAGGAGAGTATGAGATCCAGGTCATTCTTTAGGCTGGTCAAGAAGGTTTCTCTGATGTCATCCTTTATTTGGGCAGCCATCATCATAACCTTCTGAGTGTCATCTCTGAAGCTCTCAGGGTAAGCATGGAACAGGGTGTTTATCATGATCATTCCTTTTCTGAAACCAACCAAGTTCATTTTTGGTAGGTCAGGAAGTTTGTAGGGGCAGCAGTGTTTTGGTTCAAGGTGGAGATTGTCACAGTCTGGGCCTGGGATGTCTTGGCAATAACTCCTTCTTGGCTTTTGTTTATTTCTTGTTTCTTGGTCATATGCTGTCTTAGGTAGTAAGCTGAATTTAAAAATAAAAGCATAAAAGATGCCCCTATAATCAAAGAAGAATAGGGGACCAGGGTTACTAAATTTGTTATGATTGACATACTGTCATGGCCCATACCAGAGTCCGGCTGGACTCCCACAGGGGAGGCAGGCCTGGCCTGGAAGGCCATGTATACAATAGGTGCAATTATACCAGGTAGTTCACTGCAGTAGCTAGGGGGCGCCAACTCCCAGTATGGGACACAACCTGGTTAGCCAGCCCCAATATTGTGATGTAGACAAACCCCAACTTACTGAAGTCCTGAGCGGGAGATATATTGGGCAGGGGGAGGAACAGCAGGAATCTCCTTCATAGCAGGCAGGATGGTCTCTTTATACAACCAGGAGGGAGATCCAGATGATGGGGGTGGAAATACTCCAAGTCAAGAGCACAGGATGGATTGACTGAAGTAGCAGGAGGATAGCCAGGAGGATATAGGTAGGCAAGTTTATATTGTGTTGTGGATTCCCAAATAGATGCAAAGAGAATAATTAAATTGGAGCAAAAATAGACAATTCCTACAATAAGATAATGATATCTGGGTATAAACTTGCTTTATTAAGATGTCAACAGTGAGGAGGGCTTCTCCTCCTTACTACTTATACTTACTGGAAATTCTATGGCCTTTTGTGCTACCAGAGAACTGATGGTATCAATTTGAGTTGAATTTACAATTTTTATCAGAATTTGTGTACTTGAGCAAGGGGGTGAGAGCTCATTGGTTGCTATAACATGATCCTTTCTTAAACTGCAGCATGCTGAGGTGCAACAGTTATTTATAGTTCCCGCAATCAATTGAGCGTCTGATTGTGCAATCAAACAATTGCGCTCCTGATGTACCATTTCCTGATAAGTGAGTGGCCCAAATTTGATAACAGGCTCAAAGCCAGGGATTTGAGGCTTGTGTGCCTCTCAAATCCTGGGACATTTGCTAGTTGAAAGGGGGTTTTGCCCTGAAAGATACTTTGTGTTGGTTTCCGCACTGTGGGTTTTCTCAACTCTAGGGAGGCCAGCTGACTTTCTAGGGAAATCTGGGCCCTGACAGTATTGCTTCTCCTATTTACCCCTTGACTCTGAAAGAGGATGCATGTTTAGAGGAGTGGACTTGTGACATGTTGGCAAAAGGCTACATCTTTAAGAAGGCTTCATCAATCTGTTCTTCATTGTTGTTTATTCAAAAGTCAGACGGGTTGCTAAAACCTTGTGTGAATTATGAAAACTTAAACAATATCACAATCCTGGATCCCTATTCTTTGCCTCTCAAAGTGAAAACCTCTTGTTGTGTGAAGAAGGCTGTGTTCTTGAAACTTGATTTTTTGAATGTATTTAATCAGATTAGGATTGCAGAGGAAATGGAGTGGTTGACAGCGTTTAGAACCAAGAAAGGCATCTTTGAGTTCCGTGTTATGCCCTTTGGGTTAAAAAATGCTCCTTCTTGATTTCAGTGGTTGATTGGTTCAGTCTTGGGAGATTTTCTGGGTTTGTGTGCCATTGTGTACATGGACAATATCTTGGTGTTTTATCAGGATGAGGAGTCCCATAAGGCTCATCTATTGGCGGTGGTGGAGTGTATCCTTCAGGCTAATTTGATTAAGCAAAGTAAGTGTGAGTTTTATAAACGTAAGGTCACCTTTCTGGGTAACATTATCTTTGAGGATGATCACACTATGGCTCCTGATAAGGAGGCAGCAGTTTGGGAGTATGCTACTTCGGTAACTTTATCTTAGTCTCATAGCTTCTTGGGTACCTGTACTTTCTTGAAGAAGTTTACCCCACATTTATTGGAAGTGGTGGCTTTTTTGTATTTGGCTAGTGAGAAAACAACTCTGGTCTGGACACCTGGGTGTACAGAGGCATTATTAGAAGTCAAGGCTCTCCTGTTGTCTTCCCCAGTTCTGCAACATGTGGATCTGGAGCTTTCATTTGTGGTATCTACAGGCGTGTCAGGAATGGCAATTTGGATGCACCTGAATCCCAAAGTATGGAACCAGAGTCAAACCCTGAACAAAACCCTTTGCAGATTGCCAGTTCCCAAGGCTGGGAACCCAACAGTCCACTACCAATTGGCAAAGTTGTTGCCAACCTGCCAGGACCCAAACCCTTAACCACCATGCAGGGTTCTGCAAGCAAACTGCCAGTGCAAGATGCCAGGAATTTCCCTGAGGTGCCAATACCTGACACCAGCGGTTTGCTCAGTGAAATGCATGAGTCCCCCAATGCACTACCCAAATGGACCCAGCATAGATTATAACCATCTTGCTGCTCCAAACCATGACCAGGTATATTTCCAAGATACAAGTATGAACCCTTATTACAAGACAGCCATGTTGTCCTTTGCTGCAGTCTACTACCTCTTGGGTACACATGGTTCTTTTGGAAGATTCAATCATATTACCAAGTTCACTTGACTTATGATGATAGTATGGCTTGCCACCTTCCAACTGACAGGCTTCTCATTCAGCCAGGTACCCAGATTGTTTTGTCAAAGTTCCCCATCATTTATGGGTTTCACAATAGTTCACTGAAAGAAGCCTGTTTTTCATTACTGAGCTTCAATTATCAATAATGGCATTGGGCCTAAATCAGTGTAGAATATGCTCCTTGGTGATAAACCTCATGGTAAATGATAGCCTCCTAATTCCTCTAACAAAACGCTTCAGAAATACTGTTGGTGGCTCCAACACCAGCAGTAGTTAGATATTTATCATAATAAACACCACGATACTCATGTAATTTTCTAGTCTTTCAATTCTCTCCTTATTGGGTTTGTGGTCTTTCATCTCTTTGGTGCAGCTCTAGACTGCTCTGTCAGGAATTTGAACTTTATTTCTCTTGCAGATCCCCTTTCCAACTTTCAATTGTTGGGATTTGAACCCCTATACTTTTATAATACTATGTCAGGCCCTCGATTCATGTGGTTCATATTCTACCTTTTGGTTGTCTTGATATGTACTTCTCCATATTCCTTAGTTAGAAGTTATCATTTCAGAGTTCTTATTTGTTGTATAAGTTTTCATCCAATATTTCCTAGTTTGGACAATAATTTCTCTTTTAAACAATAAAAGATAATTCTCATTGTTCTTACCTTTATAAAGTTATGCAGTTTCGGGGTTTTCTATTCCATCATGAGTATATCAGAAAGTGTTGTAGATGGAAAACAGGTTGCTGGGCCTTGTTGGGGTCTTAGCACCCAGTATGGTCTTCTAATGATATTTACTATCGTAATCTGTTTGATATTTTCTCATCAACTTTTTGTGAAAGCTTCAGGAAATCACCTACTCTTTACAATCTCATCAAGTAAAGTTGGTTTTATTAACATATTTAGAAGCTACTCTAACAAATGGAAGTTTTTTAAATAACATATCCAGATTTTTTATTCGAGTTTGTTACAAAGTTAACCCATATGTTATCAAATCAAAAAAGATGTAGCTTTGTATTTTCTGTAAGGCACACTAAGATATATATAAAAAAACTTAGGCTCCATGGAACGAACTTTATTTTTATCAATTTTAGTAAAGTTATTGGCTAGGGAAACTAAGCTATGGAAATAAAATGACATTGAAAGTATTTCTTGAAGACTTGGAGTCTATAAAAGCTTATATAAAATAAGAGAACTTGCAAGTGTTTAGGCTACATAGGGTTTTATTAAATTATCCAACGACTAACACGTTATCCTCACAGCATATATTAATTCATAATGTAAGAGAGTTTTGGCTTGAGTTAAAAGAATATATACATCTAAATATAGCTGAGAAAGTTATCGAATTAATATGTTTATTAAAGAAAGATATTATATCTGGTGACTTGCCACAACCAAGATGTTTTGTCAGAAACTTGGCGTACTTGGTTTGGAAATGGTATGTAATTCTGTAGGGGCTTCTGAAATCGCGGGTTTATAAGTTTAAAGCAAAATGTATAATATTTTGAAAGATTAGTAATTTTCCAGAGGGTATTGCTAGTTTTGGCTAGGGCTGCTTCGGTCAAGCCGCGACTAGTTTCTGGCTCTGGGTCACTCAAACCAAAGCTTTGTTTTAGAATTTTTATCAATTCTGCTTTAGTTGTAGTGGCCCAGAGCCAGAAGGTTGTTTGGAGATGTGCCGAATCATCCTTAGTTTTGACATGTAATGACGTAGCCCTGCTTGATTAACAGCTTCTGTACTTTCGGGTCGGCTTCTTTGTATAAGGTCAGGTGATTGAGGACGTAATGTATTCGGGAATTTGGATAGCAGATTAGGTCACATGGTGGGTCTCGGCCTGAGCCGTAATCTGGCTTGGATTGCTGGCACTGAGCTCTGGCTGGATCCAAGGGAAGGCAGCCGTGATCCTTAGGAGCATATGCTTAATAAAGTTTGGTTAGTTTGTGACCAATTGTTTGAGGGAGTGTTTGATACATAAGTGCTAGGGGCAGGTCAGGCGAAGACTACTAAGGACTGATCTGACAAGGATTTTTCCGCTTAGCACATGAGTTGTGAACAAAAAATATACTCTTCCTTGGGCATGTGTCCTTGAGTGGGCAGCTAAGCGTTATTTGATTGGCTGTTCTTGTCGATGGTAAATTATGGAGGCTTGGTTAATTGACAGTGGGGTTAACAGAATGTGTTTAAGAGTGAAATGTCCTTTTTCAAGTCAGGCCAGAGTTGGAGGTGTCAATATTGGGTGGTAGAACTCACTACTGATCTTATTGGCTACAGGGAAGATCAAGTTTAACTACTTTAAGCATGCTGAGGTAGAGAAACTAAGTGTGTGTCTTCACTTTAAGCCAAATATATTTTGTGATGTGGATATGAGACTGAGATTACTGATTAGACTGGCTAGTCCAGTGATTACTCTCAGTCAAATGGCCCTTTGGGTTAGAGAACTTAAAATACATTGAATGTATATTGGACTGAGCAGAATGAAATTGGATTGGCATGGGATTGTAGCCAATAAGAGTGACATAAGTAGGCTTGTTTGGGTGTGAGGTCAGAATTGAGCTTGGGGAAACCACAGATGATAAGATTCAATTTGGTTAGTAGTGAATATCTATGGCCA
Organism: Entomophthora muscae; assembly: GCA_014839935.2. Lineage (NCBI taxonomy): Eukaryota > Fungi > Entomophthoromycota > Entomophthoromycetes > Entomophthorales > Entomophthoraceae > Entomophthora > Entomophthora muscae. Next base: position 323,915 of record QTSX02000766.1, on the reverse strand, counting down.
ATCATCATAGGGTATTATGTGTGAGCTATTTGTAGCAGGCTTAAACTGAGATTCCTCCCCATCAGCTAGATTGGTGGATTGGGCAGGTGATAGTTGACTGGAACTATTGGTTGAGGAAGTGGTCAATGATTGAGAATGGGTTTGAGTGTAGGGGTAGACAAAGCTTATTTAAGGTAGGTGGGAGACCAACACCTTGCTTATACTTCTAATGACCAGATCCCCCTTTCGCTTCTTTGTTGCTCAAAGCAATCTTGCTGAAGGATACTACAATTTTACCCCTGAGATCCCTGAGCTGCTCTGTATACCCCAGCTAGGTGCCAAACATGCCCGTCACACTCCCTCACTATGCTTTGCTCCCTATGGTAAGCATCATGCATTTGAAAAGAGTTTTCTCATATCTACTGGCAATGGTATTGCACTTTTGCTGATTAAGGCACCTCACTCTCACTCTAAGCTTCATTGTACATTCAATCTTGTGACTACAGGTACCCTTGCCTGGTCATACCAGAGGGTTGTAATTGAAGGGGAGCATGACCGCCATATCCTTCCACAGCTCCATGTGATATACTACAATGGCAATGAAGCATTCTTCCGTTGGAAGAAAGATGTGATTGGTGGACTAACTCTTTCTGCTAAAAACTCCTCCCGTCCCTTTGCTACCTATACACCACCTTCTTGGCCTAGCCGAACTGGTACATTGTATTTTTATCCTGAACGCATTGTTTCCCTCACCCGTGAAGATATGGCATTAATTATCATGTTTTTATCTATCACTATGTCCACTTCCTTATGCTTTCCTATCTCAAAACCTTGTCTTTCTTCTAATCCCCCAGTGGTTTATCTTAATGATGCAGTCAGATGGTGATCATTGAATTTATGGCTATCCATCATTTTTAATCTGACCTCTTAATAAATTATCTACCCCAGATTGGAATGTCTTTGCAAGTAAGCTTTACTGAAAGCAGTTGTAACTTTTGCTTTTATGCTTTCTTAGCCATGATTTTTATTATTTCCAAATTTATTCAAAGTCACTTAATTTATCTTAGCTTTCAAATGATTTTATATATGAATCAATTTATCTGATTAATCAGCAAATTGTTCAAAAATATCATCTGTGAAAGCACTTTATCATAGGCTTATATTAGGCTACAAACTATTCTTTAAATTTACTTAAGTCATTTTCTGACATCTGTCTATATTTTTTACTTAATTTTATCATAAAGAAATAAAAAAATTTCAAAAATAGTGTTGTGGTTATACTTCTGGGAAGTATAAAATATAAGCTCAGGGGGGAATGATAGCAGAGAACAATATCTTTATTTGATAGAAGAAGAGTTTTATATAGTAAATAGCCAAGCCATGTACTATTTATGCAGATCATGGAAGTCATGGGGTTTTGGAAGATCTATATTTTATTGGAAGCTAAATGTTTGATCCTAGTGTGGCATAAGTCTTAGAGCCACCTTGCTCATTGATCACGTCATTTCTCAGGGAATTTTTTTTTCTGAGAGGGAGTAATTAAAGATTTTGTGACATCTCCCCCTGGGGTCTTGGAAGTCAGATCCTTGGGTATTTTCTTGAGGATATCTGGGAGGTGTCCTTGGTATTAATTTATTTTGGCCTTGTATACTTGTAGGCATGAGTCTCATTGTGCCTGTCTGGCTTTTTAAAGTCTGAGCCTGTTGGAGTGCATTAACTTGAAAGTGATTTGAGCACAAATTTATTTAATGAGATAGGTATTGTTGGGTTTGAGTTCTAAATAATCACTGATTCTTTCAGGCTGGTCCTAATTTATGTTAGTAATGGTTGGTTACCCATATTTTATCACCTATCCACGATCTCTTAACTTGAAGTATAATAGCCTCTTTTCCCCTTTCTTATTTGGCTCTCTCTTGCTTTCTGAGTGTTTGGATAACTTTATTTTGTCATCTTTTTTGATAGTGACAGGTGTAGTCCCAGGTTCTTACTGATATTTATTGACTTATGTTCATAAACCAGTTTACATGGACTTTCTTCCATGTTTTGGTTTACTCAAGTGAGGCAAACTATTAATGTAGTTGATGGCATGTCTTTTTAAAGGTGGGTTCTGTTGGCAGATACCTTGCTGAGTGTCTCAACTAAAGATTCATTTAGCCTTTTAAATCCTGTCAAAACAACAGGGTTGATCCCCCAGAAAGGTTTCAACCAAGCAGGTTTGTGACCTGCAATTTGACTTCCCAGTGACCCATAGCCAAATGCGGAAGTCAACTTGAATTCCCAGAAACAGCAACATGAGCAAATGATGATTTCATACAGTGGATGTCTCAATTTAGCGCTTGACTCATTATCAGAATCAAGCCATCCCCTAACCATCTAACCAAGTGATCAACACAATCATGTTTCTGATATTCACAATTCATAACAAATATATAATAGTCATATCTCAATACAGAATATTATCTAGTTTCCAATTATTTTTCCCTTGTAACTCTGCTAAAACAACACAGCTACGACATTGATAGCACAGGTAGGTTCTCCATCCTACCTTTTTTTCAAGATTCCTCCTGTTTCCTGTACCTGCCGCTATCATGAATGGCACTTCTCCCAAAATAAGTGAAAAACTCCAACTAGGAGAATCAAACTTGGGACCTGACTCTGATGGTTGTGAGGACCCTGCAGATCCTTGGACTGTCTGTCAGGATTCATCTTTTCTTGTAGCTGCTGTTTTTTATCCACATGTATTTGGCTTCAAGGGTTTTTTAAGATCAATCATGATCATTCTACTTTTGGTCTATTCACGTTCTCCTCCTTTTCCCCTTTATTTTTCACCTTTTGGTTTTAAAATTGGGCTTTTTTAAGTCTAATTATAGCCTAAATATTGGTTAGCATTATTTTTGAACTCCTCTTACCTTCTGCTCCATATTTGAACTCTGGATCTACACACATAAGTTAACAATTTGATTTTCAAGCTCCTTATCTTTGACTATACACTCAATGACATTTTTTTCAATCTTTGGACCTAGTTTTTCCTTCTTTTTTTCTTGCTTGACAACAACTAACAATCACCGTAACTGTCTCTCTCCTTCTGGTGCCCTTTATGCAAGTTTAACTTCTTTAAGTTAACTTTAAACCATGTGTGTTGTCTCAAGCCTTTTCCTTTACCAAGATGCCTTAACCTATTTGGGTTAACTCCATTATTTCAGATTTACACCTTCTTTCCCAAGCTAAATAAAAAGGCTTGGTTTTCCAGTCTCAAAAATAAGTTGATATTGTTTGACTTACACCCCAAAAAGGTACTTATTAGGTTTTGTGGCTTATGTTACTCTTTCAATTTTTAGTCTTAGTTTATCTTAGTCCATGATTCCTTTTGACCTTATCCTTTGCCAGTTAGGCAGCTTTTATAGTAGCACCCACAATTTAATTGTTGATAGCTTCAATCCCCCTGCTAGTGCAGACCATTTCCAAGACTTAGAAATTGACTTTTTAACCAAATTGTCAATCATTAAAGCTGGTCTCTATTTTATTTTCTTAGGGTTAATCAATTGTCTTAGTCCTTATTTTACTTTGTATAGGCTCTTAGGAGCCTTAGTTCAGTTACTATTGCAAACCTTGCATATCTTTTTGTATTTGACTAATATAAACATTCTTGGGTTAAATGCTTTAGTTTACAATAATTTGCCCTAAGACTTCAGACCTTACACTGTCCACCTGTGTTTTTTGTGGCTAGCCAATGAAAAGGCTGAAACAAGCTGTGATTTGAGCCTGGTTAATCAGGGAAATTTGCAGGCTTGTCTGGCCACAAATTCACAAAGTATGGAGGAACGTCATAGGTCAGTGATTGACCCAGGCCAGTCTAGATTGCTAGAAGCGCTGAATCAACATGCTGTCACTCCTATATTAACTTATGGGTCATCTGAAGCAAGAGTTACTATTCATCTTGATAAGTTGAAGTCTCAAGAAAACTCAGATGATAGGCTAGAAGTCCAGGCCTCTGGGCCATGTGATCTCCGGGCATCTGGTGACCCTGAAGTGACTCCTGGAGATGCTCAGATCATGAGACCAGGGTTGACCTGTCTTAGGGGTTCTGAAGGTCACTTGATCCAGAATGACGGGAACACCAGTGGCAATGATGAAGCCATGAAGATATTATCTTTGGACTTTCAGATGAAAGTCATTCCAGCAGAAGAAATGACGGGCCAGAAGATCCAGGATGGGGCCAGAGCTCTCAGGCCAGAAGAAACTAAGTAACTTAGCAATCAGGTGATGGGCTAGATTCTGAACTTAGATTCTGATTTGGTATTTAAACTTCATGAAGTCTTGACAATTGGTATTGTCATTCTGAAATAAAAATAAGATTATGGGACCTTAGTTCTACCAATTTATTCCCTTGTTTTGTCTTGGTTGTTTTCCATTTTACTACTATTCCAACAGAAAATCTTGGGCTGACAGCCTGCATTCCTGAGGAAGCCCCTTAAATATGGCCTGTGTTTTATTGTCTTCCTGGAGCACCCTTTGGCCCACTGCATTTTTCTGACTATCTGCTTAAACCAGAGTACAGGGAGTTTACTGTGAAGGAAACCCCTCACAAGGACCACCTGGCCCAACAGATAGCCTCACAAACAGCCTTTCACAAAGATGCCTGGTGCAAGCAACCAGCCTCCAAAATCTGTGTGAAGTACAACTATTTGCCTGCCTACCAGATAGATATAAAAGCACTCCCAACACCCAAACCTGACCACCTACACCCCACCCCAGGTCTGACTCCTCCCACAGCCAACCAATATGCGGACATTGCCTACATCACCTTGGCTGGGTTAGTCAACACTATGGTCCTAGCCGCTGGACCCTGGCCCTTAGTAGGCCAATCAGCATCTTATCTCATCAAGTTAGCACCCCTCCTATGGTGGGCTCTGCCCTTGTCATATTTGTAGCAGTATATGGTGATATTTTCTACAAAAAGTTAGTCAGGACCCTAACTTGTAACACTGTTGTGATCTGAGGCGCGGCACAGAGTCACAACAGGAAATCCTAACCTTAGGATTAGATTTGTACTAAGTCTCATTTAGAATGGCAGTAAAGACTATGTGATTACCTTGTGGCTCGGATTGAATAATATCTGATAGACATGGCTAGAGAGGCTCCAAAGTTTGTGGAGACACAAAGACAAAAATGTGAATAGAACTTAAATTTTATTGGGTATAGAAATTGGGATTATATACTGTGTAGCTTTACCACAAAACAGTAAATGGACAGTAGAATCACTTGCTGCAAGCATGAGTGGGCAAGTGAGTTGCGCAGGATCAGGAAACTGAACAATTGTATTTCCCAATTTGGAGCCAGCCTCATTTCAAAGGGCAAAAGCAAAAGAGAGATATTTGTCCCCAAAATAACCCAACAAAGGCAAAATCAAAACATGGTGAATGGCGGCATTCACAAAATTTCCCCCTCTAGATTGGCATTAGGGGGGTGATACTTGCAGAGGAACTTAGCATGCACACAAGCAAAAGGTCAACCACTAGAGAGGAGTTTTACTGTATACTCCAATTCTTGCTTGAAGGTTACTTCTATGGGCCCAATCCATAACAAGTCTAGTTTATGAGCTTGTCCTCCTACTCTGTGTTGATAATACAGAACATGGTCTCTAATGGTAAACTCAGGCAGAGAGAATCTCCCGGCATTGTCAGGGGAGAGCTCCAGCAGCTTGGTCTTATAGGCGGACGTGTAGGCAGAAGCCTGTATATCAATGATGTGGTTGACTAGATCTTTGATGTGCTCATCAGGGTTCATGGCCTTATCAGAGGAGAGTGGGGGGCCCAAGAGCAACAGGGTAGTGGCTTCACAACCATACAGCATAGCAAAGGGGGAATACCCGGTGACACAATGTCTGCTAAGGCAATAGGCAAAGAGAGCAGCAGGTAAGTATAGATCTGTCAGGGATTCTTTCCCTGACTACTTGAATCTTATTGAAAACTTTGGAAAAAACAATTCCTCAAACCAACACAACAACAATGAGATTGGGTCCAGTTTTTATTTGAACAATGATTTCAACAGGATTCAAACTCAGAACCCTAAAGAAGGACCCAGTGTTAGTACAGAATTAACAGTTTGACTTAGTTTACCTTTATATATGAATTCTATCCATTTGACTTTTTCTTTGGTTTTTGAATTGAATTTCAAAAAGGTTATTGACACAACTAACAATGTCACTTACTGCTTGCACTTTGATTGGCTGCTGCTGTCTCCCTTGCCTCTCTGTAATCAAAAGAGCCTATATTTGACCAAAGCTCTGTACTTAGTTTTAAGCAACTATCTTGCTTGTCTCCGCTTAATTAAGTACATAACAATGGCTTATCCTTGGATCCACTTCTTCAATCTTTTTACTATTCAAATTATTAAGCTTCACCTCCATCATTTTTTTGGAAAAAGGTATTAATTTGATCTCCAGCCCATGAAAATCCCTCTTATATTCTAAAAATACCACTTAAATGTTCCAGCCTTCATTTGGAGGGTATTTAAGTGAGCTATTCTCATTATTTCTCTTTGTTCCAACAATAAAGACTTTATCCTATACCAGCTACTCATTCTCCTTCTGATTACTTATTTTGAAGCCATGAGAGGAATTTTATTCCTGTTCTGGTTTCTAGCTTCCTTCTTGCCAGTGGTATCAACCTTGGAAAACCCAACACCTACAACTGACTGGTACAACTCTTCTCCAGACAACGCCCATCAAAAGGAATCCCTTGCCCACAGATGGTTTGAATATACCACCGGTCATTGGGGACGTAAATTCCATTATGGTTGTTCATTCACTCCGCCTCCTGCCAAACCTGCTCTGGTTAGACCTTACACCTTCTTCTATCTTTTGACGTACATTGTGGGATACTATCTCCTTGGTTGGTTCAGTTCTATGTTTAGGAGATTTGCTTACCTGGGACACCTTGCAATGATCACGGTTCCTATTGGTTTGATAATAGCAGGGTTTAACGTAGGGGCCTTGGCCCACCAGCTAGGGAACTTGTTCCCCGCCAAGTGGGTCCCTGACAAGATCCCAGTTGGCGGCGTCAGAGTAAGTAAGCTTCCTCATGATAGAAACCAGAGTTGAGTTGGCACGCTTGAATGCCCCATTGGTGGAAGAATTATAGGGGGCAGAGAAAGACTGATGAGACCCCAAGGCTTCAATCACCAAGGTCACTAACTTGGTGTTGAAGTTAGTCCCATTGTCAGACAACAACACTTGAGGGCAACCATGGCAGAAGAATACATCTTGCAGCAGAAAGGCGTAGGTTTTCTTGGAAGTGATATCTTTAGTAGGACAAGCTTCTACCCACTTACTAAAATGATCAACAGCAATTAGGATAAAGCGGCAACCAGAGCAGGAGCAAGGGAGGGGCCTTACAGCGTTGATACTGACAGTGTGAAATGCGTGCTGAGGGGGGACTAGCTTGAACTCATGAGCAGTGGCTTTAGGACGTTGGAGTTGGCAATCATGGCAGCTGGCAATAACATCTGGGATCAGCAAGCAAAGATTTTCCCAGAAGTAATTCTTCTGGAGCCAGGCATGGGTCTTGGCAACGCCCCCGTGTCCCGTCTCCTTATGAGCTTGCAGCACCAACAAAAGGCAAAGACTAGGCCTTACATAGGGCAAGTAGTGGTCTTGTACTTTCTTGAAGAGCTGATTTTCAAAAATGAGGGTGTCTTCAGATAGCTTAGAAAGGATGACTCAAAATTTCTCTGTCTCATTCTCCCATGAAAAAAGGTATCCAATTAGTTCATACAACTGCTCAGCTTCAGCAGGGTGTAGGGAAAGGATGGGCATTCTGGACAGTCTGTCAGCATTCTGATGTTGAATCCTGGGGCAGTGCAGCACAGTGAAGTCATACCTTTACAGTTGGAGAGCCCATCTAGCTAGTTGTCCTTTGGGTTCCTTGAGTTGTTGTAACATTTTAAGTGAAGCGTGGTCAGTGACCACAGTGAAATGGGTGCCATAAACATAATGGCAGAACTGCTTGACAGCATGCAGCACAGCAAGGCACTCTTTCTCTGTTACACTGTAGTTCTTCTCATGCTTATTCAAGACACAAGAGGTATAAGCTACAGGGTGATCCACACCTTCATCATCCAATTGAGCCAAGATGGCTCTAATGGCCAGGTCACTAGCATCAGTATATAGAATAAATTCCTTAATGTAATAAGGATATAATAGGATAGGGGCCTCTTTGATTTTTTTTTATTGGAGGGTCTCAAAGGCTTGTTGTTGGCTGGAGGTCCATTCAAAAGGGATGTTACGCAGCAGCTGGACCAGAGGCTCACTAGTATTGGCAAAGTCAGGGATAAATTGTCTATAGTATCCCATCATGCCCAGAAAGACTTGGACTTCTTGCAGGTTGGTGGGCAGAAGCATTTTGTCAATAGCCTCAACTTTCTTAGTCATGGGGAGAATTCTTGTCTGAGTCACCTCATGCCCCAAGAATTCAAGACATTCCTTGAAGAAAGCACACTTAGATGGTTTTAACTTAAGTCCAGCCTCACAAATCTTTATGAAAACCTCCTTAAGATGGACCAGGTGATCAGTGAAGATGGCGCTGAAGACAGTTATATCAAAGTACACTAAAACACACAAGAACTTCAAATCACAGAGGATGGAATCCATGGCTTGTTGGAAAGTAGCTGGAGCATTGCAGAGCCCTTGCGGCATTTGAGTGGGCTCAAACAATCCCTCAGAAGTGATGAGCACAGCCTTCTGTATATCTTTGGAAGAGAGATCAACTTGCCTGTATCAGAAGCCAGATCCATGGCAGAGAAGAACTTAGAGCCCCCAAGGCAGCAGAGAGCATTGCCGATGCGTGGTAAGGGGCAGGAATCCTTTTTAGTTAAGGAATTCAAGCGTCGGTAGTCCATCACAATACCAGGACCTCCATCCTTATTCTTCAGTATGAGCAAGGGGGAAGCCCATGGACTTTGAGAAGGAGTAATCAGTCCAGCATCTAAAAGTTGCTTAAGCTCTTTAGACACCTGAGCATCTTCTACTTGACTGCGGCAGTAAGGTTTAGCACAAAAGGGGGAGAATCACCAGTATCAATCTGGTGAATGACGCCTTTGGCTAACTCATAATCTGTGCTATCTTTAGCAAAGATATCCAAAAGCTGGTCCAGTAGGTCAAGCACTTCTTTCTGTTGAACCAGAGATAGTTGCAGAAAGTCTTGGGCAGTGAACAATGATAGGACTTGTGGCTCATCCTCAGGTAAGTTAAAGTCCTGAAACGTATCAAAGGGATGGAGAGATAGGACGTCAGGAGCATTCCACAACTTGCCATAGCCAACAACCTGCCCTCTAGACACATATATGGGGAGAGCAGTCAAGTTGGAGACCAGCAGTTAAACAGGGTCTTTATGAGAGTCATACAAGATTCCTGGACAGAGATAGGGTTTGTTGTGCCCTAGCAAGGGAGGAGAGTACAACTCTAGGAATGTACGCTCAGGCAGCTCATACAATATTTGGGAGTCTAGGATAGCCTGAGACCCGGAGGAATAGTAACTGCAGAATTGGACAAGAGAAGAATCCCTTCTGACGCAGGACAAGCCATAGGAGGACACTTCATGTTGGAGGAATGGGTTTGGTATTTTAAAGTGAAAACACCAGTGGGATATTCCAAGGCACATGTCTTGAGGCACTTCCTGGGAATTTTAACTGGCTCTTCAAAGATAAGAGGGACCTCATATACCAAGACGGAGAGGTAGCTGTCCTTTAAGTTGATGATCCCACTATATTCCCTAAGGAATTGAGTACCAACTAGCAGGTCATAGCTCTTGTTCTTCAGGACAACGGCAGGCACAGCCAAGAGCAGCTTGCCAAATTGCATGGGCAGAGCAGAATAAGCTCCTATAGCGCAAGTCATGGACAGCCCAGCTCTGCCATACAATTGATGATAGTTAAGGTTAGGGGCAAGTTTGAGCTTCTTGACAAGCTTCAAGGAGATAAAATTAACAGGAGACCCTGTGTCTAAGACAGCCTTAATTTTCACCTTTTGGATGGATATTTCAATACAAGTGATGGTATAACCAAAGGGAAGGAGGACATCCAGAATGTCTTGGGCTTCTGTTAACTCTTTTTCCCACTTCTCAATCATGCATCTGAGGCCCAGGAACTCTTTATAGACTGTCTGGAGAGGGAGCAAAAAGGAGACGTTTTTGAACACAGCGTCAGCAACCTCAGCAACTTCTTCAGAAGACTCAACAAGCACAGGAGATCTCTTAGCTTGGGTGAGGTAAGGGCGAGAGATAACCTCCTTGGCTTCAGGAAGAGGCTTGGTGGTCTTAGTAGTCTTCCCAGAACTAAGCTTATAAGGGACTGCAATAGTTTCAGGGATGGCCAGGACAGAATACCTATAGGCATTGGGGTCCTCTATATCAGAATCATCCATGTCAGAGTCATCAGATATATTGTGGAATAGCAGAAGAATGGGAGGAGCCTCAGTGTCAGAAGGCTCAGAGTCAGCAATGGAGGGGTAGTTGGAGGAGACTAGGAAGAATTATCAACCAAGAGTGTCTCTGCCTCTAGGTTGACTGTTCTTTTCCCGCCTGTTCTTTGGGATCAGCTCCTTCAACTTGAGGATTGGTGCAGACTTGGGAATGGTGAACTATTTGTTCACAGTCATGGAAACCCTGTTGTCAAGGAGTATTATGCAAGTTCATGGTAAGGATACATGGACCATGTGAAGAAGAACCAGAGGTAGAAGCAGCACAATTCTCTTGCACAACTGCACCAGAATGGGTAAAGTGCATATCCTGCAACAGTGTCTTTATGCTCTTCATTGAAGAAAGCATGGCTTTATGGGCCTTGAACTGAAGAAACAGGAGCTGATTAACCTTGAGGGCTTGAGCGCCAGCCATATATGCTTCATGTGCAGTCAACTGACGGCTTGTGATCAGTTGTTGTCCTTCCATGTAAAATCTATCTGCAAATTCAGCTAGGATCTCCTTTGATTTGAAAGCAATGTGCATGAAGGCATCCTTCTTCACTTTTAAACTAAGGTCACCATCAAAATTGTCAATCAGAAGTTGCTTCATATCTTCTCAGGTTACAATAGTGGGCATCTCTGACACGGCTACCGCTTGGTAGGTTGGGTGTAGACAGGTCAGAATGTGTTCCTTATTGACTTCATCCAAGGCTCTCCTCATGGCAGTTTCATAGATAGTTAGGAAAGCTGCAATGGTCAAGGTTTTGGGGTCAAAGACTTGCTTAAAGGTAGACTTGAAATGTGCTTCTGGAGTTGGGCCATCATTGTTGCTATCAAGTACATTTATGCGTGGGGAGAATTCTGCTTCTGACTTGGTGGGGGCTGCCTGGCCCATAGCTGGCAAACACTATCTTCAAGGGTAGTCAAGGTGTCAGCTGTGCGGGTGCTCGTATTATTAGCTAGGGCAGTCTATTGCTCAGTAACATCCAGGCGCTGGCCCTGTGTGGTTACTACCAAGGACAGCTCAGCCAGTTGGGAAGTAAGAGACAGGCCCACCAAAAGGCAAGAGACAAACATGTCATTTACTGAATTGACCACTTCACTTAGTTCTTGTATGTCTCTGTCTAGCTTGGCATGGTCTTGTTTCAAATGGTCCACCTTGTTAGCTAGGGCAATCAACTCCCTAGCACATTGGATTTGAGGGGCTCCTGACAAGCCAGGGCAGCAGCCATCTTCATCAATAACTCCAACTGGACTAGCAGCAGTTGCCATTGCTTACGCAAAGTAGCAACCTCTTGCTATAATTCAGCAACCTGAGCTGCCAGCACAAGCACTTGAGGGTCAGGCTGAGAAAATTTGGAGGAGGGGCAATCCTGACTTCAGGTAGATGCTCTTAAATCTCAAATGGCATCCCAGAGCCTATGTTCTCTATCTGCTAGCTCATTGGATGGAGGAGAAGGCAGGGAATCTGCTTTGGAGGAAGACAGTTTATTTACTTGAGTCTGGAGTTTGGCAATGGTGGTGGTGGTAGCAGCCCTTTCTTGATTAAAGTCCTCACCAAGTTTGCGGAGGCCCTGTGCAGCATGGACCTCTACTTGCTGTAATTGTTCAAAGGAATAAGCACTGAACTTGTTGAGTTGTTGTACAAGGCGTTCAAAGTTGGTGAGATAGGCGTTTAAAATAGAGTCTACCTGGGCACACCAGGGCTTTCTGGCTGGTGGAACTCATGAAGGCTCTCTCTGACATACTTGGGGATGGATTGGTGCATTCTTTCAATGGAGGTGACTAAGCAAGATTGGGAGGTGACAGAGTTGCGCTGATTGTCAGATACTAAGGAAAACAGGGAATGTATCCACTGCTGGTAGGCCGCAAACTGATCCCAGTGATGAGTGACAGCAGCTTGCAGCAAAAAAATCTCCTGGATGTGGAGCACTATACCATTTGATGGTGGGCTAAGGAGGGTTGTACAAAGGAAGACAATAAATGTTTAGCGGAGCCAGCCACCAAGAGACAATGCTGTGGAAATTGTGGAGCTATAATCAATTTGTAGTATTCTGCTCAATTGAACTGAAGCTGGAGGCAAGGGATGGCCCCATCACGGGCTATACCAAGGGCTATTGCCATGACTTGTTCCAAGTCAGGAGTACCCAAAGAGTAGGCTACTAGGCGGGAACCACTCCCAAGGTTCAGCACAGTAGAGACAATAGGCAGGTTGGTGATGTCTTCTTCAATAGAAGGGCTGGTAATTTCAGGAAAAGTTGGCTCTTGTATAGGTGGAGGCAAAGGTCCTGAAAACATAGTTGTGAAGGGGGTAACCAAGGGGCTTACAGCCCCTGTAGTGAGCACCATTTTTGTTCTGATCTGAGGTGCAGCACAGAGTCACAACAGGAAATCCTAACCTTAGGATTGGATTTGTACTAAGTCTTGGTTAGAATGGCAGAGAAGGCTATGCAATTACCTTGTAGCCCTGAATGAATAATATCTACTAGACGTGGCTATAGAGGCGCCAAAGTACGTGGAGACATAAAGAAAAAAATGTGAATAGAACTTATTTTATTGGAGAATAGGAAATGGATTATATAGTGGTTTGCAATACCACAAAACAATACCAGGGTGGTAGAATCACTTGCCACAAACATTAGTGGGGCAAGTGAGTTCCACAGGATCAGGAAACTGAACAATTGTATTTCCACATTTAGAGCCAGCCTCATTTCAAAGGGCAAAAGCAAAAAAGAGAGATGTGTCCTCAAAACAACCCAACAAAGGCAAGATCAAAACATGGTGAATGGCGGCATTCACAACAAATACAATACCTGTAGATGGTATAGTGACAGACTTTGATAGGACAGAAGAATAGAAAGGATATAATGACAAAGCTGGTATTTATTATGATAGTGCTGCAGTTATATAGTAGGAGGCAGGAGAATTTCCATCAGGGGAATGGTGGCACAGACAGAAGGACTTTCCTAAAGGAGGAGAGTAGAGAGGTACAGTAGAAGAGCTGCACAAGAGAATGAATGGTTTCACGTGCCTTGGCTAATGGAGGCAATTGTCAATATCTACATTGTCCTATTTATAACCTTGGAAGTAAAGCCTGCAACTGATGTGCATTCAAAAGGCACTTCAAATACCCGGTTTAAGGCGTTTTTAACGTAATTAACTCTGTTAAAACTAGGTTGAGATAAAGCAATCACACAATTGTTTTGTTGCTCAATCCCTAAGTGGAAAACTTAATATCTAATCCATTAAGGATATGCAACATTTCCCTCCACTGGATTAGACAACAGAGTTAAAAATGGCTTGGTGCACAAGATGTCAGCTATGGTGAACAGTCACTCTAGAAGAGTTCCAAGAAGAGCCTTGAAGAAGGTGCAGGTGGTAATTCCAAAGAGGCACAAGCATACAGGGCCATTGGAGGTGGGGAAGACAACAGAGAAGCAAGTAGTCCTGCATGATGTGGACAACAGCTATCTGGACTTGGGGGTTTCAACTAGATTATCTACTGGTGCATCAGCTGGTCTTAGTGGAGACAGACCCATTATTTGCTGCATTGTTCCTAGCCTTGAGTGAGCCCAGGGAGGTGACAGGAACTGGGTTACAAAAGGGTAATAGTATCCATTGGCAGTTCTCCATGTGAGTAGCAGAAGAATACTTGGAGGCTCAGTTGAAGGGTTTTCAATTTGAGGGCCAAGTGCTCTCAGTCTTGCAACAGGGGATAGTATCCAGCATAGTGAATTCTGTACTTTGCGCTTGGGCAGCACCTGGGGTTACAGAGACTCAACCAGTCCTTTAGAAAACCTCAGACAACTTTGAGCAGCGTCTTTGGCAAGCCTTCCAGGAAGTGTTGAAGTCATAAACAGTGGAGGGGACTGCTCATCTGGTACCAATGGTGATAGCTGGCAACCTTGTTCTTTGAGGAACCAACCACTGTGATACCAAGCAGGAGGAGAGCATGGGGGTCTTCCTTGAGTGGGCCTTGTCTGTTTTCTACGGGGTGAGTAGCCAGGTCCCTTTAGAGTATGCTCTTTGTGAGAGCCTTCTGTGGGACTGTATCTTCTTGGGGGCTGCCTTTCCTGTGGACATTGGGGTCAATTGTGTGTCTCGCTTGGTGGGGGTTTGTTGCCCAATCCTTGGTCATTGACTTTGCAGATCCATAAGTAACCAGTTGTATTTCCTGGCTGTCATTCAGGTGGTAGAACAGTTGATGAAGTACTGAAAGAGTCTTGTCAGTCTCCAATAAACACCTTGTTTTTTATTCTTATTCCTCATTCTTTGGTGCATCACTATTGCAAATAGGACAATAACCCATGTAATTTTTTTAATTAGGCTTTTGTTTTTTTGGGTTGTTGTCCTCATTGGGACTTACTCTTGATCACTAGGAGCAGCACACATATATTGAGCGTGTACTCTAATGATCAATTGCCCAGAATGAGGCTCCTTAAGGGTTTAGGAGTTGGGGCCAGTCTTCTGTATAACTTGAACTGGGCCTTGCCAAAGAGAGGCAAGTTTGGATTTGCAGCTGTACCCTCTATTGCTGAAGAATTAAACTGAGTCTCCTACCAGGTAAGTGGGTAGAACAGGGTGTTTGGATGTAGCTTGTTTTAGTTCCTGCAGCTTATGGTTTAAGTTTACTGTATAGGCCTCTGATTGCAAGAAAATAAGGGTTTGAACAAGCTTGTTGAGGTATGCCTCTGGGGACACAGCCAGGCTAGGCTTTACCAAGAAATATAGTAAAGGAGGAGGACCTGGTTGCCAGCCATAGAGCAGTTGGAAGGCTGGCTTGCCAGTGGCACAATGATATCCCATGTTATATGCAAAGGTGGCCTCAGGCAGGAAGGTATCCCATTCAGTCTCATATTGGTGACTGAGCTTCCGGAGTATCTGGACCAGGCTCCCATTAGTGCGCTCTACCATGTCATTTGTCTGTGTGTGATAAGGTGTGGATAGTGTCCCACAAATTCCCATCAGTTGGTTGAGGCAGGGGATGATATAACTGGTGAAATTGGTACCATTGTCTCACAGCAGAATCTGGGGGCAATCATATTTGTATATGATATTCTCCGGGATGAACGTGGCTGTCACCAGTGCAGATTGGTTGGGAATTGCCTTGGTCTCTACCCATTTAGTCAGATGATCAACAGCCACAATGATGAACTTTTTTCAAGGGAAAGTTCTTTAGGTCAAAGTTTCTAAGGTTAAAAGTGCAAAAATTGAAACACTATGTAGGGTACAAAAATTGAAAATATCAAAGACCAAAGTGCAAAAATTGATTTTCCGGAGGTGAACTTTGAAGCAAAAAAATACAATTTATAGAATAAAACTATATATTTTTAAATATATTCTAGATTAAAAAGACCCCAAGAAAATTCATTTCTGCAATAAAAAATATATGCTAGATAATAAAAAAATCCTTAAATTAGCTGTTTTTAAAAGAAAGTTTATTTTAGTTTCAAAAGCAAAATTAGACTAGAATTTATTTGTAACTGTATTCAATTGAATATAAAATATGAACCTACACAAAAAACTGCTTTATAAACTATAAGTTTAATAAAAAAGATTAATTTAATTTCCAGCTTATGTAAAGCTATAATAATACTTCAGTATAAGCAAAATAAAGGATTTTTCCTGCAAGATACAAGCATATGGTTTTAGGTATTATGGTTAATTAGTGATCTTATTTCAATGATAAAAGTTATAGAAGTCTATCTTTAAAGTAATATAAAGTAAATTACTTTATTATTAAAGCTATGCTATACAATTTTATACCTAATAAAAGATATAGTCTTATATCTTATTTATAATAAGTCATAATATTCAAAGATATCAAGAATCTGCCAGTTACATATCATAAAATGAAGACTTGAATATTTTGTGTTAAAAAGGCAGTACTTTCACCAAAAGATGATATAGATAGTTCAAAGTTGTATATTAAAGAGAAACATTTTATATATCTTATTTTACTCTAATACATATAGTAAAAGATATAGTAGAAGATAATTGAGGGTAAGAAAAGGAGAAGAGAAGAGAAGAGGGGAGAGGAGAAGAAGAGAAGAGAAAATGAGAAGAGAAGAAAAATGAAAGTTTTTTCTACTTGGTATCAGATTTTATACAATCCACCCTCTTGACAACACAAATTTTTTTATAAGTTTTGTTGGCCCCTTGGCTGCGCCGGGAGCCAAAAAACTTATAAATATTTTTGAGGAGGAATGAGAGGTGAGAAAAGAGAATATCAAGAGAGAAACCTTCAAAAAAACCAAGAGCTTATTGCACTTTGATTTAGGCACTTCAATTTCTGCACTTTGTTTTGTGCACTTTGTTTTGTGCACTTTGATTTGGGCACTCCAATTTTGTCCCCAGAAATAACATAGGGAAACATAGTACAATATTATATTAATTTAATATTTTTTGCAATTGCCTCCAAGACACACCAATTTATTAATATTGCAATAAAATAAAACCTACCAAAAAATCTTTATTTCTTTTTTATGTATTTAAATATCAGGTCTTAAAGAATCTACATGAGGAATTTCAAAAGTTTTTATTAATTATTTAAAATTTTATAAGCTTATAAAAAGTGTGACTAAATCTAAAAAGTTGATTTTTTATTTTTCTCACTTTTGATTTCCTCACTTTTGATTTGAGGAACTTAATAAAACATAATGAATAAAATATTAATTTTTTGCAAAAAATTAATATTAAGTGGACCTAGTTTTTTGGTACCTTTTTGGATTTTGATTTGACTATTTTTTGATTTCTGCACCCATTAAGAAACTATATGTAAATTTTTAAATAAATTTTTATGAGACAAAAGTTTATTTTTTTGAAAAGAAAGAGTTTATAATAGTATTTTATATTAAGATTTGAGCAGAACAAATTAAAAAAATTTATGAAAATCAAAAAAGCTTTTTTAGCTCCTGATTTATTTTTTACATATAGAAAAAAATTTAAATTTTAAATTTTTTTTAATTTTGATGTATCAATTATTAATTAAAGATTTTTTTGCACTTCAATTTTTGCACTTTTAATTTTGTCCTCTCTATTCAAAGGGGTAAATAAATTATATTTCAAAAGCCAAATTAAATTAAGGTATGTTTTAAATTGCATTGATTTTGGCACTTCAAACTTGGTTTTTCAATTTTAGCTACTAGTAAAAACATTTTAAAAAAAGTCAAATTTAAGAAAAATATTAAATTTTTTGGGAAAATATTTTATTGAAAAAAAGTGCAGAGATCAAAAAATCCATTGATTTGGAGATTTTGATCTCCACACTTTGACTTTAGGCACTTGCCCTGTTGCAACTGTTGGTAATTGGCAAGGGCCCACTATGTCAATGGCTACTGTGTGAAAGACAAACCCAGGGCATACAAGTCTGTGCTGGAACTTGGCAACCTAGGGCTCTCAATGTTGTAGCCCTGACAGGTGGCTAGCGTCTCTACTACATCAGTGTGCATTCCTTCCCAGAAGCAGTGCTGCTGTAGCAGGGCTAACATCTTCTGTATACCACCATGACCAGTAGTCTTGTGAGCGGCCATCACTGAGTCCATGTGTAGGGATGGGCGTATGTACGGTAGCCAAGAGTCTCCACAAAGCTTCAGGAGTTGCCCCTTAGAGACCTTGGTATCAATAGCTAACTTCTTGAGAGCCCTCTGTATCTCTACTGGCTCCTCTCCCCACAAAGAAGGATCCTCCATAAGCTTGTCATAGAGAATGTCAGCCATGGGGGATACTAAGGCAACAGTAGGAAGACAGGAGAGACAGTCTGCATTCTGGTGGGCTGTGTAAAGTTACGCCTCCCCCTTAGGCCTCCACTTCAATTCCTGCCAAATGCTTGGGAATTTCTATCAAATTATGTTTGAATATTTATCTAAAAGGTTACTGAAAAAGCCCAAGAAAGGCCATCAATTTAATATCTTGGAATTATTCTGAAGATGCCCCTGCCTAACCCACTCAAGAGACACCTCTGGTTAAATATCATGTGCAAGAGCGTCCAGGAGCATTGGTAATTGCATCCAAAGCATATTCCTGATGTTAGTTGGTTCAGTTTTTCTTTTGACTATGTTCATTCAAAATTTGTCAAGATCTTCCTGCCTCAAAAAATGCATTTGTATCCGCTCATATCATTGGTCAATTGGTTTGTGACATTCAATCTACCACCCTAATCTTATCACATCCCTTACATGAATGCAAGTGTTGTAAAAGACCTTGCTTCATCATTCTCTAATCTAATAAAGTTCAAACTTTGTTAGTAATTTTGGCCATTTGGTTTTATCTGTTGCTTTGCAGTGTTCAGTTGACTCCTTCCCCCCCTTTGATATACCCAGGAATTGTTGGCAACAACTTTTCTGTTATTGCTGAAACCATGATTTTTATTGTGGTTGAGAGCTTGGTTTTATTTCCTCTTAACCTGCTCCCCAATTCTCACAGGCTGCTCTGGCTCAATGAATGATTTGAAGTTGTAGGCCTGGAGCTTACTGGCCCAACACTCCAGACACCCTTCAGGGTCCTTGATGTTCTTCAGCCATTGCAGGGAGGCATGGTTTGTTACCACTGTGAAGTGTAACCCACAGAGATACACTCTGAACTGCTAGTAGGAGTATATTACAGCCAGATACTCCTGTTTGATGACAGTGTAGTTCTTCTCATGAACATTGAGCGTGCGCAAGCAGTATCCAATAGGATGTTTGAGTCCTTCAGAGTCCAGTTGGGATAGGACACCCCAAATAGTAGTCAGGCTAGTGTCTATATGAACCACAACCATCTTGGAAAAGTCAGGGTAAGCTAGTACTGGGGCTGCAGTTAGTATTCCCTTGAGAGTGTTGGATGCAGATTGGCACGCTGGGCTCCAGAAGAATTCCTTATCAGCTTGGAGAAGCTGAAAAAGAGGGTCACCCATGGATGCAAAGTTGGGGATGAAGAGGCAATAGTACCCAATAATCCCCAGGAATACCTGCACGTCCTGCTTATTGGCTGGGATCTGCATCTTCTCAATAGCTTCCACCTTCAGAGGTACAGGCCAGAGTCCATCTTGACTAATGATGAATCCCAAGAACTCAAGATGCTCCTTGAATAAGCTGCACTTGCGTGGCTTGATATTGAGATTGGCTGCAAGTAACCTTTGGAAGACTTCTTCCAAGTGCTGCAAATGATCATTAAAAGTTTGGGAGAACACATTAATGTCATCCAGATAGGCCGGGACTCTGGTGAGTTTGAGGCCACCCATTACCGCGTCCATAGCCCATTGGAAGATAGCCAGGGCATTGGACAGACCTTGGGGTATCCTTGTGGGTTGGAATAGCCCTTGGTTGGTAATGATTGCACATTTATCTTGATTAGTGGGGGGTAGGTCAATCTGCCAGTACCCACTGATAAGATCCATGGCACTGAAGAAATTAGCGCCTCCCAGGCGGTCTAAGGTATCATCAATGCAAGGGAGGGGGTATGAATCCTTCTTGGTAACAGCATTCAGTCAACGGTAGTCAGTCACCACTCAGTTGCTGCCATCCTTCTTTTTGACAATCAAGAGAGGGGAAGCCCAAGGGCTTTTGCTGGGGATCAGTAAGCCAGATCCCAATAGTTTCTGGAGCTCCTTGTTGGCTATGGCATGATTAGCTTGGCTACGCCGTATAGGTCTGGAGAAGATAAGTGGACTGCCTTGGGTGTCAGTATGATGGTCAACGTTGGCAGCCTTGCCCAGATCATAATCATCCTTGGCAAACACATCCTTATACTGAGCAAATAGATACATGGCTTGATTCTTTTGCTCTTTGGAGAGGCCAGACATGAAGTTGCAACTTATGACTGATAACACCAGTGGTTGTTCACAGGGTAGACCCAGCTCAGAGAAGTCCACAAAGGGGGAAGTCTCCTGCAAGTTGTCATGCTCTTCTAGCCGTATATAAGCCAGAAGCTGGTGTTTGGAGACAATCATTGCTTCATCACTCATGTTGGCCAAGAGTATGAGTACTTCCTTCTTGCTTGGCATGATAATGCCTGGTGCAACCCATGGTTCTAGTCTGAAGGCATTAGGGATGCCAAAGATTTCTCCTTGAGTTCCAGCTGGTAGAGCCAGCAAGAAGGCCTGTATTGTGGATCACCTGAGAGCCAGGTGGGATAGTTACATTACAGGAGGCGTAGACTGGGATTCCTTTGGCTTCCCCAACCAAGAGAGGTAGCGCCCATACCTTCTTACTATGCAGTGTATAGGCAACTGGTAGCTCTTCATCTGTGTACTCCAGGTTGATGTAGTGCAGACAGCGTAGGGGCAGGTCAGAAGGGCAGTTGCCATGGTGGAACATGGATATAGAGTGACCCAAAATACCAAAGGTATGATCTCCATGGTTGATCACAGTGCCATAATGGACCATGAAGCTAGTCCCAATAAGAATGTTGTAGCTGTTGTTTTCCAGGACTATAGAAGGAGCAGTGACCATTAGCTTCCCAAAGCAAAGAGATAAAGAAGAATAGGCTCCTTTGCTCTAGTGTTTAGTGGCCCAGCAGTACCAAAATCTTCATGATAGGCTAAGTCTGCTGCCAGCTTAAGCTTCTTGACCAGCCGCAAGGATATAATGTTCCCAGGAGCACTTGTATCTAGTATGACCCAGACCTGAGTTTATTCACTACCAGGTTGATATAGTTACAATCCTGGAGGTCCTCTCTGATCCCCAAAATCTTGGAGACCTGGTGTGCACTCAACCCTTAAACTTCTCTGGGAAGGTAGTCATGGCAGCTCCTACAGCTGGGCTTGCTTCCCTGAGGGATTCTAGCAATGCCAAGACGTTTACTGTTTGGAGCAGCTTAGCCAGTTATTCAGTGCTGTCCTCCTCATGGGTGACTTTAACACCTGGTTAAGCCAGTTGCTTGGCGTAGGGTAAGGATACTGTTTTATGAGATATTCAAGAAATAAACACCTCAGGGCGCAGTGTAGTCCAACAAGTTTGAGTGTTAACAGTCAGGACTCAATGTAGGAGGTCCTCTTGAACTCCTTCAGATTCAGCATCCTTGTGTATTGGTTGGGAGTCAAAGTCAATCAGAGAGGGTTCATCCTTATGATTGGCCTCAGAGGATGGTAAAGCTCCAGGCCTCTGAGTAGGTTTGTTGGGGGGCAGCAGTATGGGAGGGGATGAGGATGTCAAATTTACAAAGGTAGCCAAGGATTTCTCCTTGTACTGGCTGCTTAGTAGTTTTTTGACTGGTCTTCACTGTCCTCCTCAATATCAGCGTCCTTGATGTAGTTTTCCTCAGCGTCCTCCATGCCTACATGATGGACTTTTTGGCAATAGTTCTTTTCATAAATTGCGCCAATAATGCTATTTTGATATGGCCTTCAAATTGTGATAGTTGCAAAGATTTGGCTGGGTTTGCGTTCAACTTTGGAAATTCCTTGCCTTCCGCAAATGGGTCTGGTTCAATATCCACCCATTCCAGATTATTGTACCTGTCTGTGATTGATCCTGGTATGACCTCATCCCAATGTGACCCCCTCAGCCACTCTGTCTTCCTATTGAGTGACCACTGTCCCTTGTCAACTATTTAAAGTAGAATCATTACTCCTAATAAAGACAAGTTTATCCACATTTGTGTTGGCTTTAATATTCTTCAAGTTTTTTCCTTCCTTTTTGCCAAAAAGGACTTTCACATCTTGTTTTCCAGGAAATTAAGGTACATGCAATTAATTTTCCCCTGAAGGCTAACCCAAGGCTAGCTTCAAACCTCAAATCTTTTGTTATAAATATTTCCCACTGTGTCCTCCTGGATGTTGTCCCCAGGAGCCAAACACAACAAAATGGTGCTCACTACAGGGGCTGAAAGCCCCTGGTTAATCTGTCTCCCTGCACCTTCTCTGGCCATTCTCATTTTGTCTCTGAAGTACCCAAATCACCAAAAGTCTTTAGTCCTCTGCTCAAGGAAGATATCACTAATTCTCCCTCTACACCAATGGTAATGGTGTTATCTCCTGTGCATGTGTGGGCCCCTTCCAGCTTTTTTTCTCAATTACAATCAAGCTTGTGCTTCCCTGCGCTCCCTCCTTCACATGGGCACAGTGGTGATGCATACCATTCCTGGCCTCTGCCCTGGCTATACCTCTGAATACCTGTATTCTTTCATACTGGACTTTGGTCTCCCCTGCATTAATGGAGTTGATGAAAACTATTGGTGTGATGGTCAATCAGTTTATCCAGACCACCTTAGTTCACCACCAGTTGTTTTTAGGGTCACAAAATCAAACCATGTTTGCTGTGGCCACTGATGTCTCCAATAATCACACACAAAGATGGAATATCAAGAATGATCCCACAGTCTCTTTGTGTGTATTTTGAATAACCAGCGTGACTTGCTGGCCTCCCAGAAGTACCTAACCTCATCACTGAATTCACTTTGTTCCTTTCTCCCTGGATATATCAAGGACCAACTGTGCAAATTGAATGAGCATCAAGCAAAGTGGCGTAGACAAATTGAGGCCTCTCTTCTAAAGCATTGTCAGGACTTTGAGACTCTGGTTACTGAACTTAACCAATTTTGAGAGCATATTAATCCCAGCTCAAATTGGTTGGGACTCATGTCAATACCTGGGGCCAACACCTACAGCACCAATATGATCTGGATAAGTCTGAACTAGGCAACACTCTATATCAAGTACAAAATTACATGGATGATAGAGTAGCATCCATTGAGGAGACACCTCCTGCTCCTCCTGTTGAGTTCCCATCTGACTTTGAAGCCAAGTTATGGGAAGACGTAGCTGAGATCAAAGCTAATAATTGACGTCAATCTTCTGTTCAGAACCCTCCTCCAGTAGAACCTATGCCTGAACCTCACATTGCTTTGCTCACCAATCAAGTAGCTACCCTGAAAGGAGAAATTGAGTACTTGAGACAACACCTCTCTAATCATGATGATTTGTCCTCTGAATCTGAAGGTGAAGAGGAAGCTGAAGTTTCTAGTATTCCCGCTCATGGCAATCATGGTTGCTGCCTTGGCTTGGAAGGCCATCCCTGGGTCAACTGGGCCCTTGCCCTGGATCAGCTAGCGGAAGTAACAAATGATGTTGTTGATAGGCAGGAAAAATTGGAGAGAGAGATAAAAAAACCTCTCTCATTTGACCAAGACAATGAATGGACAAGTTATCCCTTTGGTTGCTCAAACCATGTCCCTGACTACTTGCCTCAATGAGATTGCTGGCACTCTATTGGTGCACCAGATTAAGATTGATGAATTTGGAGCTGCTGCTGCTACCGCTAGAGATATTAGTGGACAGAAAAGCTCTACATTGGATAACCTAGAGGAAAGCCTTCAACTCCTCTGGGCTAGACAGCCTGCTGCTAAATCTGAGTTTGAGGGCAATCCCCACATTAACGTCCTAAACCCAGGTGACAACAGCCAATCCACCTCATTGTCCATTGACCTGTGACAGATCCAGGTCTAACCAGTCAAACTTACTGTTATCTTGCCCTTGACTCTTGTTACTGGTACCTTCCTGTGACAAAGCTTTGATGAGCTTTTCCTCCAGGGAGGCAATTTTATGAGACAACACCTTATTGTCATCCTGCCAACAAGCCATAATTTTGACACTCTTTTCTTCCTTATTTCTTAATGCCTCAATTTCAAATTGGCTCTGTCCTTCACTTGTTGTAAAATTTTGTCAACCCCTAACAGAAAGTTCCAGGAATCCCATGCATAAACTCAATTTCCTTGTGCTGGGGTTCCTTCTCTGGCAAAATAGTTAGAGTATAGTTCTTCAAAAGCTTCTTTCACTTCTATCAAAGATTCCTCAGGTGCAATCTTAGAGACCTCCAGACTTGCCCAAGCCTCCTCAAACAAGCTGGTAGGAACTTCCTTTCTTACAGCAGCGGCCTCCACACAAAGCACCCTGATTTTGCTCTTTCAAATAGTAATAAAAAAGACATGATAATTAAAAAGAAGTTGAGGGGAAAGTGTCAAAATTGAAAATATATCTTTATTTAAAATTAGCTGTTTTTGCTTATATACCATTCAGGGTATATTTGGCTAAAAACCCCTTCAGTTCCTGAATCAACCTATGATTCATCTCACGTGGTCTATGACATTTGAGTCATCCAAACCTAGATCTTTACCTAAAATATCACCAATATTTCTCAACCTATGATAACCAACCTACAATGAGAAGAAGTCACCTAACTCCATTCATCCCAATTTACTAATTCAGCATGGAGCTTCCCCAGCTTCTGGTACCAAAACCCTGTGGATTACACATCCCAAAACTCTGCTATCAATGTTCTGACTGGGAACCAGCTGATTAAACCTGAATTCCTAGGCATCCTTGCCTTTATTTAGTTATATTTGCATTTAATGGTTTTTTGCCTTAAAACCCATCAAAATGCTTTGAAACTTGAGCCAGGCCCCACCACAGCGCCCAGCAATTTTCCCAGGCAGCGCCTCAGCGCCTGAAAAATTCACTAGGTGGTGCGGCAGCGCTTCTAACTTAATAAATTATCCAAAGCAGCACTTTTAACCCAAAATTTGGGGGTTTACTTTTGATTAACCTTAACCAAACTTCTTGACACAGTCAAGGCAATTAATCAATATAATTAAAACCTCATTAATTAATCTTATCAATTAATTAAATTGTTTTTGAGATGCCTAGTCTCCAAGATTGATCCGGCCAATCTTGCCTTGTGTTCTTTTATTTAATATAGATACTATATATCAGGAATCTTTATCTGAAGAATTCCAGCCAAACATATCTACATAAAACAAACATCAAAAACAGAGCAACTTTATATCTTGGAGTATTTATTTGCCTAAATACTTAACAGTGACTATTGTATGGTCACATGACCCCAATTATAAGCCTTTGTTCAAACAGATATTTGACCCTAAAATCTCTACCATTGCTGCCTTTCTGACAATTTACAAGACTGCAATGCATAGGGCCACCAATGAACTTAAGAAGGAAAATATTCTTACCTGTCTGCATCTCATGTGCCAAGAAGTTGTGGTCCCTGAACTCCTTTCTATTGTCACTTGGGAGGACATAAAGCAACTTCTAATAGAAGAATTTGGAGGAGATCTCAGCTTGGAAGTCAAGAAGGATGCGTTTATGCATATCACATTCAAACCCAAAAAAACCTTGGCTGAGTTTGCCAATTGTTTCTACATTGAAGGACAACACTTGATCACCAGTTGTCAGTTAACTCCCCGGGAAGCGTACACTGCATGTTCAAACACTTTGAAGGTGAACTAACTCCTATGTCTATACTTCAAGGCTCATAAGGCTTCCCTTAATTCAATGAAGAGTATCAAGAACCTCTTGAAAGATATGAAATTGACCCATGGGGGTACTGTTGTACGTGAAAGTAAGGCCAACAATGCAGGAACTACCTCCTGCACTCCGCACATTATGACCCTAGGCTCAAGTGTGCAGTCTAAGAGACAAGGATGCCATAACTGTGATCAAATAAAACATCACTCACATACCTGCACTAACCCTTGGATAGAGGGTTGCAACCCAAAGGATC
The DNA here is from genome assembly GCA_014839935.2 of Entomophthora muscae. Lineage (NCBI taxonomy): Eukaryota > Fungi > Entomophthoromycota > Entomophthoromycetes > Entomophthorales > Entomophthoraceae > Entomophthora > Entomophthora muscae. The sequence goes on along the minus strand of QTSX02000766.1, from coordinate 297,986 downwards.
AGGCGGGAAAAGAGAGGTCAGCTAAGGGGCAGAGAGGCTCTCTGCTGACCAATCTTCCCTGTCTCCTCCTGATCCCCCTTCTGACAAGGAATCTTCTCCCTTGGCTGGCCCAACTATCCTTCACTTGTTCCATAACCTCTCTAGTGATTCTGAACCCAAAGACTCTGACTGCAATGAGTCTGATGGTTATGGCTACTCTGTGATGGCAGTCCCAGAGACAGTCTCTGTCCCTTACAAGCTACGTTAAGGGAAAACCACAACTACAACTTGCCCATCTGCAAATGAAGCTAAGGCCATAGTGGCTTGTCCTTACTTAGCTCTGGCTCATTGTCCCCATGTTTTGGTAGATTCCTCTGAAGAGGCTGCTGAACTAGCAAAAGCTCTCTTTCATAATGTGACTGTATCTCTCCCCTTGCAGACTATGTATAAGGAAATTCCTGCCTTACAATGCATGCTGGCCAAATGGGAGAAATAATTGGAGGCAGCTCAGGATGTGCTGTCTGTCTTATCCCTCTTTGGGAAAGATACTACTTGTGTGGAAGTATCAATCAAAAAGGTTAAGATCAAGGCTATCTTGGACACAGGCTCTCCAGTCAATGTGGTATTGTCCAAGTTAATTAAAAAATCTAAGCTGGCTCCCAACCTCAACTACACTCAATTATATGGTACAGCTGGCATGGCCCAAACTCAAGCCATTGGTGCCTACTCTGCCCTGCCAATGAGGTTTGGGAAGCTTCTTATTGTATCCCCTGCTGTTGCCCTGAAAACAAAAGTTACAATCTCCTGGTTGGGATGCAATTCCTTTGAGAGTAAAATGGGATTGTGAACCTTTGAGACGGGTAACTATTGCTTTTAGGGTATGAGATCCCTCTAATCTTTGAAGAACCCCTGCGTCTCCCGGGTAAACGCCTTAAGACTTGTGTGCTCAAGTACCCCACTGGTATCTTCTCACTCAAGTACAGGACTTGTTCTTCCAATATGCTTTCCCCTCCTCCTTCCTGTCCTGCAGAAGAAGATGTACCTCTTCTTGCCCCTGTAGATATTTCCATTCCTCCAGGCTCCCAAGCAATTATAGACTCCCATATATCCTACAAATTACCCAAAAAGTCATTTCTGGAGCTATATTCACCTGATTTCTTAAGCCGTAAAGAGCCTCAGTTATGCCCTGGGATTTTGGACCAGACTCATAAGGAGCCTGTGCAGCTGTTATTGGCTAACCTGACTGCCCTGTTTATGCAGGTGACCAAGGGCCAGGTTTTCAGGCATGGTTGCATATTAGGTTCAGAGCAAGTGGTGTCCCTCTACCCCTTTGGAACGTTTAGTGATTTCAACTTGCCTGAAGGAGACCCTGTCAGGGATTCCTTCCCTGACTACCTGATTTTCATTGACAGTCTTGGGAAAGAAATATTAGCAAATCAACACCAGAACAAAGAAATTGGAGACACCCATTTTAAATCCAACACAACAGAGTCAACAATAATAGGGAATTGTTTGGATACCTTTGGTACCCAGATTCAAACCCAGGACGCTGGAAATGAAGAGTTTATTAAGACTGGGACATCACAAAGCTTTGTTTTACCCTTTTATATTCAGTTTATTCAATTGAATTTTGCTTTCAAAAAGCCTTTCAAATTTGAAAATGTTAATCAACTAGTAGACGTCACTTACCGCTCAGCATATGTATGGCTGGATCCTGTCACCCGCTCAATCCACAACCCGCTCTCAATGTTAAAGGATAAGGATCCACATATGAATTTAACAGATCTTATGATACTCCACCGCTTAATTATCAACAACTTGCTTTTATATATGTGGCTGATCCTGTTTAAACCATATAAACTTTAAGATTAAGGTACTCCAAATCAAGTCAGGTATGCCACAACCCACAATATTCATGTAAACCTTTTCATATCCCAAGAAACTCCTCCCATATTTCTTCAGCCATGATTTTAAGCCTATTTAAAGGCCCAAACTTATTCATTTAAAATTTTTCCAACAATAAAGATTATTACTCTTCTAGCTACCCATCCATTTTGATAACATTTCTTATCTGAAGCCATGAGAGGAATTATCTTCCTATCTTGGTTTCTAGCCTACTTATTGTCCAAGGTATTTGCCTTGGAAAACCCAACTCCAACAACAGACTGGTATAATTCCTCCCCAGATGATTCCCACCAGAAGGAATCCCTTGTTAATGGATGGTTCAAATATCCTTCTGGACATTGGGGACGTAAATTCCACTATGGCTGTTTGTTTGTTTCCCCACCCACTGAACCTACTCTGTTTAGACCTTACGCCTCATTTTACCTCTTGGTGTATTTGATGGGCTACTATCTACTTGGACAATTCAGTTTTATGTTTGGAAGGTTTGCTTATCTAGGATAACTTGGACATCTTGCAATGGTCACAGTTCCTATTGGCTTGGTCATAGTAGGCTTAATTGTAGGGGCCTTGGCCCATCAGCTGGGAAGTTTATTCCCTGCAAGGTGGGCCCTGACAGACCCTCAGGTCCTCACCCTGTTCACTGCCGCAGACTTCCCACAACTATCACATGTTCAACAAAAAGATGTTCTGGAACTACTAGACCAGTTTAAGTATATCTTTGCCTCTGGACCCACCAACTATGGTCTATAAAAGGGGTTATTCACCAGATAGATACAGGTGATGCCCCGCCTTTTTGTGCCAAACCTTACCACCACAGCAGGGTAGAAGATGCTCAGATCTCTAAGGAACTTAAGCAGCTCTTAGATACTGGGCTACTTGCTCCTTCCCAGAGCCCTTGGGCCTCCCCATTGTTTATCCTCAAAAAAGGATGGAGGCCACCATATTGTGATGGATTACCGCTGCCTGAACTTGCTCACCAAAAAGGACTCTTACCCTTTGCCTAGAATTGATGATGCTCTTAGACAATTAGGGGGATTGAAGTTTTTCTCTGCTATGGATCTAGCCTCAGGATACTGGCAGGTTAATCTGTCTCCTAAAGATAGAGAAAAGGCTGCACTTATCACCTCAGAAGGTCTTTTTGAACCCACTTGTATGCCCCAAGGACTCTGCAATGCCCCTGCTACGTTTTAATGGGCTATGGACTCCATCTTGCAAGATTTGAAGCTCTCCTGCATCCTCATATACCTTGATGATATTAATGTGTTCAGCTCCACCTTTACCAACCATTTGGACCACCTAAAGCTGTCTTCATCAAAATTTGGGAGGCAGGCCTGAAACTCAAACCCTCTAAATGCTCCTTTTTCAAGGAGCAACTTAAATTATTGGGCTACTAGGTCACCCAAACTGGAATAAACCCTATGAATAATAAGGTGGAAGACATTGAAAAGATGCAGCCCCCCACAAACCTACAAGAGGTCTAGGTCTTTCTTGGTATGATGTGGTACTATTGACAATTCATCCCTTATTTTGCTGAATTAAGTGAACCCCTTGTCCAACTCCTGCGCAACGTACCCTTTGAGTGAACTGACAGCCAACAACAATCTTATGAAGCACTGAAAGTCAAACTTAAGGAGGCTCACATCTTATTCTACCCTAATTACAACAAGGAGTTCATCTTGTACACCAACACTAGTGGAGTAGCTGTAGGTGCTATCTTGGCCCAGCTTGACAATGAAGGTGTGGACCAACCTGTGGCCTATTCTTCAAAAGTCCTCAACAAACATAAGAAAAACTATAGCGTCACATAAAAGGAATGTATATCTGTTCTACATGCAGTAAAACAGTTCAGGCACTGCATTTACAGGACTCACTTCACAGTATTTACATACCACTCTTCACTAAAGTGACTGCAACAATTAAAGGAGCCCAATGGTCAACTAGCCTTTTGGGCATTACGCTTGCAAGGATACAATTTCACTGTAGTACATTGCCCTGGTGCACAACATCAGAATGCTGATGGTTTTTCAAGGATGCCCATACTAGCCATCCATCCTGCTGACGCCAGCCACCTATACAAGTTGTTAGGGTATCCTGACTCCTGGACCACTGAACCAGAAGACATTTGTCTGGAACTGCAAGTCCTATCAAAAGATACTGTGATTTGAGATAGACAACTCTTCAAGAAAGTCAACATTGCTTATTTACCCTACATCTGTTCTATCATGAGGGTTGCCATCATCCTCCAAGCCCACATTGACACAGGACACAGAGGCATAGCAAAAACTCATGACTGGTTGTGCAAAAACTTATATTGGGAAAATATGCGCCTCCTAATTCCTGATGTTCTTGCCTCCTATCATTCTTGTCAGCTCCAATGCCCCTACCTTCACAGCATCAATTCAAGCTCATCCACCCTAAGCATGCCTTTCACACTGTGAGTATTGACGCTGTTGGCCCTCTCCTGCGTTCTAGGTCTGGGTTTCAATTCATCTTGGTAGCTGTTAACCACTTTAGCAAATGGGTTGAAGCCAGAGCAACCAAATATATAACCCCCAAGATCATTGCTAACTTCTTGTTGCATGATATCTTCTACTGTCATGGTTGCCCTCAAGTCCTGCTTTCTGACAATGGGACCAACTTTAATGCTTGTCTCATAACTTCTATTGTAGAAGCTATGGGTACACATCAATCCTTCCCTACACCGTATAACCCATCAACCAACGGGACTGTGGAACATGCAAACTCTACCCCTGTGTCTATCATGAGGAAGCTTACCCTCTCTGATGCTGCTAACTGGGATATGTTCCTCCCTGCTTCCCTCTTTGTGTATAGACTCAGCAGACATCAAGTGACTGGCCAGTCCCCCTTTGCTATGCTGTACAGATAATAAGCCACTACTCCCTCAATCTTGGGACCCCGTTGATTGAGGTTGATACCTCTGCTAATCCTGAAGCTCATGTCAAAGACTTGACTAATTGTATCATTGACATCCAAGCTACCGCCTATTCTACTGCTTACAAGGTCAAAAACCTGGAACTCTTACCATATAATGCTTCCAGAGCCCTCCTCCCTGAGTATCAAGTGGGTGACCTGGTCCTCTATTATCAAGATTGTACTGGAGGCCATGCTCATAAGCTAGAATCCCTCTGGGTTGGACCTTGTGAAGTCACCTAAAAGAAGGGTGTCAAGTATACTGTGAAGCTACTGTCCTCTGGTTGCCCTATTGCCCGTGTTCACTCCAAGTTTCTCTGCAAATACCACCTCCCTGTGTCCAATCTTGAGGGGGAGATGTTGTAAATTGCGCCATTAATGTCATTGTAATACGGCCTTCAAATATTGATATATGCAAAAATTTGGTTGGTTTTGTTTTCAATTTTGGAAATTATTCCCCTTCCACAAATGGGTCTGGTTCAATATCCACCCATTCTAGAATATCATACCTATCTTTGACTGATCCTGGTATGACCTCATCCCAACGTGACCCCTTCTGCCACTCTGTCTACCTAATGAGTAATCATCAACCCTTGTCTACTATTTAAGTAGAATCATTTCTCCTAATAAATACAAGTTAATCCACATTTGTGTTGGCTTTAATATTCTTCAAGATTTTTCCTTCCTTTTTGCCAAAAGGAATTCTTCATCTTGTATTACAGGAAATTAAGGTACATGCCCTTAATTTTGCCCTGAAGGCTAACCCAAGGCTAGCTTCAAACCTAAAATCTTTTGTTACAAAGATTTCCTGCCGTGTCCTCCTGGATGTTGTCCCCAGGAGCTGAACACAACAGTTCTTACATTCCCAAGAGAAGTGGCCAGCCATACCACATTTGAAGCAAGTACAGGGAGTGTTGTTGGCTGGAGTGGGCCCAACCTTTTTTGGAAGGCTTGGGCATCTCCACAGTCACACAGGGTCTATACTCAGCTTGCTGACAGGGGCAACCTTTGGAGAGAGGGACCTCAAACTTCTCCTTGTAGGTACATAGGAGGCAAATTAGGTCTGGCACGGTACAAGGGCTGTAAATATCTGACTTCAGAGCCAGAGATAGTTCCTGGTTGACCTGTACAGCATTGAGAAGTGCTGACTGCACGTCAATAAACTGCATAGCGCTCATAGATGACAGGGTTTGAGCTTCAAAGTAGAATCTAGAAGTGAAGTCTTCTAGAGTCTCCCCCACCTTTAGCTTGGTGTTGGCAAAGTCCATCTTGCAACCAAGAAGGGCCTCCTGAATACCAAATTCTTCTATCAGGGCCCTGGAAACGTTGGCAAAAGTCCAGCCATTCTCAGGGAGATGCAGCAAGATGATGGTTTGAGTCTCAGCATCCAGACAGTTGATGATTTTGGAGTCCCTCATGGCATTGTCAGCACCATACATAGAGTTCTGGTATAGGTGTAAGAACATGGCCACATTACTGTTGCAGTCAAAATTGGGTAAGTTGACGGGCATGAAGTTGTTGGAGCCATGTTGGAGGGGAGCAGGCGTGATCCTCACTGGGGAGCAGGTGAGACAGTAACAGCTGAAGGTAGAGGCAGCAAACCTAGGCTCAGAGGAATGTCAACAATTTTTCTCTCATTGCACCTCACATTTAACTTCTCTGTCCTGAGCAGCCCCAGAAGCTTTAGGGGTGGCCAAGACGTCATCCTCAGACTCCAACACTGGCTCTAATACTTGTACAGCGTTGGGGGCCAATCAAGGGTGGTCATCATTGCTTCCATAGCTATGATAGAACTCAGGGCTGGAGGATCTTTGTGGACTGTTAAGACTCTTGGAGTGGAGGGACATAGCCTGTAAGTTGACAGTCATAATATTACTGTCCATCCTATCTAATTGGCTCTGAAAGGCGTCCAGAATCAGTTGCTGCTTGTCCAGTTCATCTTGATAGACCTTGTTCTCTTGGCAGGTGATATCCAAGTTGTCTTCTGGAGAAGTAATGCACTTTTCATGGATGACAAGCTCAGCTTAGAGCAAGGCTATCACCTCCTTGTCCTTCATAGCTTGGTTCCAGCTATCAGCTCTATCACAAGATTGCCTAAGTTTGAGGCAATCCTGAAGCTATGACACATTGTACTAGCCATCAAACAGAAAGGCATGATCAGCTCTTTGTTGGACCAGTTCCTCCTGAATCTGCTTGTAGTGATCAAAGAGTTCAAGGACGTCACAGTCAAGAAGGTGGCTAGAGGGGGAGTTGTCCATAGCAGCAGGTGTGGGGTTGAATGAGGGAATGATGGCAAGGCAGCAGCTCAAAACTTCCACCTAATGAGTCAGGCTTCAAAACACGGGGTCAGTCTCAAGCACGTGGTTTGTAACCACACTAATCCAATTGGCATCTACACCCTGATGTGTGAGGGCTTGTTCCACATGTGCAGGAACTAGCTTGTCTATTCCTCTCTCAATGGCGTCCACCCAGTTCAGCATGGTATTCTGGGTGTTGGTAACTTCAGCAAGGTACTGGTTAACATTGGTAAAAGTGTTATCAAGCTCAGAGTAAAGGGCCTGGAGAAACGTCTATTAGTTGGATAACAGTATCCCCTGGCCATGCACTAGGCTTTGGATGCAACCCAGGTGCATTTAGTTGTGGCATACAGTAGTATGGGCAAATTGGTGTAGGTAGTCCTTGACATGTTTGACAGTGCAGAGGTCACAACAGAGTTGGTCAGGGTTGATCTGGGAGAGGTTCTGGAAACAAACCAAGGAGTTTTTGGCAGACCGTTGCTGAAGAGCAAGATGCTCAGAGCAAGCAACATTGTCAGCAGCACCAGAGTCCATGGCATGGATGGCACTACAGATGGCGTCCTTGGAGAGGGAAGAGTTGGCGTCCATTTTCAAGGGGGCAGGGACTTGTAGGAGCAGTGGTAGACCAAAGATAATGGCTTGGGGATGTTGGTGCTCTGGCATGAAGTGACTAAGGATGGGCAGGCCATAGGGAGTGCCTGCTCTTTCCCAAGAATAGGAATTGGCAGCAGTGAAGCCCGGTGCCTGGTGATAGGGGGAAGCAGTGGCAGAAGGCTCAGCCAGGGGCATTCCTCCCTCCTCATAGACAGAACCACGGGGGTGGGAGCTGGTGGTGTGGTAAGACATGAGTGCCAATGCTATATTTGTAGTAGTATAGGGTGCTATTTTCTACAAAAAGTTAGTCAGGATCCCAAATATTAAAACTATACCTGTAGATGGTATAGTGACAGCCTTTGGTAGGACAGAAAAATATAAGGATATACTGACAAAACTGGTATTTGTTATGATAGTTCTGCAGTTATATAGTAGGAGGTGGGGGGATTTCCACCAGGGGAATGGTGGCATAGACAGAAGGACTTTCCTAAAGGGGGAGAGTGGAGAGTTACAGTAGAAAGAGCTGTGCAAGAGAACAACCGGTTTCACACGCCTTGCCTGATGGAGACAATATCTATGTTCTTCTATTTATAACCTCAGAAGTAAATCCTGCACCTGATGCGCATTCAAAGGCACTTCAAATACCCGTTTTTAAGGAATTTTTAACGTAATTAACTCTTTTAAAACTAGGTTGAGATAAAGCAATCAAGCAATTGTTTTGTTGCTTGATCCCTAAGTGTACAACTTAATGTCTAATCCATTCAGGATCTGCAACAGCCCTCCTCCCAACAGAGTAAGTTGGCAGCCAAGGCTAACAGACCTTCCCCTGGGACACTGTAAAGTTACGCCTCCACCTTGGGCCTCTACTTCAATCCTAACCAAATGCTTGGGGATCTCTGCCAACTTACAACTGGATATTTCCCAAAGATTTACTGAAAAAACCCCAATAAAGATCCTCACACTATTAATTACAGAATTAGTTTAAAAATTCCCTCACCTAACCCACCCAAGAGACACCTCTGGTTAAATATTATTTGCAAGAGCAGCTGGGAGCAGTGGTAATTGCATTCAAGACAGGTTCCTCAGTTTGTAGTTGAGTCAGCTTTTTCTTTGATTTTTTCCATTTGAATTTGTCCAGATTTGCCTGCCGCAAGAAATGCATCCATATTCCTTCATATCATTGGTTGATTAGTTTTGGACATTCATCTTCCCATCTAAATTACATTCCCTTCCTTTAAATGAATGCAAGAGTTGTGAAAGACCTTGCCTCATCATTCTATACTCTAATAAAGTTTAAAATTTGTTAGTTTAATTTGGCCTTCTGGTTTTTCCTGTTGCTTTTGGTGTTCAGTTGATTCCTTCTCCCCTTTGGCCTCCCAGGAATTTTTGGTAGCAACCTTTTGGTTGTTGCTGAAACTGCAATTTTATTTTGGTTGAGAGACTTGGTTTTATTTCCTCTTAACTTGCTCCCTGATTCTCACAGACGTGGTTCCCTGATAGCTGCAGTCAACAAATACACAAAAGAATCATGTCCGGGCTTCCTGTGGACTGAACACCCTATACGCCAGAGAACAATATACCAGAAGGGTACATAATGTACCAGAACATGATGCTGCTGATTCCTGCCTTCAGCCCCTTATCAGCTCAGAGGTTTTTCCAAAAACCTACTGTCATAGCCCAATTTGTTGACAAAAGTATCATGTTCACTCACATAGCCCAATGTCTGTGAAGTGCTGTCTTGGAATCATTTTCAGGGTCAAATGATAACAACACCACTGCATGGATCCAATCTTCCCAAAGCAACCTGACACAAATGGAATACCCCACACACTTTTGGATTGTGGAGACATCCATTTGTCTGACCGAGGACACAGGCACCTGGTGAAACAAGTGGCACAAAGACCACACTGAGAAGGACTGGGACATCTTAAAGCAGGACTTCCTGGCAAGTTTTGTGATGAAAGACACAGCCCTCATAATTATACACTAAGTAAAAAATCTCATCCAGACAGACGCGGTAAAGGAGCTTACTTGCGCCTAAGAGGAGCTCTGACTATGAGCTCCCTCAAATATGATGTTTGAAAACCCAGATACACACCTCATGTACTATGATGCCCTTAAGCAACATTTAATTAGATATGCAAACCTGGACCAAGTAACTAATCTGCAGAGCCTGTACTGTGAAGCAGAGAAAGCAGAGCAAATATCTAATGCGCTGCACAAGGCGCAAAACAGGAAAAGGGAGAGACATTAAGGCTCCCACTTTTCAGGACGCTTCAATCACCCTCTCCATAACAATGATAACCACACAATCAAAAAGCCTTTGGGCTTCAATGATCATAGCAACGGGAAAAATGGCTGGTCCAGTCAAACTCACTTCAGAGTTACCAGTACTCAGGATAACCAGGACAAGGAAAAAGCCCAGGGAGAGCATTAAGCAAGCCAAGCTCTCCCCACCAAACTTCTGCCTTGCCAAACAATAAAAATTTCCCAGAGAACGTGGATCAGTGTTTTATGATCCAGGTTCCCTCAGGAGATCCAGTACTCTACACTATTACCAGAAATCCCAATAAACTGATGTCCTACTCTTTCTGCTTTCAAAGTTACACCGGTTCAGTTCTCTTGGACTCATGTAAGATCAGAATGCTTGGGGTAAATTATTGTAAACTAAAGCCTTTAAACCAAGAATTTTTATATTTGTCAAATATAGAAAGATAGGTAAGGTTTGCAACAATAACTGAAAAAAGACTCCTAAAAGCTTATATGAATTAAAGTAAGGGCTAAGGCAGTTTATTAAACCTAAGAAAACAAAATAATGATCAGTCTTAGAAATTGACTTTTTAACTAAATTGTCAGTCATTAAGTCTGGAAAGTGATCACCACTAGCTGGTGGATTAAAACTATCCACAATCAAAGTGTGAGACCCACTATAAAAATTGCTTAACTGGTGAAAAATGTAATCAAATGGAATCATGGAACTAAGATGGAAAGATGAAAGAATTAAGAAAAGAAAATACAAGCCACAAAACCTAACAAGTACCTTTTTGGGGTACAAGTCAAACAGTATCAACTTAAGTTGAGATTGGACAAACTCAGGCTTTTTATTTAAGTCTGGTTATTGAGGTGAAGAGATGGAGAGAAACACTAACTAAAGGTGGTTAGAATGGATTGGTATGAAGAAGAGATACAAAACACATGCTTCTGCTTACTTTAACCTTAAAGAGTTAAGTAAAAGGTAAAGGAAAAGGAGGTGAAGCGGCAGATTGCTTGGCATACTTAAGGTTTGGGCAAGAGAGCAAGCAAGAAGATAGAAAAAAATGATCTAAACTGCTGGCGTAAGCCAAAAGCAAAAAGCAAAAGGTAAGCGGGTTTGGATTGATTTAAACTAACCCTAACACTAGGCCCCAGGTTCAAGAATTGTCTAATATTAAAGGTAACTTTGAACACAAAATTTAACCATTAATATAGATGAATTAGACCAGTAGAGTAAGGGGGTGGAAAGGAAAGGTGTTGATTAATAAAATAGATGTAAATTGCCCAAGGCTTTGAATAAAAATGGTGTTGATGATCCCAAAGATACTACCAGCTCAATTAAAGAAAGGAGAATCCTGACAACTAAGGTGCATATTGTATCCTTGTCAATAGCAACTTTTGTTAACAATTACAGGTTAGCCACTAATCTTTTGCAGATCAAGAACATGTTTTTAGCTGATGGACATCACACTACTGTGACCCGGGAAACTTCCCTCTTTCTATCATGCTGGAGAACCTCCACTCAACCATCCAAGGACCTGTCATTGATTGTCCAAGATTTGATGCAGTACTTGTCCTGAACTGGTTGAGGAAGAACAGCACTCAAGTGGACTGGGCCACCTCAGTGTTAAACATCAAACAAGAAGAAGTCAACCATCAAATTTACCCTGACACAGTTGACCAACTTCTTTGGGATCATGTGTTTGTATGCATTACAGAGACCCAAGAGGAAAAAGATAACCTCAAGGCAATTAATTGGGACTCCTTTCAGTACAAGGCCATACACTTCAAAGACCACCAAGACACTGCTACCTCCCAGGATCAGGAAATTGTAGTGCAACACCAGGAGATTTTCAAAGAGCCACTGCCAGGGCTACTTCCTGAGAAACACATACAACACTCAATACAACTCAAGGGAGAAGTACATAAGGCATAACCCATATACCAACTCACCCCCAACAAAGATGACACACTCTGTGCTTACCTTAAGGAGGCTTTAGAGAAGGAGCTCATCCAACCTTCACAATCATCCTTTGGGGCCACAGTGTTCTTTGTGGCAAAAAAGAAGGGGTCCCTCAGGCTGGTTACTGACTACCAAGCGCTGAATGAATTCACCATTAAGAATCAATACCCTCTCTGGCTTATTGATGATCTTTTTGACGCCTTGGGCGGAGCAACTGCCTTCTCAAAGATTGATCTAACAACCAGGTACAACAAAATATGTATCAAGGAAGAAGACATACCCAAGATTGCCTTCCAAACCAATTACAGCTTATACAAGTGTGTTGTACTTAACTTTGGAATGATGAATGTACCTTCAACCTTTGTTACCTTTATGAATGAGGTTTTTGTAACCCATATTGGCAAGCATGCACTAGTGTATCTGGATGATATCATTGTGTATAATCCCTTGATGGAACAATACCACAATGACTTAGAGGCAGTATTCACAACCCTGGCACAGCACAAATTACTTGCAAAGCCCTCTGAGTGTCAATTCTACCAGGAACAGCTCCCCTTCCTTGGGCACATGGTGTCAAAAGAGGGCATCAAGACTGATGCCCAGAAAATCTAAGCCATATGTAAGATGCTGCCTCCCAAGGACAAGAGTGAGCTTTGTACCTTCCTTGGGATGATATCCTATGTTTAACACTTCATTACAGACTGCGGGTCTTAACTGCACTATTATCTGCCATCACAGGCGCCAAATTAAAATTTGTATGGACCTCCAACAAGACCTTTGTTTCTGTTGCTTGAAAGACAAACTGAAGTCTGCCCCCATCCTGCAATACCCAAGAAGGAAGGGTGACTACCAAATGGAGACAGATGCCTCAGATGCCTCTATTGTGGGTGTACTATATGTTGTGAATGCCAATGTTCACACTCTTTTGATTTTGTCTTTTTTGGGTAATTTTCAGGACAAATCCCTTGCTTTTGATTTTGCTCCTCAAAACAGGTCTATTTCCAAAGTTGGAAATTCATCTTTTTTGGTTTCCTGATCCTGCGCAACTCACTTGCCCTTATTATGCTTGTGTCAAGTGATACTACCGTCTTAGTGTTGTTTTATGGTATCACCAAACAATATATATTCCAATTATTTATCACCAATAGAAATTAAGCTCTATTTACATTTTTTTCTTTGTGTTTTCAAGTACTTTGGTGCCTCTCTCTAGCCACACCTAGTAGAGACTTATTATTCAGTGTAATGGCCTGCTTGACCGCCTGGTATGGGGTTCAAACCCCCACACCAGGCCGCCAAGCAAAAGCGTAGGCAGCTGCAAAAGCCTGCTAGGGGATTTGAACCCCCAACCACCCACCAGGGCGGGTGTGGGGTAGTTCAAACTGCCCAACAAGCAGGACCTAACCTGGGGCCAGTTTTAATACTGGCCCAGGGGAGCTTGTGGCTCCCACTGGCATTGGGGCACTCAGTACCAAATACTATAATAAGGCTGGGTGCATCCAATGCCATCCTAAATCAGACCTGCTGCAGAATTTAACCAGCAGATCTAAAAAAACTGTAATTCCTGCTGTTGTTTCTGCTTCTGTTCCTGCAGCCATTCCTGCTGTTGTTTCTGCTTCTATTCCTGCAGCCAATCCTGCTGATGTACTTAATATATCCCATCACACCAGATGTACTGATGTGCTAATAGACCATCTCAAAGCATCTGAGGTGCTGTTAATGCAACCAATAAATTGGCTGTGAACAAAACATCAATCAAGCTGCAAGCCCCAGAAATTCCTGCAGTCTATTCCAAACCTGAGGAAGGAATTGCCTCATTACCCAACCAAGTGAAATACCAAATTAATGGAACCAGTCAATTATATGCCAGCAACCAAAAGAATTCCCCTGCCCAGGCTGTAAGGGCCGCAAAAATTAAAAACTCAAGCCTGGGAGTTAAACCTGTGACCTTTGCTGTAAAGCAAAAACGCGGGTGACTGCGCAAACCCATTGGGGGATTCAAACTGCCCACAAGCCACCAGGGAAGGTGGAAACTGACTCTCAAAAGAGAGATTGGCTTTAATCTTCTTTCAACAACAAAATCTGTTGACACACCCAGGGCCAGTTCAGAAACTGGCCCAGGGGGCTAGCGGCCCCCAAAAGTAGCGTAGCCATCAGCTCCAATGCCATAAATGAGCTGGGTGGCTTCCACCTAACAATAAATGATTTTTGATGGGGTTTTCAGCAGATCCAGTATCAACTGGGTCTGTTGAATAACTTGGAAAGTAAACTAGTCCCAGTTCCACCCCAGCCAACCAGTTCCCCTGAAGTTAATGCTTCTGTCCCCATCCAACCTTCAAGTTCAAAACTCAATGCCACTTCACCTACTGATGTCATGAAGTATCATATGAAGGAAGATGTTTCAGTCTCCCCTGCCAATCAAATAAATTCTGCCAGAGACAATTCCCAAGCCATTAAAAACCCCACAATGTCTGCAGCTTCAAACTGTTTCATTGGGTCAGGAATAGAAGAAAAGTCAATCAGTCAGGGGTATCCATCAGCAAATAATAATCCCTCTATCCAGAAGCAAGTCTAAACTGCCAAGCAATCCCAGTCTCTAATAATCAAGCCAGATATAATTAGTCACCCATTAGCTTCTAGCAATCTGACCAATCTCAAGATGAAACCAGATGAGCCAAACCCAGACCCCAGAACTCCCCCCAGCCATGAGTCAATCAACCAGTCCAATGGCTAAAGCTCAGAGAACTTCCCTCCACTAACCCAGTCTAAGATTATTGGGACCATATCCCCTGTTCTCAAGAATTCCACCTTAATCCCCAAAGTACCTGTGGCCAAAGGTTGTACTACTAGAGCACTCCAAGGAGCTGCCAGTAGTTGCTTCCAAGGAAGACCAGATGAGTGGTATAAAACCCACATCCCTGCAATCAAGATAGACGCAGACAAGATTTAATAAAGTATATGGTCCATAGAGTAGTCTTTTCCTTCCTTCCCCATATTCTTTTATCACCTTGGACAATCCCATATCAACCAGCTCAGTCACCAGCACTTCCATTAGTAGAAACCGTAGAATCTATTACCATAGACTACCAGCCAGGGCCCAGCCCTGGATAGACCAGCAACTACATCCCTCCCACTCCTCCTCCAATCCCTCAACCCTCTGCTGAGGTTATCTCTTATGACCACAGCAGATATGGAATGGTCATTCTGACCTTCCTTAGTCTTGCTGAGGTTGTAGTGCCTCACCTTGGTGTCTACTGTCCACTTGCAGCTGGTATGCTGTACTTGTCTTGCTCCTTGCCCTTCCTGTATTAGATTTGGTGTTGCAATATTATGAAGGGTGGACTCCTTCCATGTTGCCTTGGTATGATACTACACCTGGCCATGAAACAGGCCCAGTCACTGAGATCCCAATCCTCACTCCCCAAGCTGCTCCCCTTACTTCCCAGAAGCCAGTACCTATGAGTTAGAACACCAAAAGCTCTCAAGGATTAAGAAGTAGTGTGTTACAAGGTATAACAGATGAATGGTATAAAACCCACTTTTCCACACTTAAATCAAGTTCAGACAACGTCAAATAAAGTAAATGGATCTATCAGGCTTGTTTGCTTTATTTTGATTTCAATTTTTACACCGCTTGAGAAGAAGTCATACTAAAAAATAGAGTAACACCCTATACCTACACCCATGGACTACCATCCAGGTCCAGATCCTGGAATGGCTGACATTCCCTACAACTCCCCTGCTCCACTCCTTCCACAGCCCTACAATCACAGTAGAGCTGAGATGGTTATTTTGACCATCCTCAGTCTGTCCAAAGTTGTCATGCCCAACCTTGGTGCCTACTTCCCCTTAGCTGCAGGATTTCTTTACCTTTTCTTCTCCTTTTTCTATTAGGCCCTTGTGACACAAAACCCTGATGGCTTGAGCTCCCCTTCAGCACCTTGGTACATGAACGCTGCTGGCCATGACATTCAGAGCTACAAGTACAAATCCAATCATAAGGTTAGGATTTCCTGTGTGTCTGCGCTGCACCTCAGAACACAACACTACACATAAAAACAAACACAAGAAACTACCTACCAGTGTCTTATGAGTTGTGTAAGCTTACAGATGGCAAGTGCTGGTACCTAATCTATGACAAGGAGCTGCTGACAATTGTTCATTGTCTAGTCAAGTGGTGCTGTTACCTGGAGCAATAAGAAGCATTCACTGCCCTAATTAATCATAAGCCCCTCATATATTTCAAGACCCAAGCCAATTTTTCCAGAAGCCAAGATTAATAAATGGGGTTTCTAGAGCAATTTAACATGAACATAAAATTTAAACCTGGATCAGAGTTGATCATGGCAGACACCCTCTTGTGCCTATATGTGAGGGCATCCAGAGGCAAAAATGACCTTGATCCAAACTAGCCCCTCCTGGTACTTCAAATAAAAGATGAGGGTTTCCCTCTGGGCACCACAAACATCACCAGAGATACAGTTATCAAAAAAACTTAATTCACAGATTTCTAAAGAATGTTGCATCACAAAATGACAAATGGGGTAACTATTCCATACATCCCCACACATCAGAGATTCAATACCATCCTACACTATCACAGAGACCTAGGGCATACAAAAATTCAAAACTTTTACAAGATCTTAAAACACAAGCACTGGTGGCTGACTCTATATAGGGGCTTGCAGGAAGTCCTTAAACAATTCAAAGTATGCAAGAAATTTTCAAAAAATTGTTACTCTCCCAAAGTCAGTATTGCCAATCCAAACTCAATTACCCTTTAAAGTTTGGGCCCTTGACATTGTAGGCCCAACTCCAGGGAAACATACCAACAAGAAATACATCAGTACCACCATAAATTTTGCCACCTGCTGGTTAGTGGCCCAAGCTGTTAAGTCACACACTTGAAATGATGTATGCCAATTCATTTACAGGGAAATCATTAGTAAGTTTGGAAAGCCAGAACTGATGATCACCAACAGAGGCAAGGAGTTGACCTGGAAGATGTCAACGTTTAACTCACCAAGAATGGGATTAAACACACATTGACTACACCATAACGCCCTCAGGCCAATGGCAGGGTAGAGAAGCTAAATGGGAGCCTTGTAGAGGCCCTTGCCAAGCTCACCACCAGGAGACCTGGGAAGTGGCACAAATATTTGGCGGCTCCACTTACTGTGTGTTGTACTTGGGTGAACAGATCCACCAGAAAGAGCCTCTTTGAACTTATCTATGGAACACAGCTAAACATTGTTCAAGCACTAACTGGGCCTAATTTGGAAATACCCAAAAAATACTGTCCTGTTCTAATCCCCTAATACTTCATACCAACAGTGACCAAAAGGAAAGGGAAGAGAAACTCCGTCAAAATATGTTTGTTCTCATCCAAGCAAGGAACAAAGTTGGGGATGAAGTATGGGTAATAAACACAAACAAAAGAAAACTGCAGCTGGAAAAATTAGGCCCATAATCATAATAAAGGTTGTCATGTTTGGTTCCAGGGGACAACATCCTGGAGGAAACGGCAGGAAATCTTTATAATAAAAGATTTGAGGTTTGAAGCTAGCCTTGGGTTAGCTCTTCAGGGCAAAATTAAGGATGTGTACCTTAATTTCCTGGAAAACAAGATGTAAAAGTCCTTTTGGAAGAAAGGACAGGAAAAGCTTGAATATTATAAATGCCAACACAAATGTGGATAAACTTGTCTTTATTAGGAGTAATGATTCTACTTTAAATAGTTGACAAGGGACAGTGGTCACTCAATAGGAAGACAGAGTGGCTGAGAGGGTCACGTTGAGATGAGGTCATACCAGGATCAACCACAGACAGGTACAATAATCTGGAATGGGTGAATATTGAACCAGACCTATTTGCAGAAGGCAAGGGATTTCCAAAGTCAAACGCAAACCCAGCCAAATCTTTGCAACTATCACAATTTGAAGGCCATATCAAAATAGCATTAATTGCGCAATTTAAAAAAAGGTAAACAATAACAGCACTTGCCTGGTACAAGTACTTGGCAAGGGCAAACATTACAAGGTCCTACACCACAATCAGTTACGCCCCTGTAAGGCCCAACAGAGACAATGTGAGACTGTCATTGTCAGGAAAACTGTTCCAACCATTCCTGATAACAACAAGGAATCTTTATTTTAATTAAATATGGATAATTCTTCTCCTAAATTGGATGCTCCTTTAGGCCCTAGAAATGGGTTGTTAGTTTTTAGTATAATGAACTTATTACTTGAAGTCAGTCTTTTGAAAAAACCAGAAAATTGACTAATTTCTACTACAGGTATCAAACCTGGGTCCTCTTGATTGCCTTGCTGTCAACTAATTGAAGTTAGCTATTTGAATTCAAACCTACTTTACACTTCATCCAAGATAGAGCTCTTTAGCCAATCAGAGTTAATGCCCAGGCCTGCATACTCCAAATCTGCTTTTGTTTTGAATCCCAAGCCTGCCATCAAACCTGCATGCTCTGTACTTCATCAGGATCTGTTAAACAACTGGTTATCTTCTTCTGATGGTTGTTACAACCACCAGAAGCCTCCCAAGCTGAGGCTCTCAAACAGCTGGGGTGAATAACACCTAGCTGCTTGAGAAGCTCATTAGGGGGCATTAGAACCTGGTAAAATGACTTTTATGTTGTTTTTGGCAAAAATGTTCCCTGCCAAGGTTTCCCCCCAAATTTTCCCAATATTGTCAAAACAGCAGGCTCAACCCGCCAGCAAGGTTCCAACCAAGTGGGTTTGTGACCTGCAATCCCATTATCCAGTCACTTAAACCCAGACTAGGAAGTCAACTCAAATTACCAAAATCAGCAATATTAACAGATGATGATCCTTTACGGTGGATGCCTTGTTTTGGCGCTTGACTCATTATCAGGATCAAGCCACCCCCTTCTTCCATCCAACTGTGTGATCACCAATTATGTTCCTGTTATCCATTGATTCACATGAACTATGTAATCACTATCTCACAATAAAGATTATTATCTAGCTTCTAAATATTTTTTCCCCATGTAACTCTGCTAAAACAGCACAGTTACAACAATATTGTTCCCTGTTTTCCTTGAACTGCAATTTAATAGTCTTGTCATCCTATATAAGGCTCCATCTTGTCAGGATGTTTGATTGTTCAGTTGATTAAAGTCATTTCCTCAACCAACCTGATTTTTTTGCTTGTCTCCTTATTAATTCAAAAAGCCATGAGATTACTCAAGTCCTCCCAATGGGAGCCATTTGGGTATAAATGATTGGTTTGGTTGCTCCTTGTGCAGGCCTTTGAAGAGAGCGTAACTTGAGAACCAGAGCAGATTCTGGTTCCATCACTCCCCCTCAGTACCTTGATAAGTTGTGGCACTAAGTGATACCAGGCATATGGTACACTACCATACCCTTGTCCCCAGTCTCTCCTATTAAAAAGAAACCACAAGTGTTTATGGGCAGCAACCAGGTTCCCTCACCCACCTTAGTATATTCCTTGGCTTTGGTCTTCCTGCTTAGCTACCTGGGAGTCTACTTCCTTCTTGGTAGATTTAATCCCCTTCTGGGGCGGTATTGTTTGCTCAGAGTGCTTGTCAGAATACAGTGTCCCAGGAAAAGGTCTGTTAGCCTTGGCTGCCAACTTGCTCTGTCAAGAGGAGGGTAGAGCCCACCATAGGAGGGGTGCTAACTTGATGAGATAAGATGCTGATCAGCTTACTAAGGCCCAGGGTCCAGCAGCTGGAACCATAGTGTTTACTAACCCAGCCAAGGTGATGTAGGCAATGCCCGCATATTAGTTGGCTGTGGGAGGAGTCAGACCTGGGGTGAGGTGTAGGCAATCAGGTTTGGGTGTTGGGGGTGCTTCCATATCTTTCTGGTAGGCAGGCAAATAGTTGTACTACACATGGATTTTAGAGGCTGGTTGCTCACACCAGGCACCTTTGTGAAAGGCTGTTTGTGGGGTTGTCTGTTGGGCCAGGTGGTCTGTGCAGGGGATATCCTTCACAGTAAACTCCCTTTACTCTGGTTTAAGCGGATAATCAGAAAAGTGCAGCAGGCCAAAGGGTGCTCCAGGAAGACAATAAAACACGGGCTGGGTTTTGGGGGCTTCCTCAGGAATGCAGGCTGCTAGCCTAAGATTTTTTGTTGAAACAGTAGTAAAATGGAAAACAATCAAGACAAAAAATTAATAAATTAGTAGAACCAAGGTCCCATGATCTTATTTTATTTCAGAATGGCAATACCAATTGTCTAGACTTCATGGAGTTTAAATACCATTTCAAATGTTAAGTTTGGAATCTAGCCCATCACCTGATTGCTAACTTGCTCAGTTTCTTTTGGCCTGAGAGCTCTGGCCCCATCCTGGATCTTCTGGCCTGTCATTTATTCTTCTGGAATGACTTTCATCTGAAAGTCCAAAGATAATATCTTCATGGCTTCATCATTGCCACTGGTGTTCCCGTCATTCTGGATCAAGTGACCTTCAGAACCCCTAAGACAGGTCAACCCAGGTATCATGATCTGCACATATTCAGGAGTCACTTCAGGGTCACCAGATGCCCAGAGATTACATGGCCCAGAAGCCTGGACTTCTAGTCTATCATCAGAGTTTCCTTGAGACTTCAACTTATCAAGCTGAGCAGTAAATCCCTCCCCAGATGATCCATCATTTAATATAGGAGTGACAGCATGTTGATTCAGCGCTTCTAGCAATCTAGTATGGTCTGAATCAATCACTTACCTATAACGTTCCTCCATACCTTGCAAATTTGTTGCCAGGCAAGCCTGCAAATTTCCCTGATTAACCAGGTTCAAATCACAGCTTATTCCAGCTCTTTCATTGGCTAGCTGCAAAAAACATGGGCAGACAGCCCAAGGGTCCACAGGATTTCCACAACTGCCAGATTCAGGTCCCAAGTTTGAATCTCTGCCAATTCCAGCTCTTTCATTGGCTAGCTTTAAAAAGCACAAGCAGATGGCCCAAGGGTCCGCAGGATTCCCACAAACCTCAGAATTGGGTCCTGAGTTTGATTCTCCTAATTAGAGTTTTCCACCTATTTTGGGAGAAATGTCATTAATGACATAGCTATTTCATATGGAAATGGTCTCTGTCCCCATTGGTACCTTGGTTACAGGTTTGAACCCTTCTGCAGCCATATTCCTGCTTGGTGGTATGTTTCCAAGTTGATGGATTCCTGACAGTCATACCCGCAACCAAACAGCAACTGGTCTAGTACGGCGCCTGAGCTCCTGACAATCTCTCAGTGACCTTCCTACAGAAGAGGCTGCCCTTAAGACAGGGAGGTGTTAAAACAGCAGGGTTAATCTTCCAACAAGGCTCTGAATAAGCAGGTTTGCAACCTGCAATCTGACTTCCCAGTGAACTGTAGCCAAATGAGGAAGTCAACTTGAATTTCCAGAAATAGCAACATGAGGAAATGACAATCCCTAAGGATGGATATACCAATTCAGAGCTTGACTCCATATCTAGATCAAGCCGCCCTCTAACCACCCAACCAATTGATTATCACAATCATGTTCATAATATTCATGATTTACTCCTACTATATAATTCCAATATCTCAATAAAGATAATTATCTAATCTCTACATATTTTCCCCTTGTAACTTTTCTAAAACAGCACATTTACAACATTAATAAAAGATTTTATTAGTAATTTTAATATTTACATTGGTGGTTACATCATTTTGATTTATGACATTTCAAATTCCACTAGGTTTCATATCACCCAAATGCTTTGATGCACACAATGAATAGGAGAAAATAAGGGGAAATTACCTATGGCGCCATAATAAGTTATATAAGTTCCCCAATATTGATTCTTGCTTTCCACTTTTCAAAAGCACTTTCTCACACACAAAACCACTCAAATAAAAAATTTAATAAGACTTATAAAACTTTGTGTATATGTTTTTTTATCTGCTCTAAAAAGCTGGGTACTTTTTAATCCCAGTTGTATAAGCTAGTTTTTGAGATATTCAAGATTTACTTGTTGGCTCAGTTGTAGCAGCTCCACTTTGGATTTCTTATTTTAAAATAAAAAATGTGCAAATTATTTATGTCTCTGAGCTACATCATCTCAATTACGCCATTTTGAATACAAGCTTTCATTAAAAGCTCAAAGCTTTGTATACTTGCGCCATAAGAAAAAACTTTTTCTATATAATAAACAACTCTGAAAATTTCATACTATATATTTTCATACTTTTTCTACAGTTTTATGTAAAGTTATTTTATACTTTTATATTAAAAACATCCTTATTTTTCTAATTAAAAAATGACTTCAAATTAGCCATATTTTAATACTAATTACCCCTCAGATGCCTCTTAAATATACTCCCAAAGCTATGCCCAAGGCCTCCAAAGAAAAAACCCTCACAATGCCAAAAAATCAATACTACCCCTAAGAAGCAGCCTTTTAAGGCTAAAGTTCCTGCTAAAATGCCCACACCCTCACCTGATCCTGATGAAACCAGTCCATCCCCTCCCTAATCTCCCTTTAGTACTCCCCACCAGACCTCCAAGAGAATGCAGCTGTCAGCATTTAAGCTGTCAGCATGTCAACTATATGAATGTTGATTTTCTACATGTCAATTGTCAAAATTAATTTTATATATAAGTCAAAACGTTGAAAAAGTCCAGATTAAGTTTATTCTCATGTAGCCTACTAGAAGTTGACACTTTTTTAACAAGAAAAATATCAAATGCTGAATATTTTACTAGTAAAAATTAAGCTCAAGTTTTTTTTAGGTTAATATGATCATGTAGAATCCAAAAATAAAAAAAACTAAAATTAATTGAAAATTTTAATAAAAATATACTTCAAAAATAATTTACTATGAAATATAAAAAAATTACTTTAAAATATTTTATTTATCATATAAAAGGCTTAATTGTTTTTCAAAAAAAACTTAATGAAAAACTAGTATATTTATAAAATAATAAAGATAAATACTTATCTTTAAAAATAGTTGATATAATAGCAACCCAAAATTACATATAAATTAGTACTAAAACAACTATTTAAGCTAGATAATTCAGGCTCTAGCATAAAATTCTTATATAAAACCCTATATATTCTTTCTAACTTTATGTTTAAGTTATCTGTTTACATAATCTTATTGGTTTTGACATTAAAATTCTTTAATGAAATATCAAAAAGAGTAAAACATGTTTATTGTAAACTAAGTTGAAGGTTTGCTGCAAGAGAGTACAGTGGCAACCTTGTTTATCTGCTCCCCAAGTTCAGATAACTTGTACTTATTCTTGACAGCTGTCTTTATCTGCTCTTTGTAAATGCTAGCCTTCCATGACCTTTTCTTCTTTAGAGCCACTGCTTCCATATATCAAAGGAAGGAGACACCCTTTCTCTGTTCAGTCTCAAGGTTCTCAAAGAAAGTGTTTTATCTTGGATTCACTGTTTCAACTGAACCAATGGTAGTTCTGTAAATCCACTGTCACCTTTGGCTTTGGATTGAACCATTTTCCCCTGCCACACCAAAAAAGGACCAAAAATTGCAGCTCAGCCACTCAACTCTCTAGGCAATTTAGTTCATACTGTCAACAAGAGGTTTTTCCTGGCCTACTCTGCTATCAGGGATTCACTCATTGGGAAGTCTTTCTCCAATTGAATGGAGAAGAGCTCCCAAGTTGAATTTGATCAGAGTGGAACCTACTGGAATCCCTATCATTAACATGTGAAGAAGGTGACCAAAGAGGCAAAATCTTCCCAAGAAGGGAGTGAAGTGATTGAGGAAGTAATAAACACTGGTGTACCCCAAGACCAACCAGGGGGCCTTGGGGTGAATGATAGGTGGGATTGAGCTGTTTCAACGTAAGGGGCATTTCTTTGACGTGGACCAAAACAATACCAAATTGAGTCTTCAGATTTGTCCGTATGCGTTGGTTTGGGATTTTTGAAGTTAACATTTACTTGTCCATAACTAATTAACACACAAAAAGTTCATACAAGGAAGCTGAACTTCATGTTGTTGGGGAAGAACCTTTAGAATCTACTAATCAAGTGTTTAGAATTGAGAATATAGATTTATTGGTTGATAGGAATAAAAGAAATTGTTGGAGCAATTTGGAAGGGAAGAATTTGCCAGTTTAAATACTGAGCTCAAGTGATGAAGGAAACATAGTGGTTACCAGATGATCCTGCAATTATGAATTGAAAAGTATTGCCTTGCAGGACTGCAGCAGGATGCAGACTGCAATGCAAGAAGAAGAAGTAATTTGGGTTATTGCATTGCAGGGTACTTTTACATCATGGTGGGGATGATATTTTGGCTTTGGATGAGGAATGTTTCCCTGGCTTGGTATCTTGGCTTCTTGTTATTTGCTATATGGTTCCCCTGAACAGTGATCATTGGTGTTTACGCATTTAAATTTGAGTTGATTGGATGATGTAGCGGTTTTGGAGCTCAATTTTAAACCTATACAGTGGTTACCGTCAGACTTATCAGCTGAACCTTGATTTTTGAAATTTAGAGTATAATTTATATACTTGGTTTGGTTAGGGCTTTTGCTCTTGCTTTTGTTTTTGTTTTTGTTTTTGCTTTTGAAAGTGCATTTGTTAATGGTTTTTGAATGCAGATTTAATAATCTAATTGATCTGTTATTGAAAGTATTATAAATTTTAGCATTTAAAAAAGCAGTTTCCAATTTTCCCTCTACACTAAAGGATCCAAGATTGGTTGTGTTGTTTGTGAAAGGGATATAATCCCTTACACCTGCAGACCTCCCAGCTTTAGTAGTTCCCTCCTGGGAAGAAACGCTAATTGATTTGAACTATTTACTGGCCTGGTGTTGACCCCTCTTAAAAACAATTAGAAACACCCAATCAAAAGAACCCCACACCAATAACCACAAAATCAATTGAATCTGAAATAGTTGAGATGCCCTCCAACCAATCAGGTAAAGCCACAGAAATTAACTTGAAACTCTCCAGTTCTCCTGGTCCTGACTTGAAAATTTTATCTCCCACTCAATCAAATCCAATCCCTGCTGTCATGTGGTTTCATTCCCTGCAACTCACTTTCTTTTATACAGCAAAGGGGCTTTCAGTCCCTGCTTGTCTATTCTCAAATCTATTAAAACATTTTGGAATTTGTTGCACATTTTATTTTTCTTATATCTCTGTTTTTTGGAAGCTCTGCTTCCAGTTTATATTATCTAAGAATTAAAGTGTTAGTATTTTCCTTTACTCTTACCTTGTGCGTCCCAGTTTTGAACCCAGAAACTTCCCTGTGCTCTTCTATACATGGTCTAGCGTATAGTTGCTGCCTCCTCTTGCTTTTGCCTTCAAACCCTGCTTTCAAACTCAAATTCTTATTTAAAATTCATTATAATTTCTATTGTTAACTTGTTTTTTTATAAAAAAATTGGTTTTTGAACCTACTTTTGAATAACTGTGAGATTCAAGGCCCCCAAGACAATGTACAAGCTCTGCACACCTATCTTGCTGTTTCCTTTTGCCTCTTTCTTGTGGCTGCCCTTGTGGTGTTGTTTCTTATTGCTTGTCAGTCAAAAATTACACCAATCTTTTCCAAATTTCAAGGAGATTGTGATTATGATACTCCCTGTCCTCAAATTTGTTGCTTTTTCTTTGGCCCCATTTTTATTGCTCCTTTGGTTGACCTTGCCAGACTTGTGGTCAAAAATCACTTCTTCTGCTTGGCTTGTGGGGGACAATCCATCTAGTCTTCTGAATTTTCCAAGTGGCCTCCTCCTCTCTGGAGAGGCTGTGGTGAAAAGTTTGACATGAAACAACTTGTATCTGGATGTAGTTGGGTATACATTGCCCTCCTCTGAGGGAGAGAGAATATCAATGCTTCCCCTCCCCAGCAGGGAAGAGAGTGACCCAGTCCCCCTTGAGGCTTTTGAGGTGCCCCCCCCCCCCCCACTCCCTCCTGTGCTCTGTGATTGATCACTGGTCTTGTGTTGATGGGATTAAACTCCTATTTACCACAACTGTCCCCAGTGTCCTCCCTCTGGTCCCCCCTTAAAGCAGTCATCCCAGCTCTCCACTGGTTGGAATCCTTGTGGTTTGTTTTGCCGGGATGTGAGCCAAACTTAATTATTTTAGCCCCCCTTTCTCACAAGTTCAGTATTTGATTGGGTAAGACAACAGTCTAATAGAAAGGACAAGAATGAATAGAATAAGATAAGGTTTATTAATTAATATTGTGACTAATATAAATATGGGGAAGCCACTAGGCCACCAGGGGGTGGCACAGTGGCAGGTTCCATTTAAGGGTTGTGGCCAAGGAATAACTTGTGCAGGGATCTGTTACGGTAGAAAATCAAATAGAAGGGATAGTGTGTCCTTGTAAAACCAGAAACCAGCAAAGAACCGCAGCCAAACCCTTGAAAGAAATAGACAACTTAAATGCTATCATAGACAGAAAATGGGTCAAAGCTGGGGTTGCTCAAATAGCCTTGGAAAATCTGGATCTGCTATATTTTTATCCAAATAATTATGACAATAAAATTACAAGTTTTACGCTATTTGGAGATGGCAGTGCTTGACCCACTGATTTCTGGGATTTTTTTAACTATGACATCATTGACTCAAATTCCAATGCAGGACCTCCAACTGCTGAAAATATTCTTGCCAGCCAATCAGATGCCACAGAACCCCCTCCTTCCCATCCTGAACTCCCTTAAGAGTTCCCTGTTCCCCCTCTAGAAACTTGTTTCTAGATAGCTTAATTTCCATAAAATAAAAGAAGGTTTATCCCAAAATGATGGTGTATCTGGGGCTGTTTGCCACTGTCTTTGAAAGATTAGCCTTTGTGGCGGTCAAGGTTGCCATTGACTCTATGGCTGCAACTTGGCCCTGCCTTTACATGCCAATGCCTTCAGATTCTTTCTCAAATTTCCCCTTACAATTCATTTGCTTGTTGACAATTTTGACCTCAATCTTCTGCTATACTAAAATTGGATCCAA
This sequence comes from Entomophthora muscae, assembly GCA_014839935.2. Taxonomy (NCBI): domain Eukaryota; kingdom Fungi; phylum Entomophthoromycota; class Entomophthoromycetes; order Entomophthorales; family Entomophthoraceae; genus Entomophthora; species Entomophthora muscae. The sequence continues at coordinate 271,103 of QTSX02000766.1, read as the reverse complement.
GATGTTAAACCTGTTCTCCCAATTTGGCCTCCTGCTTTATGAAAAATTGTTGACCAGGGATTGTGGAAAGCTTAACTCATTAGGTGGCCATTGGAAATCAACCAGGGCATATCAATTACCCTTTTGAAATTTATTGTCAACTTACCATATAATTAAATACATGATTAGTGGACCATGACATTGTTGCCAAGGATTATTGCGCCACGCTGCCGCCACCTTAAATAATAAGCGCCACAGCGCCGGTATTAATTATTCTTGGCACCAGAGCGTTGCTCTAGTTTACATCAAGCGCTGGGACGCCAACACAATTATTTGCAAGCGCCAGAGCGCCACAATAACTAACACTAAAGCGCCAAGGCGCCAGCTTTGAGAGGAAATAATGCCAAGACACCAGGGTTGATTCAAATAACCTATTTGACTCCTTGTTAGAACTAGATATGGAAGTAATTGCATATCTTAAAAAGGATCACTGATTGATGTGCTAGCAGAGGGTGTCCTTGTGCTAGGCATTGCAGGATTTTGCCCTAAAATAGAAGGTTTTCCCTTTTTCTGCCAACCCAACCAAGACTCTACAGTGCGCTGGAATGTCCTAGAAGGCATTGCCAGTGACTAGTGATTAGTAATTTGAGAATACCCCTATATAAGGTGTTGGCAGTAAACGTCAATGGGCAGAGTTTTGGACCTACCTGTATAGGACCCAATAAAGTTAATCATTAAAATTCAAGTTGGTAAATGTCTTTGGAATTTTCACATTCAAAGGCATATAGTGAGTGTGTGCCCCTGCCTCTTAATTCTTCTGTTGAATCTGCTGGTGTACGCCAATTTTCAACATGCTTGTCAAGCAACTCACAATCTGTTTATTATATCCTCATTGTATTTCCTTGAATCACGCTGCATACCATTTCACTCTAACAGGATTAGCAAAGCTTAATAGGAAACACTCCTAATTAGGAGATAGTGCCAGCAATTTTACCTCACCTTTAGATTAATCCATGTTGTTAGATATATCATGGAGCAACTCATCAAGTACCCCTTGTGTATTGTGAGATACATTGTCAGGCAAGAGGGGAATCTTGGTTGAAACATCACACCAAAAGAGGACTTAAGATGTTTATGCCAGACCTCCAGGCTGGATGTTGTCTTCATTTCATTCTTGAGGACAGCCTGATAGCAATTCCAGCTTTACTTTGCTTCTGGCTTGCCCCTGCGGCTGGACACCTTGCTTACACCCACTATGTCACAAGTAACAGATTCCTGCTATCAATTAGCAAAGAAAAATCACAGTTGCATGATTCAGACCTGGGGAGCCTGCAGGCTGCCACCCTGTGTTTTTTGGACTCAAATTAGAAATAGATTCAATTTTGGAGAAACCTCTGAAACACACCAGTGTAGTGCCTTCTAGGATCAAACCCTGTTCTCTGAAGGATTCTCTTAGCCTAGCCAATAGGAGCTCTAACCCAAGCAATATCCCTGTAATAACTTGGACCACCACCAATGGAGTACTGCATAAATTTCCCCAATAACAAGGGACGCCAAATGATGACAAATCCCATGCCTCAGAGAAGGAAATCAAGATTTCCTGTCCCAGCCCAGACAATGATTAATTGTCTACATTAGATGTCACCAAGGATTTCCAAACCCTGATAAATGCTACCACCTGGCTCACAAGAATTCACAAAAGTTTTCACAGTTTTGATGATTTTACTTATACCCAGGAAATGACAGGAAGCTGCTAATTGAAATTCTTACAATAAAGTGTTATGAACCTTTGGTTCACACAGGTCTTACCCTACATCCTTTTAGCACTTAATCATTTTCAATTAAATCTTCCCAGGTCTGTCCTCACTTCCCACCAAGTCCAAGAAAACGCAGACCAACTGTCTGAGTTATACTGTCCCCCAGGAGCACCCTAAAGCTCAGTAAAATTTAAAGAGTATCCTCCAAACCCATCCCATTTGGAGTTTACCTAGAGGAAATCCTAATTTAAAATACAGAATCCCATACCAGAGAAACAGATCTTATTAGTTGTGAAGGAACTTGGATTACTATGCAACCTGTGCTAGTTTGCAACAAGTATAACCACCTGCCCGTGTATTTAGTACCAATGACCCCTGCTTGACCCTGCGGCCCAACTGTCCCAAGAATCTGTTGCTACTAGTGAATCCACCTCCACCTAGATATTTGGAGTCATGTACATCATCTTCACTGGCTTAATTGCTTCTATGGTATTCACTAGAAGGCCCTGTGTCATCCTTGGGAAATCACTATCCTACATTATAAATTTAGCTCCCATCCTGTTGTGGACCCTTCCTTCTGGGCCTGCAGGCTGTCCACCTGAAAATTCTCAGAAGCCTACTACAGGATGGATCCCTGACACTCTTTGAATAATGATAATTTGATGTGTGACTAAAAATTATATCAACTTATCTCAGTTAGTTCCAACTTAACATATAAATTTTTAAATGGTATTGGAGCCTTAAAGTTACTCCCTCTTTAGCTCTGGACTGGTACATTTCCCCCAATAAACCAACAAGTCACCCAGAATTTTTACAACCCCTTAAATACTTTGGAGCATTTGGCCCAAACAGTTTACAAGAGATGTATCCTGGTATATTGTGATTTTACAATAGTCACTTTAGATGTTTAGTCAAATAAAATTGCTGAGATATATTAAGTTGTTATACTAAATTATGGATTTTATATGGATAGGTTTACAAAATTATACAATTAAGAATCTTGGATAAAATTGGTATCTGTATAAAATATATGGTAGTATCCTTGTAATTAATTAGGCCATACTAATTGATAGGATTAAGGTGTTATTGAACACTTTAATCTTGGAGACTTTCTTGTGTGAATCAATTAATTGGCTGGGAAGGTTAATTGATTAAGCACCCAGGAATATGATTAATGAGGATTTAATCATAGGGTTTAAATGGTCTTGACTGTTTCAAGAAGGAAGGTTAAGGTCAACCAAAAACAAACCCTCAAATTGTGGCTTAAAAACACTGTGGTGGTGCCTGGTTTGCATTTCAAATCAATCTGATGGTTATTTATAGAAAATAAAAAAGAAATTAGTGCAAAACTTCTAAATTAAGACAATGATGTCTAGGTATTCAGGAGTGATCAGCTGTTTTCCAGTTGGAACAATGAAAGTTTGGATCAGGAATAGGAATATTCCACAGGGTTTTGCACTGGAAGTCTGGAATGCTTCAAGCCAAAAAGGTACATGTATACAAAAAGAATCAGGTGACTCTGGAATTTATCAATGCACATTCTTATAGGTCAAGAATGTGAAAATCCTTTTGGTAAAGATTTTGGTTGGATGGCCCTGTTAGGTCATAGGTCACATGATAAAAATCTAGGTGAGATTCCAGAAGAGGTGGAGTTTTCAGCCAAATATACCCCAAATGGTATATAAATAGAAACAATTGTATTAAATAAAAACATCTATTTACAATCAACACTTTCTATGTGTTCTATTTTTAAGTTTTATTATGTCCTTACCATTTGTCATCAGAAAAGCAAAATTTGGCATTTCAAGAGTGGGGAGTGCCACACTACAAAAGAAGATCCCCATGAAGTCTCTGGAAGACTCTTGGGGGATCTTGAAGTGGCAAAACCATTGCCCAAGGAATCATTGGTAGAGGTGAAAGCTGCCTTTGAAGAACTATTAACCAAATACTTTTTAAAGAAAGGTATATCAGCACAGGATAATAGGATAAAAACTTGGGACTTGTTGAATCTACTGTGGGATTTGACAAAATCTTTCAATAAATGAAGTCAGTAGCAAATTGTGAAATTGAAAAACTAAGATTACAGGGAGAAAAAAGCGTATAATTAATTGCAAATTGGAGGAACAATGGTAAATAATTCAGCAATAAGGTGGCAACTCTTGAAGTGAGACTTTTCAAAGTTTTACAGCTGAAGTCTTCAAAAATCAAAGGTCTCAGAGAAAATAGACAGGGTAAGTGGGGTTTAATGGATCTGAATACAACACAATACTCTTCCCAAGCCCCCACTACGCTTCCCCAGTCCTCTATCCCAAATATGAAAACTATGATTAACTTGGAATGTTTTTTACCTGAGCTCTCTCTCATTTGAAGCAGATTTGTTTTGATCAATCAGGACCCCCGCATTATTGCCTCCATCTGGCTCAAAATCTGATGAACTCTCCCCTTCAACCCATTTTGACATTAACAACCAGTCAGGAGCAAACACAAAAATTACTGTGAAAACTTTCAAACCCCTGGCACAGGGTTGAAAATTTATCAAGTAGCCAATCAGGGGCTCCTCTCATTTCTGTGCCCCGTAATGGGGCACAAATTCCTGAGAACTTACTTTAAAAGTCAAGAAGTCTCTTTCAGGTTCCCTGCTTGTCTATTTTAATATATTAAAGGTTTAGTTTTCCACTCCAAAGTTCTAGAGCCCTTCTCTTAAAGATAAAAATTTTAATTCAAATTTACCTCCCCCTTCTTCTCACTTTTTCCCTCTCTTTCACCAGATCCTGGCGTAAGTCTTCTAAACAAGTTATTGTGGTTCTTGCTTAAATTTGCCTGGCTGAAATCCCTGTTGCTTTTGAAATAGAGTTAGCTAAAGTAGAAATTAATTAACTACTTTAAGTTGTTTCTTTCAAGCTTAAAAGCAAAAGTTCAATTTGAAGTTATCATCAAACCCCTCAATAATCACCTCACAGCTTCTCTATCCCCAGCAGGACAACCAGCCTGGGGCCACCCAAAACTGACTCTAGGATCCTGAAATCTGGGTTTTTATTGGTCAATCTGTGTTAGGAATATTCCTGACACTTATAGTTGTGTAATCAATAAACTGTCACCCGCCGCCAACGTGAAGGTGCCCGCTGCCACCAAGCAGATGTCTGCCATCAACGTGCAGACATCCGCTGTCACTGAGAAGATGTACGCCACCAACGTGCAAACATCTGCCGCCATAAAGCAGATACACACTGCCACCATGCAGAAGCCTGCCACAACCAAGCTGTCACCTACTGTCAACATGCAGACACCTTCTGCCACCAAGAAGACATCCACTGCCACCGCGCAGGCCCCCGCCACCACCAAGCAGATACATGCCACCACTATGCAGAAGCCTGTCACAACCAAGCCGTTGCCTGTTGTCAACGCGCAGGCGCCCTCTGCCACTGAGCAGACGTCCACTGTCACCACACAGAAGCCTGTCTTAACCAAGCCATTGCCTGCCGCCACCGCACAGGCCCCCGCCGCTGCCAATCAGATATACACTGCCACCACACAGAAGCCCGCCACCATTAAGCTGTTGCCTGCTGTTAATGCGCAGACGCTTGCCGCCATTAAGCAGATGCCCACTGCCACTGCACAGGCGCCCACCACTCTTGCCAGCCCCACCTGCAAGCCATTCTCAAACCAGGCACCCATGGGCCAGCCTGCCACCTGCCAGGCTTTACCCTCCCATGCCAGCAGGCCAGTCCCCATCCACTCCTTTGGGAAATAGCCAGATCAGGAAATCATGAAAGGCAATTTCCCTAAAGCCAAATTTGGGAGGAACTGCTGCCCAATTTGGGGGCCTACCAAATGGGGAATGAACTGACATGCTATCCAACAATGAAAATCATGCACCAAATTCAGTAAATGAATTTGGATGCATGAAGAAGACCAAACTTGCACTATGCCAATGAAAACTTGGATCCAACCAAACCTTCTCAATTGCCAGCCACCCAAGCCAATCCATAAAAGGGAATAACAGATGCAACTAAGACTCCTGGTTCCCTAATGCTATGCCTTCCAATAATCATGCCTTGCAGGTCCACTAGTATAAATATAGACAAACCCCTCAATGATAGTTTGTGCTATCATTGACTAAATATCCTTCTCAATATTATCACATTAAGCAATCCTTTACCCAGGCTAAGCAAGTAACCTTACTAAACCCATTACCCCTCCCCAAGCCAGAAGATGAACCACATCATCTCACAGCTGTCTTGACAGCTTACCTTGGGATAGGGGGCCACCAGCTAACCAATGCTCAGTTTGGTCCTGAACCACAGGGACCAAAAGGAATATTGTACACTGATCCAACTCATCTCAACTCAATGGTTTTGAATCCATGGACACCTCTGGTGTTATCTTGCCCAACTCCCAACTTGGCTACTTACGTGATCTCCGCAGCTACGCTACTGTACCTTGCTGTCAGCCTTAGACAATGCAACATCCTTGCCAAAGTCTTCTGTCAGGCAGTGAACTTCTATCCAATTGTCTACGCCTTGAACAGCTTTGAGTTGCCTAACCTGCCATTTTATGTTACTAATGTTTTACCCTCAATATGTGGGTATTACAGAACTGATGGCATCAATTTCAGTTGAACTTACAATTTTCACTGGAACTTTTGTACTTGGGCCAGGTGTTGGGTTTTCATTGGTTGGTATAACATGAACCTTTCTTGAACTGTAGCATGCCAAGGTACCACAGTTATTTATAGATCCTGCAAGCAATTGAGCACCTGATTGTCAGGGATCCAGTATTGGGCAGCCGGCCTATTGTTTCCAGGGGTGACCTGGACTGGGTTTTTTGCGGGCAATGCCCACCACAAGAAGGGAGCTAACTTAAAAAGGTAGGAGACAGACTTTCCCACCAAGGATCACGGGCCGGCATCCAGGATTATAGTGTCAATCACCCCTGTGGGAGTGATGTACACAATCCCAAACAGCTTGCCAGTATGGTTGGTTGGGAGGTTGGGTGAGGAAGCAGGCATAGGTTTTGGGGTCATGGTGGTTCCTTGGGCAGGTCGTAAGCAGGGAGATAGTTGAATTTCCCTCTGAACAACTTGGGTGTTGAAAACATCCACAGGCCTTGTCAGTTGTATCTAACTGCAGATTGTATGCAGGCCAAAGGATTGAGTTTGAGTATCTTTACTGGGGTGTAGTCCTTGTACTCAGATTTCAGAGGGTAGTCAGTAAAATGGACAGGGTTAAAGGGTACACCAGGAAGACAGAAAACTGCAGGTGGTGAGGAAGGAGGGCCAGGAGATCTTGAACTGTATTGGTAGATAGCAAATACAAAATCAGACAATAGCTGCGTGAGCCAAAGTAACATAACCTTTATCCAAAAATAGCAATAAGTTTGGAGTGCAGGGTCCTTTGGTCTATATAGCACCCCACCTCCAAACTTAATATTTTTCATGGGGGGTTCATCAGGGCATTGGGAAAGGCAGGCCCAGGGGGACTGGGTGCTAGGGTCCAAAGGCAGAAAAATGGCACTTGGCCCAGAAGTTCTTTAATTGATCAAGAATCTCAATTTGGCTACCTGATTAACTTGCCTTAGAGTTGTGGTCATGGGGTTGGGCTGCAGGACTGTGCCTTTTCCTGGGGACGGCTCTTGATTGGTCACTGGTGTAGACTTCAAATCCATGAAGCTAATAGTTGCTGCTTCAGTACCTCCATTAAGTGCTGTGATTAGTCTTCCATTTGGTTCAATGATTTCCTTGGCTTGGCCTGTTTCACTGCACAGGCCAACATTCTCAGTATCAGCTTGTGGGGGCTTGTCTCAGAAAGACACAGGCGGGTGGGCTCTCAGTCCATGGGGCCAGCAGCCCGCAGGGATTTGGGTTCAGGTTTTGAATCTCATCCTTGGGCCCAGGTTTTGAGGGATAACAAATTGTCAAACCTGACACCAATTGTGCAATCAAACAATAATACTCCTGATGTACTATTTCCTGATAGTTGAGAGGCCCAGATTTGATAATAGATTTGAAGCCAGGGATTCAAGGCTTGTGTGCCTCTCAAATCCTGGGCCATTTGTTAGTTGAAAGAGGGTTTTCTTGCTCTGGGAGATACTTGGTAAGGGTCACAAGCTGTGGGGTTTTTTGCCTCTAGGAAGGCCAGCTGATTGTCAAGGGCATTCTGGGCCCTGACAAGAGAGGTACATTAGGACACATTATGTGATGGTGTAAGCTGCTATGAGTGTGGTAGAGTGAGGGGACACCAAGGGGGCCAGGGTTACATGTTAGAGGGGTTTACTAGTGAAGGCTCCTCATGGTATGCATTATCTGTGTTATATGGTGTAGGCCCAAAAGATCTAAATCTTTTTTGGTAGCCCCCGATCCCTAGACAGGCTGTAATAACAGCAGATAAGATGAGGTGATTCAATTTCTGCCTGGGAAGGGATGAATAAGCTTAGAGTCTTTACTTCCAGTGTTCTGAAGAAGTTTTTTTATGTGATATAAGTTGAGGGCAATTCTCTCAATGATAGCACAATCTATTGCTCAGGAATGGAGCTTTATTGTATATCAATCTGGCTGTGGATCAGGAATAGTTTAATGCAGTGTACTGGGCCCCAACAGTTTGGTTTTAGTATAAATTCCCTTTCTGGGATGGTCCTAGAAGTTGGCATGCCCAAAGGTTTGGCTAACATCTAGAATGATTTCATTTTGGCTGAGATGGGCCTTTTGATGCACCCAGATTCAGTTGCTGGATTTGAGTCACCGTTTTCTCCCATATTAGGTATGGTTGAGAATTTTATTCTTGGGGTCTGGGTACTGGAATGTGGGTTGGTGCCTTATTTGCCCTCATGCTGCAGAGCAATAACCTTGCATAACTCACATTTTGGTATTCCCAATTTTGGAAACCTGGAGTTTTCCCAGGTGCTGCTGTCAGGAATGAGGGTGGACAGACTGGTGGTGCCCCGTCCCATGGATAGTTGACAGGCGGGAATGACAGCAGGCTGGCTTGTGGGTAGCTGGTTTATGGTGCTCAAGGGCTCTAAGGGTATGTTGGGTGTAGCTGAGCAGCAACTTGGAACACAACAGGACTAATATCTTCTTACTCAACAGAACCTCTACTTGTGGGCTCTGCAAGTAATCTAAGACTTGGAAGCTGTTGGTTATGTTTGTATAGTAAATGATTGTCTTTATTGGGGATCTCTTGGGGGTCTTTTTATAGTTGGAGGGGGAGGAAGGAAAAGAAAGGGTGATTCATACTGACTAAGGTCTAGACTGTCAGGCACTAAGCTATTCTTGAAGAGCTGAAACATTCTGGGGAATATTCATAGGGAAATGGCTTAGATTGGGCAAGAAGGAAACATTTGAACATGTGATCTGAGAGTCAGGTTATTGCAGCAATAGTATGGCTGTCTTTGGGGAATTGAGTGTAGAATAGGGTTTCAGACTGCTTTGCTTTGGGTTCATTCTTGGCAAGTGGAGCAGAAGGCTAATATATCAATTTACATAGTGGGTGCAAGCAATGGGTTGATCATCAATGCATCTGCGGCTAGCTGCAGATGCATCAATTGGCCACAAACTGTCATATTAAAAAATCACTCTGATGGGTTGCTCTCTGACACATCTGCAGCTAGCTGCAGGTGCATCAATTAGTCTCTAATTGGAAATGTCCCTATAGGATTTTGTCAGGAAGCCAGTCATAGGTAGAGGCATTGGGTGGCTTGGGGTGAGGTGCAGCCAAGCTGGCGGGTAAGGCCCACCATAGAATGGGTGCTAACTTGATAATGTAAGATACAGATTGTCCAAGAAAGGACCAGGGACTAGAGTTGGGGACCATGGAATCCACCAATCCTGTCAAAAATATGTATAGTACTCCAAACAGTTGGATAGAGGTGGTCTCAGCTGTGGCAGTAGGTTTCAGTGGGCAGTCTGGTCTTGGGGTTAATGGCAGAGTCATGGGAACAAAGTACGCTGGTAGGTAGTTGTACTTGTCCTTGAACAATAAGGGCGGTATCTTGACCCTCTTTTCTTTATGCCCTATGTATTTGGTACTTCTAGTCCTTGCCAACAGGTCAGCAATGAGGATGATTTCCAAGTTGTACTCCAAATAGGCTGGGTTGGGCGGGTATTCAGTAAAGTGCACAGGTCCAAAGGGGGCTCCAGGGGCAGTATAATGCTTGAGGCAGTTTGGAAGGTTGGTCTCTGGAGAGGGCAGTGACCTGGTTGTCTACTTGCCTGGAATAAAAATGGAAGATTACTAATACTAGATAGGGTAGAATTTTTTCAAACCAAAGGTTCATAAACTTTATTATCAAAAATGACAATGTGTTCATTACCACACCACCAGCGTTTTTATACCATGTGAATTTGCTTTTTTGCCTTTTGCAGGCTTTGGGTCCATGGGCAGTTTGCCGGTAGGGCATGGATCTTGGCTTAGGGTCTGGAGGGCATTGGGTTATGGTTGGGCACACTCTGGCAAACAGGAATGCTTAATTTTGCCGCTTTGGTTCACCATGTCACCTGAGCAGCCTAATTGCATTCCCCTTCCTGGACTAGGGACCGGCAGCAGCAGGTGCTTATTGGCAGGGCTAATAGTGGGTCTTGTCCAAGCCACAGCTTCTAGGTAGGTCTGGGCCCTCTTGTGGTACTGGTTTTGCGGGTCTTGGCTGGACTGGCTCTGGGGAACAGAAGTGGCAATGTTTTTTTTGCTGTTGTTGTTCACCACGTCACCTGAGCTGGCCAATTGCAATACTTTTTTTGGACTGGCAACTGGCAACAGCTGGGGTTTGTTGGCAGGGCTAGTGATGAGTCTTTCCCCAGCCTCCTTTAGAAAGACCACATTGCCTGCGTAGGCATGGATCTTTTTGTGGCGCTGGTTTAGTGGCAATCTGGCAACCATTCAAGGAATCTTCAGTATTAGACCTGCGGGCTGCAGAGTAATTCAACTATTTGAGTCTGTGACTTATCAGATTGGCGGGTCCTGGACCGTCCTGGGGTGTCCAATCCGCCTTCAGGGGACTGGGGTTCAGCTCTTGGGTTTTCAATAAAAGTATTGAAATGTCATTCATGACATCATTCCCTTCCTTCCTGGGGGTCCCTTCCTTCCTGGCCTTCTTCCCAAGGTATTGTTGGATTGCTTGTTTGGCGTTGGGTAGGTTGCTTAATGGTTCCCATATGCTTTCCTTGGGTGGATATCCCTTCTGCTTGACGTTGTACTGGAGAGTTTTATAGTGGGTACATTCCCCATGAACATATTTAACCTGATATTCTTCAGAGCGTCCTACTTGGATGGGAGGAGGGTCAGTCTTGAGTTTCTGGTGGGGGAGGGATTTCCCTTCTTTCTTTAATAGAAGCGCGCGGTGGAAGACATTGTTTATTTTCCACAAGGGGGTAATTCTAGTTCAAATGCTAATTCACCTACTAGCTTGGTGATCTTGTAGGGGCCACTTCTTCTGTGGGCTAACTTTCATCAGGGGACAGTCAGGGAAACGTTTCAAGAGTCCAAGTAGACTTCATTCCCTACTCTCAACAGCTTCCCAGAGGTCCTTTTCTTATCAGCAAAAGGCTTATAAGTCTGGACTGCACGGGTCAGGTTCTTAAGACAGGTTTGTTGGGTGTTGTGTATATGTTCAATCCATGTTTGTCCTGACGGGTTTATTTCCTTACTACCAATACTGGGGTCCCAAGACAGATCAAAACCATAATTGGCTTTGAAGGGGGACATTCTGGTAGATGTGTGGTCTTTGCTGTTGTAGGCATACTGTGCCATGGGTAGCATCTCAGCCCAGTTGTCTTGGTCGGCGTTTTCATAGCATTTTAGATATTGTTCAAGTATTTGGTTCACTTGTTCAGTCTGGCTGTTGGTCTGTGGGTGGTATGAGGTGGATACACAGTGTTTTACCCCTAAGTCCTTCATCACTTGAGTCCAATAATTTGAGGTGAATTAAGGGCCACTATCAGTGATAATTTCTGACAGAGTGCCATGTTGGGTTAGGATGTGGTCGTGGAAATGTCTAGCTGTCTCTGCGGCGGTGCAGTGGGTGGTGTTAGGAACAAAGTAGGACATCTTAGTAAACCTATCTACTATGACCAGGATGGCGTCAAACAAATTGGAGGGGGAAGTTCTACAATATAATCCATTGAAACAGACTGCCAGGGTCCTGCTGGTATGTCTAGTGGTCTTAGCAGGCCTTCAGGTTTAGATCTACGGGTTTTGGTTCTTCCACATGTCTCACATTCTTCAATGTAGGCAGCCATGTCTTTGTCCAGTTGGGGCCAAGCGTAATTCTTCTTAATTCCTTGGAGTGTCTTGAGTCTGCCAGGGTGGCTGGCCATCTCTGAGTCATGATACTCAATGAGCACCTTGGTCCTTGTTTCACCTTCTGGTACATAGATCTGGTTGTGTAATAGCAGGGTGGATCCTTTTAGCAAGAATCCTTTTTTATGGTGGCGGCTCTCTGGATCTGAGGTCAAGTTGGCAACAAGTTCTGCTGAGTATTTGTCTTGTTTCTGCGCCTCAATTATGTCAGGTTTGTGGACCATGATCTTCATGTACATCATTTGGATGCCTAGGCTGGCAGGGTCAAGGAGTACATGAGTGTTGTGGTCCTTGGTTTCTGTAGAGGAAGGGATCAGGTCAGCTCTTCTACTCAGGGTGTCAGGTACCACATTCACCTTTCCAGGTTTGAAGTCAATGGTCAAAGTGTAGTTGGCCAGTTCTAAGGCCCATCTGGCCTATCTTTGGTTCAGCTGTCTGGGTTTAAAGAATTAAACCAGGTTTTTGTGATTGATTAGGACCTTCACTGGAAACTTGGCGCCACATAGGTACCGGCACCAATGTTTCAAGGTCTTCATTATAGCAAGCATCTCCTTGTTGTAGATTGGGTAGTTTTCTTTGGAAGGCAGCATCTTCTTGGAGTAATATGCTACAGGATGTAGAATACTATCCCCTCCTTACTGAAGAAGGACCTCACCCACTTCAAAGTCGGACACATTGGTTTCCAGCACAAAAGGCTTGGATGGTTTGGGCATGGCCAGGAAGGGGGCAGAGGTGAAGGCAAGTTTCAGGGTCTTGAAAGCGGTGGCGCATTCTGGAGTCCAGACAAAGGTGACCTTGTGTTGCAGATCCCAAATGGATTAGACAAAAAGTCTTCCATCTAGGGATTAAGCAATGGAACAATTGCGCAGTTGTGCTATTGCATCCTGATTCTACTAGTGATAAAGACGTTTAAAACGCCCCTAAAACAGATGTTTGATTTGTTTTTTGAACGCGCACAAGGCACAGGCTTCACTTCTGGGATTATAAATAGAACAACAAAGTTATTTATATCTACCTCCTTAAGGAAAGCCGCGAGGAAGCAGTTGTTCTCTTGTGCAGGACTTTTAGCTGTGTCAATTCACTCTCCTCCATTTGGGAAGTTCTTCTGTCTGTGCCTCCCTGTCTCTGATGACAATTCCCCTGCCTCACACTATATAAGTGCAATACTATCTAAATAAATACCAGTTTTTTCTATACACCATATTATTCTTCTGTCCTTCATAGGCTGTCACTATACCACTAACAGGTATAGTATTAAGAATTAGGTCAATGACTAACTGTTTGTAGAAGCTAGAAACCCTTTGCTGCAACTTTTACAACACCTTGTCTGAGCACAGGCAGGTCAGGGGCAGGGTGATGAGAGAAAAAATTTGGATGAAATCTCTGCAATAATTTGCCAGGCCCAAAAAACTTCTCACTTCTTTCCTACATTTGGGCATTGGAAAAGACACTATTGCTTCTACTTTGTCCTGTGCCATTGCAAACCTGCTGGTCTTCACTATGTAACCAGGGAATCCAACCTCGGACTGGAAGAATTTGCATTTCTTAAGCTTGGCGTGTAAGTTTGCTTGGGAGAGTTTTTTGAGTATAAGGTCCAGGTGGTGCAGGTGTTCCTCGTGAGTCTTGCTGTAGATGAGGATGTTGTCTAAGTACGCAACACAAAAGTGGTCAAGATATTCCCCTAGGACAGTGTTGATCATCCTTTGGAAAGTGCTGGGGGCGTTGCATAGGCTAAATGGCATTACTAGGGTTTTGTACAACCCATACCTGGTTTTGAAAGCTGTCTTGTATTTGTCCCCCTCCTTGATTCTGATCTGGTTGAAAGCGTCTCTCAGGTCAATTTTTGAGTACACCTGGGCTCCAGTTAATACATCACAAAGGTCATTGGTGTTGGGGATGATATAGCAGTTCTTCACAGTAATATCATTTAGCTTCTGGTAGTTCACGCAGGGACTCATTCTGCCATCTTTCTCCCTTACAAACAGCATGGGAGACAAGCAGGGGGCCTTTGACACTCGGATGAAGCCATTTTTTGTCATATCTTCCAGGTAAGCTTTCAAGGTTGCTTGCTTGCAGTGATTGCAGCTATAGATGGGGCCGTGATGTGGTTGGGTACCTGGTAGCAGGTCTATAGCATGGTTGTAGATTGAGTGGTTGGGTAGTTTTGTGGCCTCTTCTTTGCTAAATACATGGTTTCATTTCTTCAAGGCAGTGGGTAGTGTCCCAACACTGGGTTCCATCTTTATGGTTAGGAGTCTGTTGTTTGGTGCTCTGCCATGGCTTATACAGAATGAAACAATATCACAAGACTCAGGCTGTCCCAAAGTGGCGGTCTGCTCACGGTAGTTTATAATCAGGTCATGTCTGTTGGACCATGAGTCACCCAGTACTAGAGGGTGTGGCAATCCTGGCAAGAGAATCAAGGGAGTCAGATACACATTCTTTCCAATTGTCAAAGGAAGTTCATGTTTGCATTTGTAGCCAGTGTCCAGAGAACTGTTTCCCATGGTTACTTGTAGGCTGCACTCTGAAGCTGTTAATCCTAGTTCCTTTTCCAGGTTGGCGTCAATGAAGCTTTCATCCGCTCCCATGTCAATAAAGGCCTTAATTTGGTGCTTTATCCCCACACAGTCTATGGTTACTTGGATGAATTTGTAAGATTGTGCAGAGGCGTTTATTTGTGCCAAGGATACAGGAGGTGTATTCTTCTCAGGGCATGCTCTGGTTAGGTGTCTGTCCTTGTGGCAGTAGAAACACAACCCATCTCAATAGTGGCATTGTAACTTGTCAGGGGGACATTCCTGGTCAATTGGGCATCATGGCCCTGCCGGCTTAGGCAGGGTACAAGTTCTGTCCTTCTTGGTTTAGACTCAGGCCTTTGCATAGGGGTAGTAGTTCCTCCAGGCTCAGTGTAGGCAGGTGGTGCTTCAACAGGTCTTTCATGGCTAAATTAACTCCCTTTCTGAAGATAATGGCGGATAATTCATCTTCAAGTTGGGTGTGTGTCTTAAGTTTAAGGAACTCATTGATATAGGCTTGGATAGGGCAGTTCTCTTGACAGATCTCTAACAGAGAGTTTATTGCATAATATCTGGTGTCTTGGTCATTGCCAGTGCTCATGAGTTTGGCCTCAAATCTTGAATAGTCAAGGCAAAATTCAACATCTTCAGTGATGGCTTTCCTGAACCAATCTAGTGCATCTCCTGATAACATGGCGGCCACCCCCAAGACTTTCTCAGTGTCACTGGGGTAGGCGTTGGTGTTGGTTTGGAAGTGGAGGCAGAGGACAGGCATGGCTTGGCGAGCTTCTTCTAAGGTGAGTTTCCCCATCTGGGGCATATCCACCTTGGTCGTGGTCTGGTTCACTATCACATTTTGCACTTGTGATGTGGCTGGGTTTGGGGGTTCTGCACCAGGTGCAGGGTCTTTCAATTCTTAGGCGGGTCGGTTCTTCATCCATGAGAGTATCAGGGAGGTAATTGCCTTATGGGTGTAATAAGTGATTATCACAAAAAAAGCATACAAGTTGCCCCAAGTGTTAGCAACATCTTGGGGCCTAGGTTACCGTGTTTGTATAAGATTGTCATAATGTCAGGAAGCCAGTCATAGGTAGAGGCATTGGGCGGCTTAGGGTGAGGTGTGGCTGAGCCGGCGGGTAAGGCCCACCATAGAATGGATGCTAACTTGATAATGTAAGATACAGATTGTCCAAGCAAGGACCAGGGACTGGAGTTGGGGACCATGGAATCCACCAATTCTGTCAAAGTAATGTAGAGTACACCAAAAAGTTGGGTAGAGGTGGTCTCGGCTGCAGCGGTAGGTTCCAGTGGGGGGTCTGGTCTTGGAGTTAATGGCAGAGGCATGGGAACAAAGTACACTGGTAGGTAGTTGTACTTGTCCTTGAACAATAAGGGCGGTATCTTGACCCTCTTTCCTTCACGCCCTATGTATTTGGTACTTTTAGTCTTATCCAACAGATCAGCAATGAGGATGATTTCCAAGTTGTACTCCAAATAGGCCAGGTTGGGCGGGTATTCAGTAAAGTGCACAGGTCCAAAGGGGGCTCTGGGGGGCGGTATAATGCTTGAGGCGGTTTGGCAGGCTGGTCTCTGGAGGGTGCAGTGACCTGGTTGTCTACTTGCCTAGAATAAATATGGAAGATCACTAATAATAGATAGGGTAGAATTTTTTCAAACCAAAGGTTCATAAACTTTATTATCAAAAATGACAATGTGGTCATCACCACACCACCAGCGTTTTTATATCATGTGAATTTGCTTTTTTGCCTTTTGCAGGCTTTGGGTCCATGGGCGGTTTGCTGGTAGGGCATGGATCTTGGCTTGGGGTCTGGAGGGCATTGGGTTCTGGTTGGGCACACTCTGGCAAACAGGAATGCTTAATTTTGCTGCTTTGGTTCACCATGTCACCTGAGCAGCCTAATTGCATTCCCCTTCCTGGACAAGGGACCAGCAGCAGCAGGTGCTTATTAGCAGGGCTAATAGTGGGTCTTGTCCAAGCCACGGCTTCCGCGTAGATCTGGGCCCTCAGTGGCACCGGTTTGGTGGGTCTTGGCTGGACTGGCTCTGGGGAACAGAAGTGGCAATGTTTTGTTTTGCCGTTGTTGTTCACCATGTCACCTGAGCTGGCCAATTGCAATACTTTTTTCGGACTGGCAACTGGCAACAGCTGGGGTTTGTTGGCAGGGCTAGTGATGAGTCTTTCCCCAGCCTCCTTTAGAAAGACCACATTGCCTGCGTAGGCATGGATCTTCAGTGGCGCTGGTTCAGTGGCAATCTGACAACCATTCAGGGAATCTTCAGTATTAGACCGGCGGGCTGCGGAGTAATTCAACAATTTGAGTCTGTGACTTATTGGATTGGCGGGTTCTGGACTGTCCTGGGGTGTCCGATCCGCCTTCAGGGGACTGGGGTTCAACTCTTGGGTTTTCAATAAAAGTATTGAAATATCATTCATGACAGATTCAGAGGGTTACCCTCCGGCGTGAAAGACAAAAAAGGGCAGAAGTTCTCCTTATACTTTTCCAAATAAGGAATTAGTCCAAACATGGCAATACTGGGGAGTGCACCCTGTACCACATGGTTGGTTGGGCTGGTGGTGCCCTGTCCTGCAGGTGGCCATGTAGTGGTTGCAGACAGCTGGCCCGCTGCAGTATTTAATAAATATTATTTCTTCAAAGTTCTGTTTCTCTTTATGAATTAAAAATTGCAGCTTTTTGCATTGTTGTAAATAGTTGCTTGTATTGTTGGTCAATTGGGACATTATTTCCCTTTACTCCCCATATTGGAAGCAAGGTTATTTGTGACTTTTCACCAACCTCTATATCAGGAATATTCCTGACACCCCCTCTCTTACAAAAGCGGCTGCCACTCATTTTCTATCAACAGTTTTTGTTTAGATCATTTAACTCTATCAACTTCTAGGCTATTTCCCTTTTGACTTTAGATTTTCAATTAGGACAGACAAATTTCTGCAATTATAGAAACTACTGTGACATGATAGGTAAAGACTCAAGACCATCTTATTGGTGATAAGCTATTGTAAATAAAGCTTTTCCTGTTCTTGTTAAGCAAGCAATCCACCCAGACGTACCCATGAGGACTAGAATGGCTGAATTCATGATAGGGCTCTTATTCAGCCAATGATAATTTGGCCACTGTGTATCAAGTACTTCTTGAATAGAGGAATCCTATTTTTAGCACCAATTTGATTCACACAATATTCCAGTGATAATCAATCTTTTGGCCCTAGGATACAGTATCTATAATAAAGGATTCTATTCTGGTGGTACTCTGCCTGTTTTTGTCAGCAGCCATTGCAATGGATATGGATCACTCAACCCTAATCAATCAAGATTTCTTGACACTTAAGATGTTGCCATAATGTCAAGATTTTGTTCCTAGAAGCAACGGTGTTGAAACCAAGGTGAGTACCTGAGTTTTTTCTGAACTGACTTTGATGTATCTTTCTCAGGGACTATGAAAAGCACAGTGCTTAGATTTCGGTAACTATTTATATCACTTAACCACTACCTACTTTACTATCAATCTTATCGTTATAGCTTCTTTCTTCTTAGCTGCGATATGATCTCCATGAGTATATTAAATATATTAATCCTTGAAAGCAACTCACATGAATCGTTTATATAATCCGAATTCAAACTTTATTATGGCTAGTTGGTTTATGCTTTTTAGACGGGGTCTATAAGGTTGGTTTATTGCATCTTAAAAATAAAATATAGTTATCCTAAATCTATCTTTTAAACTGAGTCCATGCCATTTTGAATTGTCTTCGTCACATTATCTCACAAGATAGTAAAATTACTGAATTGGTACAGGTTTTATATTAACCATTTTCTTTGATAATTAACTAAAGGCTCAATGCTTTGTTTGAATCTCATTAAACTTAAAAGCCAGCTTAATGTTACTTGAGAATATCATTTTTATTCCCAACCTCTAATGCGTTTATCATTTATGGCGGCAGCTGGCACTTTCAAAGAAAATTTTGGATTTAAGTCTACTCCACTCAAAGCTTTTGAAGGTTTCAAGTTAGCAGGCTTCTGACTCCATCGCATCTATCCAAAAACAGGATTTGTTTTATAGTTCATCAGAGTACGCTGAATAATCTGGAGCCTTTTGTCTCCATGAAGATGCTATTATCGATTCAATATTTCCTTGGGTAATGTGCTGTGATATCATCTCAATGAATCTTAGACAGCGGTGCCAGCCCAAGCACTCCAATGGATTTGAAACCGATCCAGCCATCGATTAGAACCCAGAAACCATTCAATGCTCATATTCACCCAAGTACCTATAAGAGGAGAAAATTATATCTGAAATAAAGCACCCTTATGTGAGTAATTACTCTTTCTGAATAGCAGACTTGATATTTACTTTATTACACTCCGCTACTCCCACGACTACCTTATACGAATATCAAATTTTTGGTATTTTAGTGCTTTTGGTCGAAATTAATAACCCGAGTTCTCTTAGTCAGTTAAGCTAATTATAGAAAGATCACCACGATTCAATTTATATCGCAACGTTTTATTGGCTGAAAAAGTGTCACATTTCTGGTCAGCTGATTGGATGAGCGCCCTATTCTAAATCCAGTTAGCGCATCCAAATTCGAATATATACACTTGGATATAAAATCGAATAGGCAGGAGGCTCAATTCCAGATTTGAATTGTGGCTCAAGTGAACCCATTAATTTATATGGGCTTTGTTATTGGTTGTAATATTTATATTGAAAAACAGTCGGACTATCCGAAATCAAACGATTGGATTTCCTTTCTAACTTGAATCTAAAGGTCAACGATGTGATGTATGATAAACAACCACTGTATTTAACAGAGCTTGCGATGACCTGCTCAAAGCTTGTTTGGCGTTTGCTCAGTAAAACATGTCTGGATAGGGGAAAGCTGCTGCCAAGTCTTCCGACACTGCTCGTACTCGCTCTGCTAAGGCTGGCCTTCAGTTTCCTGTTGGCCGTCTCCACCGTCATCTTAAGCGCGGAAACTATGCTAAGCGTATTGCTGCTGGTGCCCCCGTTTATCTTGCATCCGTTCTCGAGTATTTGACAGCAGAAATTCTTGAATTGGCTGGTAATGCCTGCCGTGATAACAAGAAGACTCGTATTACCCCTCGCCATCTTCAGCTCGCCATCCGCAACGATGAGGAGCTTAACAAACTCCTTGGACACGTCACCATTGCTCAGGGTGGTGTCCTCCCCAACATTCAAGCTATTCTTCTTCCCAAGAAGGCCAAGAAGGAAGAATCTTCTCAGGATGTTTAGATTATCTAGTTTTCTCCCTTCCTTAGCTTCTGAATCAACTTCTATATAAGCTATTCCCTCGTCTGTTTAAATAAACTAGTGCCTATATCAGGTTAAAATTAACATACAAGCTCACTCTCCTTAAATTTTAAAGTGAAGGCGTGTTAAATAATCTACACCTTATTGAACTAAGCTTCTTAATCGTGTTTTATAAGCATTATATGCCACTCCTTTCGTATGCAACTGAATTTCTCTTTTATTGTGACTGGCTACAAAGATATATTAAATAATTCGGATAATACTTATATATTAGAAAGCGAATGTATCTTCGAAACATCTAAGCCTGTCTAGATTTAAAGACCCATAGCATTCTAAATAATATTCTGATATACTTATTGGTTATAGAACTTATAAAGAACGCTTTTAATTCCATCCATATTATCATATTTAAGCCATACCATAATACTGGTTATGTCAATCCATCTGGTAAATCAAGAACCCAACTATGAGCTCCGAATATAATGCAGCTTATATCTCTTATCCGTTAAATCAACAAAACCAGAATTACTTTTTTGTTATAGCTCCAATTTCAAGGAACCTGAACAGTCAAAGTATAAGTAAAATTAGTTGAACAGTTCTTAGGTTCAGATTCACAAGGAACTAATGTAAAGGTGAAACTTAAACAATAATACATATAGCTAGAGAGGAAAACTTCTAAATAGCCAGCAACTCAAAATAGACACTAACCGACCATAGCTATTGGTGCCTAGCATCCAGCTGAAATGACGGGAGCTGTAATCCTGTTGCAACTGAACCAATGAGGATTCAGTATTTAGAATTTGGGGAAGACAATAGTCCAAGGGAAAGGACAGAATAATAAGAATAAGGTATTGTTTATTGTAGAATATTGTGATTAATATACCATATGGGGAAAGCCACAAGGCCACAAGGGGGTGGCATAGTGGGAAGTTTCATGTAAGGTTTGAAGCCAAGGAATAACTCGTGCGGGAAACAGCAAGTTGAATTGATAACGCTCCTAATTAGGATGAAGTACCTGCCATTCAATATTGCATCAGATTAATCCATGTCGTTAGATATGTTAGCAGGCAAGTCTGGAAACTTGGTTGCAACACCCCCCCTTGCCCCCCTGCTTGTCGTCAGACACCAAGACCGGAGCCTGCGGAAGGTCTGGGAAGGTCTGCGCAAACAGCCTTTGTGTGAGGATGGCGCAGCAGGGGCACAAGCAATCATGGTGAAGCTTCTTGGTATTTCCTTGGGCGTCTTTGAGTTGATAGGTATGATTATCATAGACAGCGGTTGTCGTAAATTGCGCAATTAATGCTATTTTGATATGGCCTTCAAATCGTGATAGTTGCAAAGATTTGGCTGGGTTTGCGTTCAACTTTGGAAATTCCTTGCCTTCCGCAAATGGGTCTGGTTCAATATCCACCCATTCCAGATTATTGTACCTGTCTGTAATTGATCCTGATATGACCTCATCCCAACATGACCCCCTCAGCTACTCTATCTTCCTAATGAGTGATCACTGTCCCCTGCCTACTATTTAAAGTAGAATCATTATTTCTAATAAAACCAGGCTATCCACATTTGCGTTGGCGTTTATAATCTTCAAGCTTTTCCTGTCCTTTCTGCCAAAAGGACTTTTACATCTTGTTTTCCAGGAAATTAAGGTATGTGTCCTTAATTTTTCCCTGAAGGCTAACCCCAGGCTAGCTTCAAACCTCAAATCTTTTGTTATAAAGATTTCCCACCGTGTCCTCCAGGATGTTGTCCCCTGGAGCTGAACACGACAAAATGGTGCTCACTACAGGGGCTGCAAGCCCCTTGGTTACCCTGTTCCTGCGTGCATTCTCTGGTCCTTCTCCCTTTGTTTCTGAAGTACCCAATCAATCTAAAGTTTCTAGTCCCCCTCTAGAAGAAGACATCACTGATGCCCCCTCAAATCCTATGGTATTGGTTCTGTCTCCCGGGCCTGTATGGGCCCCCTTCCCGCTTTCTCTCTCAATTACAAGCAAGCTCATGCTGCCGCCCGCTCTCTTCTTCATTCTGGCATGTTAGCCATGCACTCTATCTCTGGCCTCCGTCCCGGGTACATTTCTGAAGATCTGTACTCCTTGCTTTTGGACTTTGTTCTCCGCTCTCGCGTTGATGAAATCCATGGATACTATTGGCGTGTTAGTTAACCAGTTCATCCAGCCTGCCCTAGTTCACCACCAACTTACCTTAGGATCCCAGAATCAACTATTAGATGCTGTATCCACCACCGTATCAAATAACCATGCTCAAAATATGGCCTACCAAGAATGGTCACACAGTCTCTTTGCTTGTATTTCTGACAACCAGCACGACTCATTGGCATCACAGAAGTACCTAACTGCCTCCCTGAAGTCCCTTTTTCCCTTGCTCCCTGGATACATAAAGGATTGACTATGCAAATTGGATGAACATTGTTAAAGCAAAGTAGTACGTGGCGTGATTTAAGGATAGACAATGAGGATATAACAGACAATTGTGAGTTGCTTGACAAGCAGGAGACCAAATTGGGAGGACGGTTTAAACATCTTGGATCCAGTGGTGGTGTAACAAAAGATTGAAATTGAAATTGTCAATAAGCAGGTGACTTGAAGGGGTAGATTTGAGAAGGAATCAGAAGGCGTCACCATGTAAAGCGCGGGCCAGGTTGCGGCCATGGAATCAACAGCAACCTTGACAGCTACTGAGGCTAGTCTTTCAAGGATAGGGGCAAACAGCCCCAAGTGAGCCATCATTTTTGGGTAAACTTCTTTTATTTTTCTCAGTGATAATAAGCTATCTAGAAACAAGTTTCTAGAGGGTAATGAGGAAGTCTTAAGAGAGTTCAGGATGGGGGGGAGGGGTTCTGTGGCATCTGATTGGCTGGTAAGAATATTTTCAGCAGTTGGAGGTCCTGCATTGGAATTTGAGTCAATGACGTCACAATTAAAAAAATCCCAGAAATCAGTGGGTCAAATGCTGCCATCCCTAAATAAAGTATAACACATAATTTTCTTGTCATAATTATTTGGGGAAAAACAAGGCAAGTCCAGATTTTCCAGGGCTATTTGGGTGACCCCCGCTTTGACCTATTTTTATCTATGACAGCCTTTAAGTCGTCCATTTCTTTCAAGGGTTTGGCTGCAGTTCTTTGCTGATTTCTGGTTTTACGTGGACGCACTATCCCTTCCATTTGATTTTCTACTGGAGGCAAATATGCATTCAGGCCCATCAGCGCCAAACTGGCAAGCAACCAAGGTGTACAGGTGGGGGTGGGAGGGGACATTACAGGCGACGTGGAAGGACGCTGGGCTACTCTCCTCCAGGTCAGGGAAGGGGGACATTGGTGCCTCCTTGCCCACAGGAGTCAAGGAGGCATAATCAGCATCACCCAAATCTAGGTCATCACATGTCAAGCTCTTCACCACGGCTTCTCCAGAATAAAGAAGACCACCAGGAAGACTCAAGAGACTAGACAGATCTTCACTCATAGGCTGCATGGAAGAGGAGATCTTTGACCACAGGTCTGGTGAAGATCAACCACAGGAGGAGCAAAAGGGGGCCACAGAAAATACAGCAAATTTAATGACAGGGAGTATCATGGTTGTGTTCCCCTTTTAAATTTGGGAGAAATGATGTAGTTTTCAATATTAAAAAAAAGCAAAAAAATTAAAGTTGATAGGCAGTCATAAGCAGAAAGACATATAACAGAACAGGTCTGGGGGACTTTGGGCACAATTGTGGATGTCTTGGTAGGAAGTGAGCAAGAAAGCAGGTTCAAATTAAAAATCAAAAGAAAACTCAAATTAATAGTGTTATTATATTGATTTTTAAATGAATTTTAGATTCAAAACGTCTCTTTTGTAAACAAAAGCGGAACTGAAAATAACTATCACCTGAGCTTCTGTAAGGTGTCAGGAGGAGAGGACAGGTTCAAACCGGGCTGCCTCAAGATAAGCTTAATAACCGCTATTAACAATTCAAAATTTAAAACTAGGAAAACTCCAAACTGGGGACTCCCACTATTGCAGACTTCAAAGATCACAACTGAAACCAAACTTTAATCTAACTGGGAAAATAGACAAAGCAGGGGACTGAAAGTCCCCCTTGACTATGTTAAGGAATGGCTTGCAATGATAATGATCACATGACCTTTAGCTCTGAATCCAATTGGCTGGGGAGAGAAATTTTGATGGGCAGGGCCAGGGGGACTGAAAGAGTTTCACCCTAATTTCTGCGGTCCCCTCTGATTGGCCAG
>QTSX02000766.1:0-246984 GCA_014839935.2 Entomophthora muscae | reverse complement strand
CATTAGCAGGCAAGTCTGGAAACTTGGTTGCAACAGTCCCTAGAACCATACCCCCATTATTGGATTCCAGCCTTATTTAGTTTGCATTCACAGTATTCAATTGCTTATTTACAAGCTATAGAATCCAAATATTTACCATTTATATCCCAATATAATGACTAGCACATTCCTTAAAAATAGCAACAAGATACTTTTCAATAGACCAAACTCACTCTTTGCTTCAAATAGCTCCATGCCATCTTGCACCTGTGATAAACAATAGAAATGCTTCTATGACGTCCATTGAAGACATTTTTCACTCTAGTGTCAGGTATATACTTTTTAGGAGTATATAGTACAATATAAGGTAGCAGATTTAGAGAAGTTTGATATCTTTATTGAAATAGAAGAATAACTATATATAGCTCATTGATACATCACATAATATCTATGCAGTGTTGCAACTGACTGATCAAAGTCCAGTATTTGAATCTGGGACAACAACAGTTCAGAAGGAGATGGCAGAGATCAAGGATAAGATGATAGCTTTATTTAGCATTTGACCCTATTATACTGTAAAGAGAAGCTATCAATCTACAAGAGGGTGATATTTCAGCGTGTCACAATGTTGTAACTGTGCTGTATTATCAGAGTTACACGGGAAAAATGATTGGAAACTAGTTAACTATCTCTATTAGGATATTGGATATATAGTTAGAGTGAATCATTATAAAAGGAGTAAGGTTGTGATTATCAATCATTTGGATTGGGCATGGGGTGGTGTGATCTTTTTAATGAGTGAAGCTTCAAATCAAGCTGTCCACTGAGCTGAAATTGTCACTGGTCCCTGTTTCTGGATTTATTAATTCAATTTGACTTCTGCATTTGGCTACAGATCATGGGAAGTCAGTTTGTAAGTCACAGATCCTCTTGGGCAGAACCTTGCCAGGAGATTAACCTTGCAGTTTTGATACCCCCAAATAAAGGTTGGCCTCCTCTTTGAGGAGGTCTGTTAGAAGGTTATCAGGAGTGTGGACCCCATACTCTACCAGCTGTTGTTTGGTTGCTGGAAGGATAGTCTCACACTGCTTCTGACGGTCCTGGAATGGGAAGGGTCTGTTGTGGTGCAGAACTTTGTCTTGTTTTCTTTTTCCCAAGCCTTGTACTGGGTAAGTATTGTTGTCATTTACCTATATGACAATGATGGCCCCTACTTTTTCTGGTTGTGGTTTACTTTTATCTGTGTTAATCACCCAGACCTTGTCACCAACTTTGTGTCTGTTTTTTAGAGGGACAACCATACCTTGTAGGGATTTCCCCTCTCTTTCTGCTTGTTTGTTGTTGGCGCAGAGTACCTGGGGGTACAATCTGGGTAGAACTCTGCATGTTAATTCCAGCTTTAGGCCCTGTGAGGGCTTGAAAAACATTTGGTTGGGTGCCATACACAGTTTGAAAGAAATCTTCCCAGATGATCTTTTCTCTTGGGTATGGTACACAAGGAGGGTGATTGCTAACTGTTTGGGCCAATATGCAGGCTTTCTGGAAGTGGTCTTGACAAAGGCTTTCACTAAGCAGCCATTTAATTGCTTGAATCTGCTGCTAGCCTGAGGATGATAAGGAGTGATTAATATGTGCCTCACATTCCGCTTGGTGAGGTAGGCATTTGTGTTCTTGGAGGTTAATTCTTTGCCTTCATCTGTGATTGATGATTCTGACTTCCCAAGTTTACTGGTAATTCCTTTGCCTATGAATTGCTGTATGTTGCTACCAGTATGGGCTTTGAAAGCCTGTGCTACTGCTTATTGTGTGGCAAAGTTGATGACAGTGATTATATATTTCTTGTTGCTGCTCTTTTCTGGCTTGAGACCTACAATATCTAGTGCCCATACCTTGAAAGACAACCGTGTTTGGATGGATAGTACTGAATTGGGGAGTATGTCACTCTTGAAAATTTTTTTTCAACTCTCACATTGTTTGAGTACTTTGTGGATGTCTCTGTACAGGATAGGTCACCATGCTTTGAGTTTCAAGAACTTGTATATGTTCCTGCTCTTGATATGTCTGAGGTCTCTATGGTAGCGCAAGACAGTGTCTACTATTTGGTGTGTGAGTATGTATGAGATGGTTACTAAATCTGACATTTTTTGGTGCAGTGTTCCATAGACATCTGAAAACAAGTGTTTTATTTTAGTGACAGTTTTTCAGGTAAGTCTGTAGTGCCTGGGGGGAATTCTTTGTTCTTTTTTACGCAGCACAAGGATGAGCCAATCAGTTTCTAACCTTTTATGTCCCCTTAAGGCTTGCACACAAAGTTGTGATAGAGTGTCTGCAATAACCAACTATGGTCCAGGTTTTTACTGAATGTTTGTATTGAATCTTTCACAAAACATCATTGATTGCGCTTGTCTGCAAGAGAGGGTTGTCTGTGTCTTGAAGTAGATAAGGAACTTGTGCTCTGTGAGAGCTGTAAAGTCTTCTTGTATCTTGAGTTAATAGCGCCATTTTACTAGGCAGTGTACAATTGCCAGGAGTTCCTTGTCATGAATGGGATAGCTGCATCCAACATCTGTTAATTTGCAGGACTCAAACACCACCAGTATAAATTCCCCAGTATCAGTCTTGATCCAAAGTACATCTTCTATGAATGTGTCTGAGGCATCAGTTTCCATTTGATAGTCCCTATCTCTTTTGGGGTATGGAAAATGGGGGCTGAAACTAGCTTCTGCTTAAGATGGCAAAAACAGATATAATGCTGAGGGGTCCAAAAAAACTTGGATTTAACACCTGTGATGACAGACAGGGCATCATCAGTACAACACAGCCTTGAATGAATTGATGTACATAGGCTATTATTCCTAGGAATTCTCTAAGTTTTACTTTATTATTGTGGGGAGGCATTGTGGGGTTCCTGTCCGCCAGTCCCCAAGTGTGTCCTGGATTGTAGCCAGGGACCAACTGGAAGGGGTTGTCATTCTCTAGTAAGGGGAAATGTATCTCAGAAATATGTATAGGGGTCAAAATGGGCTTTTATTCACTCTCAGAAGGAAGATCCCCTTAGAAACCTTCTGGTATATGGCCCGGGGGGGGGTCAAGAAAACAATGTAGATTTGCCAATACTTGGAGTCCTCCAACAATATCTTGGACTCCTTGTACTTGGCCTTGGACTTCTGCACCTTAGCCTTGGACGTCTTCTCCTTAAACTTGGACTCCTGCTCCTTAAACTTAGACTCCAGCACCTTAAACTTGGACTCTGGCACCGTGCTTAGGATCCAGCTTCTTATTCTTGGGCTCCTGCTCTGTTATCTTGTGTTGTATCAGTCCAACCAAGCTTCTACTAGTGATCAAAAGGCTTCCAAAACCTCTTTGCAGAAACTCAGAAGTCCTGGGAAAGACCCCCAAAAGCCTTCCAAAGGACCTTAAAAAGATCATCAAAAGACCCTGTAACTTTCCAGCCAGCCACCTTCTTATAGTGTTCTTTTCCCAACAGTTACGCCTTCAAAATGGCTTTCTTCATAAGCTTCAACCATTGCTGCTCACTTTTCCCTCTAATAACTTAAGCTTACATACTTACTTTCTCAAAAGCTTAAAGTATTAATTCACTATTTCCTTGCTTATACTTTAAGTTTTTGGCTTCCAGCCAATCATTTTCATCAGGAAACCTGCCAGAACTCAACCAATGAATGCAGAGCGCATAAATAGACCATTTTTTAAGTTCCACCAGGCTCCAACTAGGAAAATAATTTCCATAGCTCAAACTGCTCAAATCAACAACTCTTTGTACACCAAAGCATTAACTGGTCCATTATTCCAACACCAGTCTTCCCTGCATTTAACCTGAACCAAATTTAAATAGTAAATACTATTTAAACTTTTCTTTGTGGACCTCTTCAACGTTTTCCCCATATACTTACAAATATTGTAAAATTCAAGGAAAACATCCCACCAAAACAACTTTGTATCCCGCTTTTATAGCAACATACCTTTGTCTATCCTAGGAACTTAATAAATAAATATCTTACCCACACTTCTTTCCACATTCCTTCTTGATTTTAATACTAAACCAAGGCAAAATATTCCACATCTTCCCACTTTGGCAAATTGATTTGCAAAATCTTGGCTCATTTCTCTGGACCACCAGTTCTTCACCATCATCTTCAGATCTTTCAGCCAGCTCATGTTCCAGCTCTTCCAGAAATCAGTCCATTAACTTCATCAGTCCTCTGGCTACTCCTGCAATACAATCTTCTGGTCCTTTGGACAACCTGCATCATGATCAGCTAGTCCTACATCATAATCTTCTGGTCCTTTAGCCAACCTGCATCATGATCAGCTAGTCCTGCATCATAATCTCTGAGCCCTCAGCTTATCCTTAACCAGTCCCTCAACAAATCCTCACTAGGAAACTCCCTTGTTCCTTCTACACACTGAACCATATTGGTTCCTACAATTCAATATGAATTAACAGTCCATCAACTAGCCTTCACTGTGACCAAACAGTCCCTCTTGCTAATTTTCTCTGTTAATTCTGTGAACCACCTTGGTTCTAAATCTCAGTCCCCATTACCAGAACTTGTAGACCCAGGCATGAGTCTACATTGAACTGGCTTTTGACTGGGCCCTTGCAACTGGCAATCCACTTAGGCCATTCAACCATATATTAATGTCTATGTGTTGTCTTTACTCACCCAGGTGATTAAGTCTGGACTTTCAGTTGCAGAGTAATCAGCTCTACTTCCCAGAGGCCTGATCACACCAAGTTCTGCAGCTTGCTTCCCCAAGCAAACCGCCTTGGAAACACCTCTGAGCAAATCTATGCTCTCCAATGCTCACTTTGGGTTCCCCCCAAAGCTCCCATAGGGGCATAAAAGAGGACACCATGTCAGTCCATTAGGTAGGATGCTTGCTCACAGACCTCCTGTAAGCGTATTAGGGTACATAGAGCCCTCAGAGCTCTTCCCCTCCCTGGCAGCCCGTGTTACCCGCCAGGGGTCCAAAACCTACTCCCCCCCAGACAGACAAATTTCCCTGCTTGCTGTTTCAGTCTTCACCCTTTTTCAGCCACAGTTTCCTGCTAGGTGAAGAACTATAGCCCAAAGCAGCCAATATCTTCTGCTGGGTGGAGGCAACATTTGCCTCTGGTAGTCCTTTGTTACCTACCAGCCAGACCTTACTTACCCTAGTAGTCCTATGTTACCTACTAGGCTCACCTTACTTACCCCTAGTAGTCCTATGTTACCTACTAGGCTCATCTTCAACAAACAACCAAACTTTTGCTTGGCCAACATTAGCCCCGCCTGCAAACCACCAAACATGTGGATCATCACAGGCATCTTACAGATGGCTTGAATTTTTGTTCATTGGGCTTGATACCATTCTGTCATACCCTGCCCCAAAGGGCAGGCTCTTTAAATTTATTA
Source organism: Entomophthora muscae (assembly GCA_014839935.2). NCBI lineage: Eukaryota > Fungi > Entomophthoromycota > Entomophthoromycetes > Entomophthorales > Entomophthoraceae > Entomophthora > Entomophthora muscae. The sequence goes on along the minus strand of QTSX02000766.1, from coordinate 241,588 downwards.
TGTTTGTTTGTTTTTGATCAATTTAAATTCAGTATTTTTTTAATATTGAAAATTTGAATTGAGAGTTAATATATAAGTATTTTAAAAGTTAATTACCTTGTTTTTTCACTATTTGCATTTGAATTGGTTTTGTTATTGTTGTTGCTGTCTTCCATTCTATCTTGTTATATATTTCTACCTTAAAGTAGAATATTTTCACCTATTCTTACCTTTCAAAACCCCTGCTTACGTTGTTGCCACTCTCCAGTTTAACGTTGCTGATCTTCAACTTCTGTTGGGCTTTGAAGCTCTCCTTTTCCTCCAGGTTTTCACCCAACTTCCTTCAGTTGCTCCTGTTCTTGGCTGCTTTCCCCATGAATATCACTATACAACTGGCAAAGACTTTTCTATAAATAAAGAGCTTGTGAAGAGTAGGCTTTAAGCCAAAATTCTAAGTGATTTCTACCCTTCAATCCTTTTACCAAATTTAAACTTTGAGATCTTAATTTTTAGAGATTTATACATTTTTTATTAAATTCATTTTAAAGTTTAGCTTTTTTCTTTTCTTGAACAAATGGAACCAGTAAAATAACAAGCCTTAGGCTTGTTGTATCCATTGTTTTCACTTAAGAAATCTTTTAATAGCTTTATGTATCAATTTCTGATGGAGAATATCCAAATATTGACATTCCTTTAGTAACCAATTGTTCACTATTGAACACCTTAGTTTATCTTCTTTGCTTAAGGTTCTTAAACTCAATCACTCCTTTTGTAACTCAGCATAGGTTTTTAGAAGGGTTCTGTAAGATTATTTTGCAGACAGTTCCAACCTTTTTATATCTTTTAAATCTGAATCCTAATGCCTTAAACGCGCTGGTTTATAACCTTGCATCAATATGGACAAGACCTTACACATCCTTGGAAACTACATGCTCCAAAAAGAGGAACTATTTGTGATAGAATTAAAATTTTGACAGCTTGACTAGAATCTTGTAATATGCCAGAATGGCAAACACTACCTCTAGGTATTTATGATGTTGTTTCACTATCAGGCTATTGAAAATTATGTTGTCCAGGTACACAGGTATTTTTCCCAGTGTGAGGAGAAAACACCTTGTTTGTGAATGTGACAAAGGTTGCTGGTGTGTTGGTCATTTCAAAATTAAGAACAACATACTCATACAACCTTGTCATGGACTGCCATGAAATGATAGCTTTAAAAAGTCACGTTTTAAAAGCTTGGATCAATAAAGCTACCTCCTGCTATCAGAAATCCACCTTGATGATCTCCCTAGGTACCCTAGATCAAAAGTTATGGCAATTCAAAGAGCCAAGCTCAAAAACCCTGTCAAAATGTCTAGAAATGGTTGCAAGATTGGATTTCAAATCAAGATAAGCAAAAATTAGTATTTGAGAAGATCCAATCATATCCAAGCTTCCAGTGATCAGCTTAAGACGTTCTTACACTCAAATGAAAGCCCCAAACAAGGGAAATGCTGCCAAAGTATTTTTAGATGACCAACTGAGGCAAAGAGCAAAGTCCAAATCTGACCAAAGGAATATGATTGGAATTAATTAGCTAATGTCTCAAACTTTTAGCATGGCCCCCCAGATAGAGAGACAAGGACCTTCAGGAATAATCTGGAAGAATCTCAAAGACCAATGAAAACGGTATAAAAAGAATCTAGTTCTCTTTTTCCCCATTGTGGATATTCTTGGTCTGAATAATAAATAAGGGAATTCTCTTAGACTATAGTTTAAATGTATCAGAGTTGGGAGCCCTTGGGCCCTGACAGAACTGTACTTAGTTTGGAAAGCAGATTTTGGGATATATTTCTCTTTGATTCAAATCTGGTTGTATCCTGCTGTCAAGTAATCTTGGAGAAACATTTGCGCCACCCAGTGTGTCAAACAATATTCAATGAGTGGTATAAGGTAAAATTTTCTAATAGTGACTTTGTCAAGGGCTCTGTAGTCAGTGAATAATCTCAGGGACCCATCTTTCTTTGCCACATATAATAAAGCAGCCTCAAAGAGAAATTGTGACAGTTTTATGAGGCCCTTTTTCAGGGCCTCTTTCAGGTAAACATGGAGCACATTATCCTTTTTTGGGGGGAGCTGGTATATAGGGTGTGCTTTTGGTATTGCTCCTTTGAGTTGTATAGAGTGTTGTATGTGCTTTTCTGTGAAGAACCCTGGTAGTTATTCCTTAAAGATTTCTGGGTGCTGGACTAATATTTCTTGGTATTGTGGCATAATAGTGTCTTGTTTGTCTTTGAAGTGTATGACTTTGTATTGGCACAATTCCTAGTCAAGTGCTTTAAGGTTGACTTTCTTGTCCTGTGTTTTCACTATGAGCACAAACACATGATCTCTTAAATTTTGGTCTACATTATCTAGGTACATTTGATGGTTGACTCTGTTGCGTCTAATGGTTCTCATCAATATTATACAATTTATGTGTGGGTTGTTTCTTCTTAAGCAATCCAACCCAAGTACCACATCAAAGCAGGAAAGTCAATTAAAAATCCTTGAATGGTAGAGTGTAGATTTTCCAGCGCAATAGAGAAGGGGGAAGTCTCACATGTCACATTAATGGGTTGTCTGTCAGCTAAAACCATGTTTTTAATCTGCAAAGGATTATTATCTAGCTTGGAATTATTCATAAAGTTGCTGTTGAAAAGGGTACAATATGCGCCTGAGTCTAAAAGTGCTGAAGCTATGTAACTTCAAAAGTGAAAAGGGTAAAAAATCAGTTTATTGGGGTGTCTATCAATTGTGTAGAGCACTGGATTGCAAGAGAGTAACTGAATCATGAGGCACTGGTCTATGTCTTCAGGTCAATACTAATTGTTTGGAAAGGCTGATGGTTGTTGGGGAGAGCTTGGCTTGCTTATTGCTCTCCCTAGGATTTTCATTAATTCTGCTTGCCCTGGGTGGTAGTAAATCTGAACTGAGTACAATTTTAATGGCCATTATTACTGTTTTTATGGCCATTGAATGCATGTAGCTTATTGTTTCTGATATTGTCAGATGGAGGGCAGATGGTGCGTCCCAGGGATGAGAGTCCTTAGGTCTTTTTCTTTTCCTAGTTTACGCCTTTTGAAATGTGTTAGAGATTTTTATGATTTCTCTTCCTCATGGTACAGGCTTTGGAGGTTGGTCACTTGTTATAAGTTAAAATGTCTCATGAAGTGAGGTTTGAGGGTGTTGTAGTAAATAAGGTGTGTTGCTGGGTTATCAAAAGCTATATCTGAAGATGTGCACAGGCGCAGTTTTTTTAGTAGGCCCTTGTTAACCCCTTTACCGTACCAGCTTGCAGCAAGTTCTTCACCTGGCAGATAATCATGAGAGCAGTATCCTTCATTAAAAATCTGGCCAAGAAAAATTTCTTGAAGATTTCCTAGTCTTTTTCTTTATAGTCCTCATGCCACTTGGTGCACCAAGTTTCTGCATTGTGGGTTAGGCAAGTAGATATCTCTGCAATCTAGAAGCAAGTTAAACACTCTATCTGTGTCATCTTGTTATGGGCAGACTGGATCCACACTATGTAATTTTTGTTGTTGGCTCTTGTGAACAACTCTAAGGCGGTGCTTCAAAATTGCTGGGCTATGTGGGCAGGTGTCAGGAAGCCAGGCATAGGTAGAGGCATTGGTTAGCTTGGGTCAGAATACAGCCAGGCCAGAGGGTAATGCTCACCATAGGATTGGTGCTAACTTGATAATATAGGAAACAGATTTCTCAAGCAAAGATCAGGGCCCTGAATTGGGCACCATAGTGTCTACCATTCTTGTCAAAGTAATGTAGAGTACTCCAAACAGTTGGGTGGACATAGTCTCAGCCGCAGTGGGGGTCTCCATTGGGCAGTTGGGTTGCAGGGTTAAGGGCAGAGTCATGGGAACAAAGTAGGCAGGCAGATAAGTGTACTTGTCTTTGAGCAATAAGGGCAGCACCTTGATCCTCTTTCCTTCATGTCCTATTTATTCAGTTTCTCTAGTCCTTGCCAAGGGATCAGCAATGAGGATGGTCTCTAAGTTGTACTCCGCGCAGGCAGGGTTGGGTGGGTATTTGATAAAATGCACAGATCTAAAGGGGGCTCCTGGGGGACGGTATAGTGCCTGGGGAGGGTTGGCAGGTTGGTCTCCAGAGGGGGCGGTTGCCTGATAGTCTACTTGGATGGAGTTAAGATAGAGGTTCACTAAGACTAGATAAGGTAAGATTTGTTCAAACCAAAGCTTCATAAAACTTTATTATTGAAAATGATGATATGGTCATCACCATACTGCCAGGCTTTTATACCATGGGTTTTTGCTTCTTTGATTTTTGCAGGGTTCAGGTTCACAGACAAGGCACTGGCAGGGCATGGATCTTGGCTTAGAGTCTTGAGGGCGGCAGATCTAGGTTGTGCCTGCTCTGGTGAATAGAAGTGACAATGCTTTGTTCCACTGCCACTGTTCACTATGTCACTTGAGTAGTTCAATTGTACTACCCATTCTGGACAGAAGACTGGCAGTTGCTGGTGATCATTGTCAGAGTTAACAGTAGGTTTTGTTTTAACCTCCTTAAGGCAAGCTACAACCTCTTCATAGGTCCAGATCTTTGGTGGCGCAAGGTTGGCATCAATATGGCGACCATTTGGGGAATTGTTCTTGGGAGACTGGCGGGTCTCAGAGTAACTTGTCAACTTGGGTTTGAAATTTAACAAGTGGGCGGGTTCCTGTCCACTTTTTGTGGCTTGAGTAGTCTTTGGAGGGTTGGGGTTTGATTCCAGGGTCTCCAATGTTGATTTTGAACCTCTAGTATTGACGCTTGGCAAGTTAGCAGGTTTCTGTTTCCCCTGTTTGGGGTCATCTATCTCTGATGGTCCAGGACTTGACCCAACTAGCAGTTGGGCGGTTCCCTGTCCACTCTGGTCAACATAAGGCTTTCCCTGAGACCTGGGTTTCAATTTCCAGGTTTTCAATACAAGTATTGAAATGTCATTCATGACAGCAGGCATGATGCTCTTGTCCTTATTTTGAGGTGTAGAGGATGGGGCCTGGAAGAACCCTTGAGCTGACAAGGCATTGAAGGCAGAAACTGGAATTAAAATGTTTTGATAAAGGAAATTGTAAAGTTACTTCCTCTTTTGGCCTTGGACAGGACAATTTCCCCTTGTTGTACAAAGAAAACCTCCCAAAATCCACACAAACTGCTCAATTCTTTTGAGGATTTAGCACATTGTGAGAGAGAGGGGCAAAACTAACTAAGTTTGGCTCCCATCCTGGTGCAACAAACCACCAGGATGCCATCCAGTGCGCAACTGGGATGGCTGCTTGGAGAGGGGACCACAGGGAGGACACCAGGGACAACTGGGGGAAGTAGGCGTTCAAACCCATTAGAATCAGGCCAGTGAGCAACCAGGGAGTGCAAGTAGGAGCGGGGGAGGCCACCTTGGAGGACCCGGGGGGTACCACATTCTTCTGAACCATGGAGGGGAGAGGAGGTGTGGGGGGCACTACCTCTTCAGAACTAGGCAAAGCAAGCTCCATGACGTCCAGGTCAAGATTGTCACACGTCAGGCTCTTAACCACAGCCTCTCCAGAAAAGAGAAGACTTCTGGGGAGGTCCCAGAGACTGGCAGGGTTGCTACCTACCAGACGGGCTGATGAGGAGATTTTCCCCCACAGACAGGGGAGGTGGACCACAGAAGCAAGAGAAACGGATCCAGGGAAAAGACAACAAATTTAAGAGCTGGCAGTATCATAGAAAGAACCAGCACAAAATTTGGGGTAGGATGGTATAGTTTCTGGAGAAAAAGGAGAGAAAATGGCAAGACTAGGGTAGTCTTTGGCAAATCCTTGGGAAAACAGCAGAACAGGTTTGGGTAGCCTTGCTGTTGTCTTGGGGCCCTTGGATTATAACTGCAAGCAAAAGCGGGTTCAAAAACAATGATTTTTAAAGGAAAATTCAAGATAATAATAGAATTTATAGGAAAATTCAAATTGAAATTTTGAGCTTCAAACTTTAATTTTGAAAGTGAGAGCAAAAGAGACGGCAACTAAGTGAAAGAACACTTGTACAAGGAGCCAGAAGAGAAGCCGGGTTCAAAACCGGATAGCTAAAGGTAAGCTTAGGGCAGGGGCTACACTCTAATATTTTGAGCTTTAGGGACACAACTGGTTCCAGGCAACTCAAAATTAAGAAAATTAAGGTGCAGGTGACTCCAAACTTTAATGTAAGTGGAAAATAGACAAGCAAGACTAAAAGTCCCCTTGCTTGGTTAAAAGGAATGGATTGCAAAAAAACTGGTCACATGACAGTTGGGGGTGAGCCTGATTGGCTAGGTACAAAACTTTGCTGGATGGACTCAGGGGGACTGGAGAGTTTTACTCCAATTTCCAAAATCAAATCTGATTGGCTGGAAGAGATGCCAGACATTTGGGGATCAACTGGATTATCAAGCGTCAATGTGGCGACACCTGATTGGGTGGCTCTGATAGTTTTTAAAAACGGACAACACCAGGCTAATAGGTAGTCCAAATTAACCAGAGTTTCTTCCCAGGAAGGAGCAACCAAAGGCAGGGATTCCACAGAATAAGCCAGCACAAACCTCTCATCAACCGTGTGAGCTAAATCATTCAACAAATGGAGGGGTTTGGCGGGCGTTTTGGGACCTTTCTTGGTACAACAGGGAAAGATTGAGCAGTCCAAAGCCAGAGGTGGCAGTGAATTTACACACATACTATGGATGAAAAATTTGTATTGGAATACCCCATAGACTCCCACCTTCTTTTCTCCATCCTAGGAGGAAAGGTAACAGCGCCCATGTCAACACTTTTAATGTCAACACTATAGTAAAGTGACAACCTGGTTTTACATAATGTTTCTCCTGGATGTTGACACTTTTTTAAGTAACAGCACACTTTAACTGAACATTTTTAATATAAAAAATGTTTTAAATAACTTATTATACTAAAATAACCCCTGAGAGATTAAAAATGCAATAAAAATACTACAAGTAATAAGAAAAAGGAGATATAAGCAAGTATTTTTTAATTTGCTATGTAAATTACACTCTTTATTATAAAATTATTTTTTATTCCCATAAAAATTAAAATCCCAATGAACCAAAAATAAAGATATTTGTTATATCATAATAAATACAAAATATAAAAAAACTCTACATTTAATTTATTATACTTTATAGTAGCATAACTGAAAAATTCTCAGCCTTAAAGATAAATTAACAAAATATAAGATATTTCTTACTAAACCACATTGAAACTGTATCTGAAAATTACCATTTATACCTAAAAAGATTAGTGATATTCAAAAAGTAAATAATATAAAAATTCAAAAGTAAAAAATATACAGGCAAAGCAAAGCAAGGTTTATTGGGCTAATTAAAGCCACCAGCAAGAGCAGTGGCAACATCTTCTAGGTGCTTCTTGATCTCTGCCACCTTGTAATCCTTCTTGATCACCTTCTGGACGCCCTCCTGGTAGTCCTGTTCCTTGCTCTTTCTCTTCTTGGTGGCTACCTGGTTGGCCAGGTTACAAAAATTGAAATTAGTCTGGGTATCAGGATTGACAATTCTTCCTCTCTGGAAACCCGGGCCCGGGAGCAGGAATCAAACCCTGACCCTGGACCCCCCAGGCCACTGGGCCTGTGGACCGCAGGACTGCCCACCCGCGCTTTTCTGGGATCAAGCTCCCACAAGCTGATACTGAGAATGTTGGCCCATGCAGTGAAACAAGCCAAACCAGGGAAATTATTGCACCAAATGGAAGACTAATCCCAGCGCCTAATGGAGGTACTGATTTGGCAACTATTAGCTTCATAAACTTGAAGTCTACACCAGCAACTAATCAAGAGCTAACCCAGGAAAGAGGCACGGGCCCGCAGCCTGGTCCCATGGCCATGACACTAAAGCAAGATAATCAGGTAGCCAAATTGAGATTCTTGACCAATGAAAGAACTCCTGGGCCAAGTGTCATGCCATGCCCAAAGGGCAGGCTCTTTAAGTTTATATTATTTATTATTTTTGTTTGGTTAAATCTTTCATTATTTTAATATTGGAAATTTTAAATCAAAAGTTAATATTTAAGTATTCTAAATTAATTGCTTTGTTTTTTTGATGCCATTTACGTCCAAATTGTTATTGTTGTTGTTTGCTCTGTTGTTTGCCCTTACTTTTATATATATATCTACTTTAAAGTTAGAATATTTTCACTCACTTACCTTTCAAAACCCCTGCTTGCGTTGTTGCTGCTCCCCCAGTTTTACATTGTTGATCTGCAGGTTTACTGGGTTTCTGTTTCCTCTTTTCCTCCAGGTTCTTGCTCAACTTTCTCCAGTTTCTCCTGTCCTTGGCTGTTGTTCCCCTATGCCAATCATTTTTAACTGAATGAGAATTAAGTATAAATAAAAAGCTTGTGAAGAGTAGGCTATAAGCCAAAATTCTAAGTGATTTCTTCCCTTCAAACCTTTATAATTTTTTAACTTAAGATTTGTAATTTTAAGAATTTTGTTTTTTAATTCATTTTTTTATTTTAGCTTTTCCTTAAATCCAAATGGAACTTGTAAAACAACAAGCCTTAGGCTTTTTGTATTCATTTTTTCCCCTTAAGGAATCTTTCAATAGTCATATGTATCAATTTGCCAATGGAGAATATCCTAATATTGATATTCCCTTAGTTACAAATTGTTCACTATTGAACACTTTATTTTATCCTCTTTGCTTAGGGTTTTTATACTCTATTACTCCATTTGTGACACAATATAGGTTTTTAGCAGGTTTATGTAAGATCATCTTACAAACAGTTCCTATGTTCTTATATCTTTTAAATTTGAATTCCAATGCTTTTCACACTCTAGTCTATAACCTTGCACCATTATGGGCAAGACCTTACATTCTTTTGGCTTCCCATGGGATTGAACCAGGAAATACTTTTTCCATCTCCTCTATCATCTTTTTAGCCTTGTTTCTCTCTATTATTATTGTAACATTGTTATCCCTAGTAGTTTTTTTACTTGGTTGGCTATATGATAAGGTTTTTTGTAATAAGAAGGATTATACCCCCACTACCTACACCAACCAAACAGTAGTTCTCCACCCCCTAGTATTTTTAACACTTTAGCTTATGCACAGGCCCACTTTACTGCTTATGGGTCTGAGTTCTCCACTGACTCTCAGAAGGTCCTCTATCTTGTGGAGAAGCTCACTGGTCACTATAGAGATTGGTTTAGCTCTCACTTGATACATAACCCAGGTATCCTCCAGAACTATGCTCTCTTTGTCAGTTCACTCCTATCCTTCTCTGGAGAGGACAAGGATTTTTCCACTCCCTCTGCTTCTCAGTTTGAAGGTCTCACACAAGGTTTGCTTCTGCTTAGCAAATACAATTGGAAGTTTTGCTCCCTCCAGTCAAGACTACAAGCCTCTGAAGCTGAGGCTTGCAGCTTTTATAAGATAAGCCTCAACAGATTGCTCCAGGAATTTTTGGTACACAACAACCTCCCAGAAAAACTAGAACCTCTTATCAGAGAAGTGGTTAAGTGGAATCAGAAATATCTTTTCTTAAAAACACACTCTTCTTCTAACCTATCCCCTGCAGCCTGGTTGTTTGTTTCAGACAAGGACCTGCTTTCTTCAACCCCTCCACCTGGCACCAAGCCAAAGTCTGGGGGGGTTTTGCCTTACTGCTGAAGAAGTCCTTAGAAGAAGGAACAGCAACCTCTGCTCTTACTGTGGATCAAAGGATCATCTTCTACCAGCCTGCCCTCTCTCCAAACGTCCCCCCTTTGTCAACAAGACCTCCACTCTTACTTTGCTTTCCCTCAACGGCACTTTCAATTCACCTACTGTCCTAGTGACCATTCATGGACCTTTGGGAAAGATCAAGGTACTTGCTCTTCTTGACACTGGCGCTGATGCCAACTTCATTGAGGAGAAACTTACCAAACTACTTGGACTCCCCACCTTTGGATTTCTTGACGTTAAGGTGGGAAACAGTACTCTCATTGGCGCCACACCTATCCTCCAACCTGTCACCATTGACTTGGAGGGCTCTCTATTCCGTGTCATGTGTAACTCTTCCCCCAATTTATCCTTTCCATTCATCCTTGGATTCCTGTGGCTGAGAGAGTCTTTGCTTAACTTTGACCACCCAAACAACAAGATATCATTTACATGCAATGACGTTGTCAAATTGTTATCCCTTGTATCTGGTACTCTTGGCTCAACTCCCTCCAAACCAAACCTGACTGCTATCTCCAGTACAATCCTGGATACTCTTTCTGCCAAGGACAAAGATGGATTACCTTATTGTTACTCTGACTTCAAGGATTGTTTTAGTGAGGAGGAATGTAACCTGCTACCTCCTCATAGGCCCTACAATATTCAGATGAACCTTAAGCCAGGCACCACTCCCCCCTGGGGAAGGCTTATCCCTCTCTCTGATTCAGACAACACTCTACTAAAGAACTATATCAATGAGGAACTCTCCAAGGGTTTCATCTAATAATCTATATCTCCATGTTCTTCTCCCATCTTCTTTGTCAGTAAATTCAATGGCTCTAAGCGCCCTTGTGTAGACTATAGAGCCCTCAATGAGATCACAATCAAGGATAGATGCCCTATTCCTTCTGCTGAGGCTTTGACAGATTGCCTTGCTGGTAGTTCTGTATACACCAAGATTGATCTCCAAAGCGCTTTCAGCCTGATCAGAATATCTCCTGGCCATAAATGGAAGACTTCATTCTGTACCCCATTCAGGTTATACAAGTCAATGTAATGCCTTTTGGATTATGTCACGCTCCGTCAACCTTCCAGGCCTTAATGAATGAGGCACTTCTGCCCTTCCTTAATGAGTTTGTTGTTGTCTATCTCAATAATATCATCATATACTCCTCTTCCATTGACAACCATGTTGCTCACATCTGCCAAGTACTCCAGAAACTTTGAGACTACAACCTGTTTGCAAAATCTTCTAAGTGCTCATTCTTCTGCACCAAGGTTGATTTCCTTGGCTACGTTGTCACTCAAACAGTTTTGCTGTCTCTCCTAGCAAGGTGGATGCTATCCAAAGCTGGCCTGTTCCCAAGACTTGCTCACAGCTTTGTGGCTTCCTTGGATTGGCAAACTATTGCTGTAAGTTTGTGGAAATTTTTTCTTTAGTTTTGCCACTCACTACCCTCACTTCTCCTTCTGTTCTTTTTGTCTGGACACCTGCGGCCCAGCTTGCGTTTGAGGCTACAGAGGACGTCTTTGTCTCCACACCTGTCCTCCTGATGCCTGATCCTTATAAACCCTTCTTGGTTGAGACTGATGCCAGTGACTATGCCGTTGGCAGTGTTCTCCTTCAGCTTGGGGGGATGGGATACAACACCCTGTTGCATACTTCTCTCAAAAACACCTTCCAGCTGAACAAAACTACCCCGTACACAACAAGGAACTTATTGCCATTATCAAAGCACTCAAACATTGACGTTGCTATCTTGAGGGACTTGACAAGCTTTTCCTCATTTACACGGACCATAAGAACTTGCTTTACTTCACTGAGTCACGTTGCATTTCCCAAAGATACGCTAGATGGGTACTGGAGCTGTCAAATTTCTGCATCAAGCTTGTGTACAAGAAGGGTGTACTTAATACCCTACCTGACGCGCTTAGTTGGCATCCTTCATTATCTGATGTTGACAAATACTACAAACTCCTTAACACCAAGATGGTCCTTCTACCTGAGAGCTTTCTGAAACTTAATGTCATTAGCACTACAACCCCCAATATACTGAAGCAAATCCACAAATCTCAGCTTTCCTATAAAGCCTTGTCTCAGATCATTGACACTCTTAAAAACAATAATACAGTCACAAATCCTTCTTTCTCCCTGCTAGATGGTGTGTTATACTTCAACAACCTTTTGGTAGTTACTTCTCCAGACCTTAAACAGCTTCTAACCATCACGTTCCATGACTCCTTTGCTGCAGGCCACACTGGATATAAGAAAACACTTTCTAAACTCAGCAATCACTTCTGGTGGCCAAAAATGTCCACCTTTGTCAAGTCATACGTCAGTGTTGCCTAGTTTGCCATAGAAGCAAACACTCCACCCAGAAACCTGTGGGTCTTTTATGTCCCCTTTCAGTCCCTGAAGGTCCTTGGAAGTCTGTCTCTTTGGATTATATTGTCCAGCTTCCTCAGTCCAAAGGTTTTGACACCATACTAGTCATTGTAGACAGATTCTCAAAGCAGGCTATTTTTGCTCCCTGCAATTCTAACATTAATGCAAAACAGACTGCTTCCCTCTTTTTTAAGAACGTCTTTGTCCACCATGGTACTCCAAGAGATATTGTCTCCAACCGTGGACCACAATTCCTTTCCCTATTCTGGAAAGAGGCAGTGACTCAGCTAGGTGTTCACCTTTCCCTTAGCACCTCTTATCATCCCCAGTCTGATGGGCAAACCAAACGTACCAAACAGACACTAGAATTTTTCCTTTGCTGTTTTTCCAACAAACAACAAGACAATTGGTTGTCTCACCTATCTTTGGCCCAGTATTCCTACAATACTACTCCCCATTCCTCTACCAAGATGACTCTGTTCATGGCAAATTTAGGCTACACTCCTGCCTTTGTCCCTTCTGTCACCTCCTCTATCTGTTCCCTGTTAGCCAAGGAGTTTCTTGTCCAGCTAAAAATCATCCAGATTTCCTTAAAAGAGAATCGCTCTAAGGCTATCAAGGTTTACAAGGTCCAGGCCAACTGTCATTGTCAGGAGGGAAAGAGCATCCAGGTCAACAACCTTGTATATCTAAATACAAAAAATCTTCCTATCAGATGGCCTTCCCATAAGCTTGGCCCTCAGTTCATAGGGCCTTCCCTTGTAGCAGAAAGAGTTGGGAAGGTTGCATATTGTATCCAGCTTCCTCCAGGGTATTGTATTCATGATGTCTTCCACGTGTCTCTTCTCAAACTCCAGACTTCTCCTCCTCCTTCTCATCAGAACAACAAAGCACCTTCTCCTCACATGGTCCAAGAGACCCCTGAATATGAGGGTGACTACATTATCAACCATTGTTACTGCTATGGTAAACTCCAATACTTGGTTTTTTGGAAGGGATATTCTGTTGAGGAGAGCTCTTGGGAGCCATTGTCTAATCTTGAAACTGTCCCAAGTTCATCAAGTCTTATATCCAAGCACATCCTGAGCTTGGATCTGGAGGGGTAATGTCATGCCCTTCTCCAAAGGGCAGGCTCTTTAAGTTTATAATATTTATTATTTTTGTTTGGTTAAATCTTTTATTATTTTAATATTGGAAATTTTAAACCAAAAGTTAATATTTAAGTATTCTAAATTAATTACCTTGTTTTTTTGATGCCATTTGCGTTCAAATTGTCATTGTTGTTGTTTGCTCTGTTGTTTGCCCTTACTTTTATATATATTTACTTTAAAGTTAGAATATTTTCACTCACTTACCTTTCAAAACCCCTGCTTGCATTGTTGCTGCTCCCCCAGTTTTACGTTGTTGATCTGCAGGTTTACTGGGTTTCTGTTTCCTCTTTTCCTCCAGGTTCTTGCTCAACTTTCTCCAGTTTCTCCTGTCCTTGGCTGTTGTTCCCCTATGCCAATCATTTTTAACTGAATGAGAATTAAGTATAAATAAAAAGCTTGTGAAGAGTAGGCTATAAGCCAAAATTCTAAGTGATTTCTTCCCTTCAAACTTTTACAATTTTTTAACTTCATATTTGTAATTTTAAGAATTTTGTTTTTTAATTAATTTTTTTAGTTTAGCTTTTCCTTAAATCCAAATGGAACTTGTAAAACAACAAGACTTAGGCTTGTTGTATCCATTTTTTCCCTTAAGGAATCTTTCAATAGTCATATGTATCAATTTGCCAATGGAGAATATCCTAATATTGATATTCCCTTAGTTACAAATTGTTCACTATTGAACACTTTATTTTATCTTCTTTGCTTAGGGTTTTTACACTCTATTACTCCATTTGTGATACAATATAGGTTTTTAGCAGGCTTCTGTAAGATCATCTTACAGGCAGTTCCTATGTTCTTATATCTTTTAAATTTTAATCCCAATGCTTTGCCCGCTCTAGTCTATAACCTTGCATTATTATGGGCAAGACCTTACAACAAGTGCCATTTTGCTGCCTTTGGACCTAAGCACCCAGTTCCCCCGGCCCTGCCCTTCCCAATGCCCTGATGAACCCCTATGAAATATGTTAAGTTTGGAGGTGTGGTACTATATAGATCAAATGACCCTACGCTCTAAACTTATTGCCATTTTTGAATAAAGGTTATGTTATTTTGGCTCACACAGCTATTGCATTATTTTGTATTTGCTGTCTACAAATTCAGTTCAAGATCTCCTGGTCTGCCTGCCCTGCCGCATGCTGTTTTCTGTCCTCCCGGAGTACACTTTGGACCCATCCACTTTACCAACTACCCTCTGAAGTCTGAATACAAAGAATACACCCCAGAAAAGATACTCAAACTCAATCCTTTGGCCTGCATACAATCTGCAATTGGATACAACCAACAAGGCCTGTGGATGTTTTCAACACCCAAGTTTTTCAGAGGGAAATTCAACTATCTCCCTGCTTACAACCTGCCCATGGAACCACCTGTGACCCCAAAACCTATGCCCGCTTTTTCGCCCAACCTCCCAACCCTCCATTCTGGCAAGTTGTTTGGGATTGTGTACATCATCCTCACAGGGGTGATTGACACTATAATCCTGGCCGCCAGCCTGCAGTCCTGGGTGGGAAATTCTGCCTCCTACCTTTTAAAGTTAGCTCCCCTCTTGTGGTGGACATTGCCCACAAAAAACCCTGCCCAAGTTACCCCTGAAAACAACGGGCTGGCCGCTCAAGACTGGATCCCTGATACTGGGCCTGTTCCTCCTGTAGCTTCTGGAAGAACTTGTTATATTTAGGGGTTGACCCAAACTTCATCTTCAGGTGATTGTGGCAAACCTCCAGGCTAGAGGTGGTCTTCATCTCCCCCTTGAGGCAGGCACCTTGGCAGTTCCAAGGGACAGTGGCCCTGCTCTTTCCTCTCTGTGAAGTCACCTTCTTGCCTACCCATTGCTGCTCAAAGTAATCCAGGTAGCTTTTGAAGATGGTGGAGTGCTTCTTGATATAAGCATCCTCCAGGAGGGCCTCAAAGCCAAGCCCAGTATGCTCTGGCTGCACAAAAGCCAAGGCAGCAAACTGGGTGATGGCAAATTGGCACTTCCCCTTACCATCATTAAGATACTTGTCAAAAAGCTCCTTCTTGCTCTTGAGATTCTTGATGAGAGTCTTCCTAAAATGGAAGAAGCAGCCCTGTACTCCTCCAGTGAAGGTGGCCTCAAAGGCTCTGAATTTATCTTGCTCAAAGTTCATTATGATTACCTTTGGCCCAAGTGAGCTCTCATGAGCTAGCTGCTCTGCGGCTAGGGTGGACTCATCCTTCTCAGCAGAGGAGGGATTGGCCCTTGTGGTGTGGGTGGGAGGGGGAGCTGGTTAGTGGGAAGGGAGATCAAAGCATCCCAGACAATTTTGAATGCTCTTGCATAGACCTCTGTCTTGGCACCAGGCAGGAGAAAGAAAACAAGGGGGATATCCTGCACATCAAATTGCCTGTGCAGGACCCAAAGCTGCTTGAAAAGGGTTGGGTAGGTTGAAAATGTGCTGTTGCATATCCAGGTGGTAGCAGTGTTCAGCTTCTCCAGGTTTTGGGTTGTGCCGTAGGCAATGATCCTATCCTCCACTTCCTGCCCATTGTCATGGAGCAGGAACATCTTTCCATCCTTGATTTTATTGAGGGCATCAGAAAGAACCGGGTCTTCAATTGTGGTGGCACTCTTGGATAGGGGGTTTGAGGCTTGGCGCCTAACACTCACAAACTTGACCAACTAGGTGTGGGTTGACACCCTCTTGAGGTTGGTGGGGGAGAGGTACTTGCACACAAGCACAGTCAGCTGGGTTGGGGAAAGGTCCTTTGAGGTGGACATGACCTGCACCAGATACCATTTGAGAAGGCGGGCAATGGTTGTGTTGGGCATGATGCAGGTATGCTCACCCTTAATGGTCTGTACCAAGTCCCAGCGCTCAGTAATGAACTGCACTGGGCAGGAGCAGTCCTTGCAGATATAGTGCCGACTCTTGGAGCCCCAGTTGGAGTTATTACATGAGAAGATGTAACCGTTAGCCACCATGGATAGCCCACCTTTGACACTCATGATGGGGAAAAACTTTGGTAGGGAAGAAGGAACCTTAAACTTCCCTGTCAGGGATCCAGCCTGTGGGGGGTTCCTGAGAACTTGCAGGCAGACGGCCTGCGGGCCCGGCAGGGAGGGCCCACCACAAGATTGGAGCTAACTTTACAATATAAGATAACAATTTGCCCAGGAGGGCCCAAGGTCCGCTGGCAGGTACCATAGAATCTATCAAGCCAGTAAGGATGATGTACATCACCCCAAATATTTGAGTGGAGGTGGATTCATTGGCAGCAACAGATTCTTGCGGGCGTTTGGGCCGCAGGGTGAGAGGCAGGGTTGTGGGGACCAAATACACAGGCAGGTAATTGTATTTGTTGCGGAATAGCAGGGGAGAAATAGTGATTTTGCGGCCTTTCCTGTATACAGTTTTGG
The DNA here is from genome assembly GCA_014839935.2 of Entomophthora muscae. Classification (NCBI taxonomy): domain Eukaryota; kingdom Fungi; phylum Entomophthoromycota; class Entomophthoromycetes; order Entomophthorales; family Entomophthoraceae; genus Entomophthora; species Entomophthora muscae. Next base: position 224,972 of record QTSX02000766.1, on the reverse strand, counting down.
TCTCTCTAGTTCTTGCCTGTGGATTGTAGATTAGGATTTCCTCTAGGGTGAACTCCAAATACGCAGGATTTGGAGGGTACTTGGTGAAATGTATGGGGCCATAGGGGACTCCTGGTGGACGGTAAAACTTGGGTGGTTGGTCTGCGGTTTCTTGGGGTTATAGGGTATGGGGTGTGGAACCGTGGGAGGTAGACTGTAGATGAAATAGAAATAAAATCAAATATGGAATAACCTGGTTGAACCAAAGGTTCATGTCACTTTATTGCAAGAATGGCAATGGGCATCTTCCTGGCGGTCCAGGGTATAAGTATGCCTATCTGTCATGGGAAAACTTTTAAAAATTTCTCTGGCCCAGGTGGTACCGTTTACCTGATCTTTACTGTCCTTGGTGGCATTCATTGCGGGAGTTAAATAATTGGCTGGTTAGAACTGGGAATACTCCAATTTTCTTGTTGGGTTGTGGGGTGAGTTATTTCTGGGTGGCCTGCATTTATTGGGAAGTTTCTCTATTTCCTTTCCCATGGAGGCCCAAGTTATTTTGGGTTCTATGGCTGGACCTGCCCCTGATTGGTTGCGTTAACAAAAACCTTTAGTGTGAAAGCTGTCAATGTAGATGATTTCAATTCATCCAGCTTTAAGGGGATTTCCAAAGTCAAGATCTGCTCTGGCTTGAGCCCAAAAATCTGCAGGCAGCTGGTCCTGCGGGCTGGCGGCCTGCAGGGTCTCAGGGTTTGAATCCCATAGTTGAGGCTTTTCAGTAATCATGGTCAGTAGGAGTTTGTCACTTGTGACATTCCTGTCAACATTGCAGAAATTGTGGGCCAACAGAGGGTCTCATGGGCCAGCAGGAGCATGGCAGAAGCCAGGGAAGTAATTGGGGTGGGGCTTTGAATCATCCCCAGATGAAATTGAAGGGGGGAGTTTGGTAATGGGGAGAAGCAGAAGGGGACTTATCTTGGTGCTCCTCATGTGCAGGAGACTTATCATTGGGTGGGGTCTTTTTGGCCTGGCACTTCTTCTTGGTTGGCTCCTTGTCTGAAGCTGAGTTGTAGAAACTGTGGTCAGTAACTGAACCATCAGTTTCCTCTCCCCCAGTGGAGTGAGCAGGGCTCTTCTCAGGAGAGGGCTTTGGGGAGGGCTTGGGAGTGGCCTTCTTTGATGAGACAGGCTTCTTCTTGATGGCTTTGGTGGGCTTAGAGGGACGCTTGGTTCCTTTGGGCTGCTTAGAGGTGTTCTTGTCCTAAAATAATAAGTAAAAGGGTTTAAAATAAAGCAATTTATTTAAAAAACAAACAAAACAACTTAAAAATATAATAAATAAAAAGTAAACTTTGTATGGCTTTTATTGGCATTTAAAAGGTAAAAAATACTTGTATAGTTTTTATTTTATTAAAGTTATAAATAACAAGTTAAAAGTTAAGAGATTTATGTAAAAGTATTATATTTAGATATAGATTTTATTTTAAAATTTATAAAATATGAAATAGAAAAGTAAAAAATACAACATATCAAAAAATCAGATGATTTTATTATGTAAAACATAAAGTTTTATGTGAGAACTGGAAAACGTCAACATTATGAGTGACAATTAGTAAAAAAAGCTGAATTCTCACTATTGATTACAAAAATTGTAGACATTATTTTTGACAACATTGTCACTGTTGACATTTTTTGAAAATTTACTATGAAAAAACATAGTATGCTTCATTAAATTTACGCAGGCTAGCAAATATTAACTGTTTTCTGTGTATTTTTGTTCACATAATAAAATTAAAAAATATGAAAATAAGTAAAAAAAATCAAAGTTCTTTTTTTCTTTATTAAAAATAATATTTGGGTAGTGGTAATATGATATTTTACCATTGCGTAAATTGAAAGTTCTTAAGAAAGTTGTTGGTAGATATCAAAAGGATAAAGTGTCAACAACGTCACTTACGACATTCTTTATATGAGGTGACATATTAATTTAAGCTTAATTGCGCCACTCTAATTTGCTTAACTCCACCCCAGAAGATGATCACAAGCAAATAAACAAAATTTCTGAGTGTTGAAATTATTTTTAATAATAAATTCTATAGTAACTTACATAGTAACTCACACTTAAATTATTGAATCCCTGTTAGCCACCAATTCACTTAATATATTAAAGCCGGAATAAGTGCCACATATATATTTATAACATGAACTTTTCAACAATCAGCTATATGCACAATGTCTTTTTTAATATATTAATTTAATAAAAAAATATTTTAAAACATATTTAACTTTTTTACTGTGGATGTTTCAGTTTTAGTATTAAAAATAAGTTTGGCTTAAAAAGTGTCGACATTGACACTTTTACATTGTGAAAACAAATAAAAAATAAACTAATTTTTATTAGTAAATGTAAAGGAAAAAATCTGGTGAATTTGAGTTTTTTATTAAGCTTAATATCAAATTGTGTCAAAATGGACACAATTTTGTCGTGTTTTCTGGGTTTGCACCCCTGAACGCTTTAAAAAAGAATTAAGCTAGTGCAACTAGCAAAAAACATAGGAATTTTGAGTCAGCAGTGACCATGTTGACAAAGTGTCAACATGGGTGCTGTTGCCAGAGGAAACACTGATTAGTTTGGATTATTTACTGGTCTGGTGTTGACTGTTGTTAAAGATCATTAGGACCAGCCAATCAAGATAATCCACATTGACACTCTCAAATATAAATAGGTTTTTGGAGTCTCATAAATATACTGGCCAATCAGAATTTAAGCCAGAAATTACCAAGGAACCCTCTGACCCCCCCCCCCCCTAAATTTGCTCTGCAAAATTTGTCTTACAGCCAATTGAATGAATCATTTTTGTCAGGTGACCATCTAAATCCAAACTCTGTCCCTTAAATCAAGACAGGGAACTTTTGGTCTCCTGCTTGCTCATTCTCTTTTCAAATAAACTTTGGTGGTTTTAACAAATCAGTTTTATTTTTGGAACTCATAGTATAGAGCTCTCTAATTTGAACTGTTAGTAAAATACTTTATTTTATTACCTTAACATCAATTCTGTTGCTCCCGGCTGCTTTTCCTAAGCTCCCAGAGCCAACATCAGCATATAAGTATTTCTTTACTTAATCCTGCTTTTGAAAACCTCACTTGAACTTGGATTTTAATTTAAATATTAGCATGAAAGCTTACTTAAATCTTGGATTTTATTTATTTTTTCTTGATTTCTGTCAGGGACCTAATTTTCAGGGAGGCAATCTCTAATTGAGTGGAGTAGGGCCCCTAAATTGAATTTAACTAAGGCTGAACCCACTGGAATCCCTACCATTATCATATAGATTAACTGACCAAAAATTCTAATCCTTCCCAAGAAGGGATTGAATTGATATAACAGATAATGAGCAGAGATGTAGGTAAAAACGTACCAAGGAGCATAAGGATGAACAATTGGTAGGAAATGGGCAGTTTTAACATAAGTCATGTGGCAACATCAAGGTCCAAATCTGTACCAAACTGATTCTTTATACTTTTCTGTAGAAGTTGAAGGAATTTATTTACTTTCAAAGGATGTTAGGATGATTTCAAGAAGGAAGAGACACACTGATAAGGTTGGTCTCATTATGTTCTAAATTGAATAAGTATCTACTAATTTATAAGAAAATATAGATTTTATTGAATATAGACGTTTGGAAAGAAGAAGTTGATAGAGCAATTGCTACTAATCAAAGATATCAGTTTAAACACTGATGAGGGAAATTAAGTGTTGCAACCAAGTTTTCAGACTTGCCTGCTAACATATCTTACAATACACAAGGGGCACTCAATGAGTCACCCCTTGATGTGTCTAACAACATGAACCAATCTGATGGCAATGTTGAATGGCGGGCACTTCCTCCTAATTAGGAGCGCTACCAATTCAACCTGCTGATCCCTGCATAAGTTATTCCTTGGATTTGAACCTTACATGGAACATGACACTATGCCACCCCCTTGTAGCCTTGTGGCTTTCCCCACATGGTATATTAATCATGATATTCTACAATAAGCAACACCTTATTCTATTCATTCTTGTCCTTTATATTAGACTGTTGTCTTCTCCAACTCAAATACTGAATCCTCATTGGTTCAGTTGCAACATAAGGATGGGTATGTAAGAGAGGGGAGCTAAACTAACTAAATTTGGCTCCCATCTGGGAGGGAAGACCCACCAGGATACCATCCAATGCAAAACAGGGATGGTCGCTCAAAGAGGCATCCACAACAAGGACACATAGGAAAATTGAAGGAAGTAAGAGTCCAAACTCATCAAGAGGATTCCACCAAGAAGCCAAGGAGTACACTTGAGAGCATACTAAGGAGGGGTGACTTCTCCTCAGAAACAGTGTGCATTGGTTCCATGGAGTTTGGAGGCTTTGGGAGGTCCAATTTCTGGGGGGGGTCTGAAGATCAGGTTTGAGAGAAAACACTTCAAGATCATCACATGTGGGGCTTTTGACAAGATTCTCACTAGTGACAAGAGGGTCTTGGGTGCGCCCAGGAATGTCCTCAAACAAGTGGATGAAATGAGTGGGGCTGTCTCCCACATAGTAGAGGGAAGAGGAAATCCAATCCCATAAATCTGGAGAGGTGGTCCAAATCAACACCAGAACTGATGCCAAAGTGAAGGTCACAAACTTCAGAAGGGAGGCCAACATGTTTTAAAGAAACAAGATGATTCAGAGTCTTTATCACAGAGGAGACAAACCTTGTTTTTGCAAGTAATACAAGCAAGATAAAAATTCAAGCAAGCTAGAGGGCAAAGAAGACAACAAGGCCAAACTATATGCTTTAAATTTGAACTGGAAGAGCGGGAAAAAGCGTATAGGTGGGCTAAGACAAAAAAAAAGCAAATGGGCAACAAAAACAAACTTAAAGAAGGTAATTATAGAAGTTTCAAAAATAATTTTCAAGTTAAAGTTGGGATATCAAAAATTACAACAGTAAGCTTCAACATATATGCTAACAACAGCTTTAGGAGCTTTGACAAACACACTGGGATCCAAGGAAAGACCAGGAAGGTAAATAATAATGAAAATGTTTACTAACAAAGTCAAGAATTAGAAACTGTAAAAATGCCTCTACAAATTACAGACTTCAAAAGAGATAGGGAAAGTTTTTAAGACTTTATTATTAAGAATAAACAAGCAGGGGACCAGAAGTCCCCTGTCTTGCTTTAAGACACAAGATTTGGATTTGTAGGTCACCTGACCTCAGTTTGAAATTTGATTGGACAAGATAGAATTTTTACCAGGAGTTTCAGGAGGCTTGGATGGTTTCTCATTAATTTCTAACCCAACCTTCAATTAGCTGATGCCTAAAAGACACTTCAGGATGCCATTAACTCCAGTCTGAATGGAATTTGGTGAATTGGCAGAAGCGCGCCCTGATTGTTTAACCTTCATTTGTTTTAAATGGGGAAAAACCAAGCCAATAAATGGTCTGAATTGATCAGGGATTCCTCCCAAGTAGGAAAAAATTCGGAGCATCAGTATTTATCACCTGGGAATTTTATTCCAACACAAATCTCTTGTCAACTGTGTGGGCTAAATCCTCAAGGGAATTAAGTGGTTTGACTGAATTTTGAGCTGTTTTATTTGTATGTTGGGGGGAAATAGTCCTATCCAGGGCTAAAGGGGGGAGTAAATTTACAGGGTACCAAGTTTACCATGTGTTTGTTCTGGGTATTTTGGAGGTAGAACAATGCCTGGCAGGCCTGCAGGTAAGAATGAACTACTGATTTGAGATTCCTTTACTTCTTCTGAGGTTTGGACCTTGGTACTTGCAGGCTTTTGCATGTCTGGATGAAGGGTATTCTGGGAGCCTGGTTAGGATTCTTGGAATGATTGGCTGTCTGGCATTGATACTTTTAAACGCTTATTAGAACTGTGTTTATTTTCTATCTTATTGGTTGCTGTAAAGTCACTCCCCCCTTTAGCCTTGGATAGGACAATCTTCCCACGTTGCACCAAGAAATCTCCTCAGAAGCCAGCCAAGCCCCTTAATTCCCTTGAGGATTTAGCCCATACAATTGATGAGAGATTTGTGTTGGCAAACCCTTCCCAGGTGGTAAATACTGATGTCTTGAACTCTGTCCCCACTTGGGAGGAATCTCTGATTAATTTGGATTATTTTTTGGCTTGGGCTTGCCCACATTTAAAATTGATTAAGTCTAAACAATCAGGTTGCGCTTCGGTTAAATCAACAAAATCCATTACAACTGAAATTAATGGCATCTAGAAGTGTCCTATAGGCACTAGCTAATCAGAGGTTGGATCAGAAATTGATGAGAAACCATTCAAACTCCCTGAAACTACTGGAAAAAATTCTATCTCATCCAATCAAATGACTGGCAGAGGTCACCTGACCTTGCAAACTCAAATGGTTTCCCTTAAAGTGAAACAGGGGACTTTTGGTCCCCTGCTTGCTCATTTTAATCATTAAAGTTTACACTTTGAAAACTCAGTTAACTTTTGGGCTCTTTCTTGTCCCACTTTGTTCCCCTGGCTTTATTAGTATTTACTTTATTGTTCCTTACCTTCTTGGCCTTCCCCTGGTTCCCAGCGTCTTTTTCAAAGCCTCTAGGGTTAAAGTTAGTATTGATAGGACTGCTTACCTCACCTTCTTTCAAAAACCTGGTTCAAACTTTAAAATTGGAATGGATAGCTTTATATTTATTTACTTCAAGTTTGAAATAATCTTCCATTTGATTTGCTGCCTCATACACAACCTATATGCTTTGAAAAGCATCTCCTGTTGTGCACTTAAGCGTATAGGTCACAAAAGCACCTATTGCTGTTTGTTTAAGAGTATAGACCTTAACAGCACCTACTGTTGTATTTTGAGCATAGAGCTCAAATTTGCCTTCTCTTGCACGTTGGAAACCCCACAACAGGTTTTGCACTATCTGGATCCCCTTTGCTTTGTGGTTCTGTCTGTAATATAGCTCCCTATAATATGGTCTGTAGAATTGCTCCAGTTTGCAAAAGTTGGCCTCCTTCCTAAAGTTTGTGGCTCTCACCCTGGCTCCTGCTTTGGTAATGATATGGACCACTTCTCCAGATCTTTGGAGTTGTGTTTCCCATACCTTCCACCACATTGAGAGCAACCCCTGTAATTTTGTGCATATGTTTGAGGACCTCCCTGGACAAGCTCAGGACATTCTTGTCACCAGTGAGAATGTTGTAAGAAGCTTAACTTGTGATGACCTTAGCTCTTTACCCTTGAACCAGTCCCCTCTATGGCCCCTAGCTTGGCTCCTCCATTTTCTCCTCCCTCAGAGATTCCAGTTACTCAGGTCCAAGAGGAGAATTCAGGAAGTCAGGAGTCTGCACCCAAGAGTGCTCTGTGGTTGCTTGGCGGCATGGTTTTGATGGGTTTGGACTCCTACTCCCCCCAACTATCTGCTGTGCCCTCCTTGTGGACGCCACTTCAAGCAGCTATCCCATTCCTGCACTGGATGGTGTCCTGGTGGATTCTTCTCACCAGGATTAGAGCCAAACTTAGTTAGTTTATCCTCTCTCTCACAGACATGCTCTTCTGATATTTCAGTTCCTGGCGTGTAGGGTGTCCAATCCAAGGGGAGCCCAGTCATAATTCTTTTGTATATCTGTTGACTGCGGCAGATACAGGCAACAGGAGGAATTTTGTAAAGAAAGGCAGGATAGAAAAACTACCTATACTATCAATGTCATAGCTGTACTGTATTGGAAAATTACAAGGGGGAAATATTTGGAAACTAGATAAATATCTTTATTGAGATATGTGACTTATATATTTTGAGAGAATCTGTTGTAAATGCTGCCATTTGCCATGTTTCAATTTTACCTTTGTTGGGTTATTTTGAGGACAAATCTCTATCTTTTGCTTTTGCCCTTTGAAATGAGGCTGGTTCTGAATTGGGAAATACAATTGTTCAGTTTCCTGATCCTGCGCACCTCACTTGCCTCACTCATGCTTGTGGCAAGTGCTTCTACCGTCTTGGTATTGTTTTGTGGTATCACAAACCACTATATATTACATTTCTTATACACCAATAAAAATTAAGTTCTATTCACATTTTTGTCTTTGTGTCTCCACGTAATTTGGCGCCTCTCTATCCACATCTAGCAGATATTATTCATTCAGGGCCATAAGGTAATTGCATAGCCTTCCCTGCCATTCTAACCAAGACTTAGTACAAATCCAATACTAAGGTTAGGACTTCCTGTTGTGACTCTGTGCTGCGCCTCAGATCACAACAAAAATGATGCTCACTACAGGGGCTGTAAGCCCCTTGGTTACCCCCTTTGCAACTATATTTTCAGGACCTTTGCCTCCACCTATACAAGAGACAACTTTTCCTGAAATTACCAGTCCTTCTATTGAGGAAGACATCACTGACCCGCCTATTTTCCCTACTGTGCTGAACCTTGTGAGTGGTCCCAGCCTAGTGGCCTACCCTTTGGGCACCCCTGACTTGGAACAAATCATGGCAGTAGCCCTTGGGATAGCCCGTTATGAGGCCATCCCTTGCCTCCAGCTTCAGTTCAATTGGGCAGAATACTACAAATTAATTGTAGCTCCACAATTTCCACAGCATCTCCTCTCAGCGGCTGGCTCTGCTGAACATTTATTGTCCTCTTTTGTACAACCTGCCTTAGCCCATCATCAAATGGTATTAGGGCTCCACATTCAGGAGATTTCATTGCTGTAAGCCGCCGTCACCCATCACTGGGATCAGTTTGCGGCCTACCAGCAGTGGATTCATTCCCTGTTTTTCTTAGTATCCAACAATCAGCGCAACTCTGTCACCTCCCAGTCTTGTTTGGTCACCTCCATTGAAAGAAAGTGCCAATCCATCCCTGAGTATGTCAGAGAGTGCCTTCATGAGTTCCACCAACTGAAACAGCCCTGGCATGCCCAAGTAGACTCCACTTTAAATTCCTATCTCACCTACTTTGAATGACTTGTGCAACAAATTAACAAGTTCAGTGCTTATTCCTTTGAACAATTACAGCAAGTAGCAGTCCATGCTGCAAAGGGTCTCCACAAACTTGGCAAGGACTTTGATCAAGAAAGGGCTGCTACTGCCACCACCATTGCCAAGCTCCAGACTCAAGTAAATGAACTGTCTGCCTCCAAAGCAGATGCTCCGCCTTCTCCTCCATCTGACAAGCTAGCAGATAAAAAACAGAGGCTCTGGGATGCCATTTGAGATTTAAGAGCATCTACCTGCAGTCAGAATTGTCCCCCAAAGTCCCTCAGCCTGACTCTCAAGTGCTTGCGCTGATGGCTCAGGTTGCTGAATTACAACAAGAGGTTGCTACTTTGCGTGAGGCAATTGCGTCTGTAGTTAGTCCACCTGGAGTTGTGGGCAAAGATGGTTGTTGCCCTGGCTTGTTAGGAGCCCCCACATTCATTGTGCTAGAGAGTTGATAGCTCTAGCCAATGAAGTGAACCTCCTGAAGCAAGATCACTCTGAGCTTGATAAATATGTACAAGAACTAAGTGAAGTGGTCAATTCAGTAAACAACAGGTTTGCCCCTTGCCTTTTGGTGGGCCTGTCTCTTACTTTCCAACTGACTGAGCTGTCCTAGGTAGTAACCACACAGGGCCAGCGCCTGGATGTTACTGAGCAACAGACCACCCTAGCTAATAATACGGGCACCTGCACTGCTGACACCTTGACTACCCTTGAAGATAGTGTTTGCCAGCTGTGGGCCAGGCAGCCCCCACCAAGTCAGAAGCAGAATTCTCCCCACACATAAATGTACTCAATTACAACAATGATGGCCCAACTCCAGAAGCACATTTCAAGCCTACCTTTAAGCAAGTCTTTGACCCCAAAACCTCGACCATTGCAGCTTTCCTAACTATCTATGAAACTGCCATAAGAAGAGCCTTGGATGAAGTCAAGAAGGAACCCATTCTGACCTGTCTACACCCAACCTGCCAAGAGGTAGTCATGACAGAACTGCCCACCATTGAAACCTGTAAAGATATGAAGAAACTTATGATTGACAAGTTTGGTGGTGACCTTAGTTTGGAAGTGAAGAAGGACACCTTCATGCACATTGCTTTCAAACCAAATGAGACTAGCTGAATTTGCAGATAGATTCTACATGGAAGGACAACAACTGATCACAAGCCGCCAGTTGACCACACATGAAGCATACATGGCTTGCGCTCAAGCCCTCAAGGTTAACCAGCTCCTGTGCCTTCACTTCAAGGCTCATAAAGCCATGCTTTCTTCCATGAAGATCATAAAGACACTGTTGCAGGATATGCACCTTACCCATTATGGGGCAGTTGTGCGGGAGAATTGTGCTGCTTTTACCTCTAGTTTGCCTTCACATGGTCCATGTATCCTTACCATGAACTTGCATAATCCTCCTCAACAACAGGGTTGCCATAACTGTGGAAAAATAGGTCACCATTTCCAAGTCTTCACCAATCCTCAAGTTAAAGGAGCTGATCCCAAAGAACAGGCAGGAAACAAACAGTCAACCTAGAGGTGGAGACGCTCTTGGTTGACAATTCTTCCCAGTATCCTCCAATTACTCCCTTCATTTCTGACTCTGAGCCTGCTGACAATGGGCTCCTCCCATTCTGCTGCTATTTCACAACATATCTGATGACTCTGACATGGACAATTTTAATGTAGAAGATCCTGATGCCTATGGGTACTCTGTCCTGGTTGTCCCTGAAACTATTGCAGTCCCTTATAAGCTACATTCTGGGAAGACTACTACAACCACCAATCCTCTGCCTGAAGCCAAGGAGGTTGTCTCTTGCCCTTACCTCACCCAACTAAGAGATCTCCTGTGCTTGTTGAGTCTTCTGAAGAAGCTGATGAGGTTGCTGATGCTGTGTTCAAAAACGTCTCTGTCTTGCTCCCTCTCCAGACGGTCTATAAGGAGTTCCTGGGCCTCAAATGCATGATTGAAAAGTGTGACAAAGAACTAACAGAAGCCCAAGACATTCTGGCTGTCCTCCCTCTCTTTGGTTGTACCACCACTTGTATTAAAATATCCATCCAAAAGGTGAAAGTTAAGGCTGTCTTTGACACAGGGTCTTCTGTTAATGTTGTCTCCTTGAAGCTTGTTGAGAAGCTCAAACTTGCCCCCAACCTTAACTATCATCAATTATATGGCACAGCTGGGATGTACAGGACTCACACTATAAGAGCTTATTCTGCTCTGCCCATGCAATTTGGCAAGCTGCTCTTGGCTGCACCTGCCGTTGTCCTGGAGAACAAGAGCTATGACCTGCTAGTTGGTACTTGATTCCTTAGGGAATATAATGGGATCATCAACTTAAAGGACGGCTACCTCTCTATCTTGGGATACAAGGTCCCTCTGATTTTTGAAAAGCCAGTTAAAGTTCCTGGGAAGCGCCTCAAGACATGTGCCTTGGAATATCCCACTGGTGTTTTCACTTTAAAATACCAAACCCATTCCTCTAACATGAAGTGTCCTCCTATGGCTTGTCCTGCATCAGAAGGGATTCCTCTCTTGGCCACTTCTGCTGTGACTATTCTTCCTGGGTCTCAGGCTATCCTAGACTCCCAAATATTGTATGAGCTGCCTGAGCATACATTCCTAGAGTTGTACTCTCCTCCCTTGCTAGGACGCAACAAACCCTATCTCTGCCCAGGAATCTTGGATGTTTCTCATAAAGACCCTGTTCAACTGCTGGTTGCCAACTTGACTGCTCTCCCCATACATGTGTCTAGAGGGCAGGTTGTTGGCTATGGAAAGTTGAAGAATGCTCCTGATATCCTATCTCTCCATCCCTTTGGTACGTTCCAGGACTTTAACTTACCTGAGGATGAGCCACAATTCCTATCATTGTTCACCGCCCAAGAATTCCTGCAAGTATATATGGTTCAACAGAAAGAGGTGCTTGACCTACTGGACCAGTTTTTGGATATCTTTGCTAAGGATAGCACAGATTATGAGTTAGCCATAGCGTCATTCACCAGATTGATACTGGTGATGCTCCCCCTTTTGTGCTAAACCCTACTGACGCAGCTGAGTAGAAGATGCTCAGGTGTCTAAAGAGCTTAAGCAACAATTAGATGCTGGACTTCTTGCTCCTTCCCAAAGTCCATGAACTTCTTCCTTGCTCATACTGAAGCAGAAGGATGGGGGTCATCATATTGTGATGGACTACTGATGCTTGAATTCCTTAACCAAAAAGGATTCCTACCCCTTACCACGCATTGACAATGCTCACCGCCTTGGGGGCTCTAAGTTCTTCTCTGCCATGGATTTGGCTTCTGGATACTGGAAAGTTGATCTCTCTCCCAAAGATAGACAGAAGGCTGCGCTCATCACTTCTGAGGGATTGTTTGAGCCCACTCAAATGCCGCAAGGACTCTGCAATGCCCCTGCTACGTTTCAATGGGCTATGGATTCCATCCTCCGTGATTTGAAGTTCTCATGTGTTTTAGTGTACTTTGATATAACTGTCTTCAGCTCCATCTTCACTGATCACCTGGTCCACATTAGGGAAGTGTTCATAAAGATTCAAGAAGCTTTTCTTAAGTCAAAACCATATAAGTGTGCCTTCTTTAAGGAACGCCTTGAATTCTTGGGACATGAGGTGACTCAGACAGGAATTTTCCCCATGCCTAAGAAAGTTGAGGCCATTGACAAAATGCTTCTGCCCACCAACCTGCAAGAAGTTTAAGTCTCTCTGGGCATGATGGGATACTATAGACAATGTATCCCTGGTTTTGCTGACACTAGTGAACCCTTGGTCCAGCTGTTGTGTAATGTCTCTTTCAAATGGACCGCCAGCCAGCAACAAGCCTTTGAAACCCTCAAGCAAAAGCTTAAAGAGGCTCCCATCTTAGTATATCCTGACTATAATAAGGAATTCATCTTATATACTGATGCTAGTGGCCTGGTTATTGGGGCTATCTTGGCTCAATTGGATGATGAAAGTGTGGATCATCCTGTAGCTTATACCTCTTGTGTCTTGAATAAGCATGAGAAGAACTACAGTGTAACAGAGAAAGAGTGCCTTGCTGTGCTGCATGCTGTCAAGCAGTTATGCCATTATTTTTATGGCACCCATTTCACTGTGGTCACTGACCACGCTTCACTTAAATGGTTACAACAACTCAAGGAACCCAAAGGACAACTAGCTAGATGGGCTCTCTGACTGTAAGGGTATGACTTCACTGTGCTGCACTGCCCCAGGATTTAACATCAGAATGCTGACAGACTGTCCAGAATGCCCATTCTTGCCCTACACCCTGCTGAAGCTGATCAGTTTTATGAACTAATTGGATACCTTTTGTCATGGGAGAATGAGACAGAGGAAGTTCAAGTTGCCCTTCCTAAGCTATCTGAAGACACCCTCATTTGTGACAATCAGCTCTTTAAGAAAGTACAAGACCACTACTTGCCCTATGTAAGACCTAGTCTTTGCCTTTTGTTGGTGCTGCAATCTCATAAGGAGACAGGAGACAGGGGCCTTGCCAAGACCCATGCCTGGCTCCAGAAGAATTACTTCTGGGAAAATATTTACTTGCTGATCCCAGATGTTATTGACATTTGCCATGATTGCCAACTTCAACATACTAAAGCTGCCACTCATGAGTTCAAGCTAGTCCCTCCTTAACACACATTTCACACTGTCAGTATTGACGCTATAGGGCCTCTACCTTGCTCCTGTTCTGGTTGCTGCTTTATCCTAATTGCTGTTGATCATTTTAGTAAGTGGGTAGAAGCTTGTCCTACTAAAGACATCACTACCAAGACAACCACTGCCTTTCTGCTGCAAGATGTATTCTTCTGCCATGGTTGCCCTCAAGTATTGTTGTCTGACAATGGGACTAACTTCAACGCCAAGTTAGTGACCTTGGTGGTTGAAGCCTTGGGGTTTCATCAGTCCTTCTCTGCCCCCTATAATCCTTCCACCAATGGGGCAGTTGAGCGCGCCAACTCAACTCTTGTTTCTATCATGAGGAAGCTCACTTACTCTGACACCGCCAACTGGGATCTATACTTACCTGCTGCTCTCTTTGCCTACTGCCTTTTCAAACATTGTGTCACTGGGTATTCCCCCTTTGCTATGCTGTATGGTTGTGAAGCCACTACCCTGTTGCTCTTGGGCCCCCCTACTCTCCTCTGATAAGGCCATGAACCCTGATGAGCACATCAAAGATCTAGTCAACCACATCATTGTTATACAGGCTACTGCCTACACGTCTGCCTATGAGACCAAGCTGCTGGAGCTCTCCCCTGACAATGCCAGGAGATCCCCCCTGCCTGAGTTCAACATTGGAGACCATGTTCTGTATTATCAACACAGAGTAGGAGGACAAGCTCATAAGCTAGACTTGTTGTGGATTGGGCCCTTGGAAGTGACCTTCAAGCGAGGGTTGGAGAATACGGTAAAACTCCTCTCTAGCGATCAACCTTTTGCTCGTGTGCATGCTAAGTTCTTCCGCAAATATCACCCCCCTAAGGCCAATCTAGAGGGGGGCAATGTTGTGAATGCTTTCATTCACCATGTTTCAATTTTGCCTTTGTTGGGTTATTTTGAGGACAAATCTCTATCTTTTGCTTTTGCCCTTTGAAATGAGGCTGGCTCCAAATTGGGAAATACAATTGTTCAGTTTCCTGATCCTGCGCAACTCACTTGCCCCACTCATGCTTATGGCAAGTGATCCTACCATCCTGGTATTTTTTTGTGGTATCACAAACCACTATATATTACATTTCTTATACACCAATAAAAATTAAGTTCTATTCACTTTTTTGTCTTTGTTTCTCCACGTACTTTGGCGCCTCTCTAGCCACGTCTAGCAGATATTATTCATTCAGGGCCACAAGGTAGTCACATAGCCTTCTCTGCCATTCTAACTGAGACTTAGTACAAATCCAATCCTAAGGTTAGGATTTCCTGTTGTGACTCTGTGCCGCACCTCAGATCACAACATAATCATTTTAAAAGAAACATGACTGTGATGATCAACTGATTGGATTGGAAAGGGGGTGGCTTGATCCTTGTAATAAGTGAAGCACCAAATTGGGCTGTCCATCAGGCTGGGGTTGTTTCTGGTTCTTGTTACTGGATTTAGTAACTCAAGTTGACTTTCATATTTGGCTTCAGGTTATGGGGAAGTCAGTTTGAGTAGCACAGGGTCTCTTGTGCAGAACTTTTCTGAGAGTCAACCCTGCTGTTTTGCCAATAGGAACATTGAAAGATTTAAAGAATAGTGTTTATTGAACAGGGCTTCTTTATTTTATAATTTTCATTTCTTATTTCTGCAGATTTAAAAAATTTACATATGAAGAAAATTATAGCTGGATTAAATTTGACAAAAAATAATTGATGGAATATCTTCCTGCCCCATAAATTGAGAGGCTGTAACTACTCTTAGTTCTGAGACAGTGCTTTTGAGATATTCTGTCCTGCCAAAGCTGCAAGGATAATGTCACGGCCCATACCCAAGTCTGTCTGGGTTCCCACACGGGAGGCCGGGCCTGGAAGACCATGTACACAATAGGTGTGATTTTGTGTCAGGATCACTCCTGACATAGCTCTGAATGAGGATCAAATAAAAAAATAAGCACAGTCTAGTGCAAAAGAGGAGGAATAGAAAAATACCTGATTGAGATGGCATTGCTTCATTAAGCATGACATCATGATTGCATAGATGACGTAATTCATGCAATCATATCTCAGCTCTTAATCAATGAATGCCAATGCCCAATCCTGCAATCAAGAACTCTCAACAGCGCCTACAATTTATCTTAATGAATTAAGTCAGGTTGAAAAGGCCAATTGGGAGCTAAATCAAGCAAAAGCAATCCCCCCCTGCATGAACTCCTGTTGCATGAAATGATGTCATCCATGCAAATGTATCTCAGCAAATAAGAAAGCAAAATGATTGATCAACCACTCATTTTAAAGCTCTTTGTATTTTGAGCATCATTTAAAAATAAATAAGTACCTGTTAAGAGTCCACCTTGCGTGTAAAACCAATTGGAACGCAAAACCTTGGGAGAAACTAATCAGATAAGTCCCAGAATTAGGGGATAAAAATAGAAGCAGGCCATGCAGTCCTTGAACAATTCAGGAATAAAATCCAAACCCTGGCCATCAACCCTGGCACCAACCAATGGGGATCCAGGACCCAGACCACATGGCTTGTTCCATACTCTTGCCAAACCTTACTGCCCAGTCTAAAATTAGACCTTGAGAAAGACTTAAGCCCATTTTCCCTACTGATAGTAAGCTATTGGCTACAACCAGGAATTGAAAATACAGACCCAGATAGTAGAAGAACAAAGGGTTGACTATATTCTAAATGCCTGATTTCAATCTTCATTACCCAGTCTTTTGAGATTCCCCATTCCCTGCTTTCACACCCACTTGCAAAACCTTGCATAGTGGGAGATACTATAAATAAACATCCTTTGAATATCTGATAGCTAAGCTATTATTGAAGTTCAACCCAATCTTGCTATCTATTTTCCTAAATTAATTATAGAAAGTAAGCTCTGCTGTGTCTTTACAGCTAGACTTTACATTCTGACCAGGTAGTTGATTGCAGTAGCTAGGGGATCCAACTCTCAGTATGGAGCACGGCCTGATTGGCCAGCTCCAACACTGTGATATAGACAAACCCCAACTTACTGAAATCCTGAGCAGGAGGCGCGTTGGGTGGAGGGGGAGTAGAATGAATCTCCTTCATGCTGGGCAATAAAGTCACTCTTGGGTGGCCAGAAGGGAGGTCCAGGTGATGGGGTGGTAGAACTCCAAGTCAAGAGCTCTAGACAGTTTGACCAAAGTGATGGGAGCTGAACCAGGTGGGAATGGATAGGCGTGTTTATAGTGTGTAGTAGATTCACAAATAGATGCAAACAGAATAAATATATTATGGAAAAATAGATAGTTCCTGCAAGAAAATAGTGGGTCCTGGGCATATAAGTTGTTTGTTTCAAGATGTCAACAGTGAGGAGGGCTTTTCCTCATCACTACTTATACTTACTAGTAATTTTGTGGCCTTTTGTGCCACCAGAGATCTGACGGCATCAATTTCAGTTAAATTTATGATTTTGACCAGAATTTGCGTACTTGGGCCTGGAGATGGATGGTCATTGGTTGCTATAACAGGAACCTTGCTTGGGCTGCAGCAAGCTGAGATGCCACTGCTATTTATAGAACCCACAAGCAATTGAGCGCCTGATTGCACAATCAAACAATAACACTATTGATGGTTGAGAGGATATTTTATACTAAAATATAACGGATTTTACTATTTTCTATGCTCTTAATTACTTAAGATAGCTTAGTGCATATTTTAAATATTTGGGATCAACTTTGGGCAAAGTATAATACTTTAATAAGAAATATATTCAGGGTATTGAATCTAGTAACCAAAAAATGCCAACATCAAACTGCAAACGTTAGAAAAATTGGAGTGAACACTTTACAATAGTATTGACATGACTGTCGACATTGGTGGCACTGAGAATATTAACGTCATTTGAGGTGGAATTCTTGTCGATGACGACATTATCGGCACTGATGAGAGTTTTGTGGAAAACTGTTTGGGACGCTAATAAAGCTGGGTCTTGAGCTGTCCCCCATTCATACAGCAAGAAATGAAGGTAAGTGAAATTTTTACAATATGCGAGCCAGAATGTTATTAAAAGTGGTTTAGATGAAATGGTATTTATTAAATTAATTGTAGTACCTCACTCAGAAGGAGTCCCAGAATCTCGACCTTGAGTTGATGAATACATCGCTTGAAATGGCTGGGGGTTTCCATTACCCCAGCTAATGGAACTTGGTAAACGATATCAATTGTAAGCCCAGGCTTATGTTTAGCGGGATTGAGTGTAGCAGAAGCTGTTTATAAAGCTTACCCTCCCCAAAAATTCCCAAAAGTTTTGGTTTGTTGCGGCCCCGGGAATAACGGCGGTGATGGTAGTGCCTTTTATCCAATTTAGTCTAAAGGATTTTGTTATTCAGGTCTGGTTGCTGCTCGCCATTTAAGCCATTTTGGTTATAGCCCAGCAGTCTATTATCCCAAGCCAAGTACAAAAGACTTCTTTAAGGTAACCTTTTTATCTTTAAGCTTTATTAAGTTATTAGGGCTTAGTTTCACAGCTTCACCATCTCCAAATTTCCCCAACTTCTAGTTTAGAGGACGGGAAAACCTTTAAACCCGATGTATTGGTTGATGCTATTTTCGGTACATATTTATTCCTTATTCTCCTCTAATTTTTTAGGGTTTAGCTTTTCTGGCCCTATTAGGCCACCCTTTAAAGAGGTTATTGAGGTAAACAGTATCTTTTATATATTTGGCAATTCGTGTTTTTGATGAATCCTGCATCATTTAGTGGTTCTTCAAGAAGGATGCACCCATAGTTGCAGGTAAGAAAATTCAAAAAATGATATCATATTATAAAAGTACATGGGCGGAATAGTTCTATCCAGATGGAGTGCTTTGCTCCGTTAAAAATAGGGATGATTCCGGCTCTGGGCCGCCATAGCCAAAACGGCACTTCACAATATTTAAATATTATAAAATATCACTTTGAAACAAGCGAGCCAGAAATTGGCCAGGGTTTGGCTGAAGCAACCCTAGTTAAAAACGGGCATCCAATTGTAGCCTCATATTTCCACATTGTATTTGAAGAACCATGCTAAGGCCATCTTCAACCAAGTCTAGTTGATTTTTGGCTCACTATTGGGGGCATATAGATTAATTTATGTCTTTTAGCTTTAAAATAAGTTCTTAGCTTGAATGAGTTTATTTGGACTTGTGGCAACAATAATTACCAAATAGGAATTTTATAGACAACATTTAGCTTTTAAATTAATACCAGTAGGCTGATAAATTAAATTAATAGCTAGGTAGCTATATAAATTATTACTTGTAAAAGTATATTAGAAATAAAGCATATTAATAAAAATGAAAATTCTAGAATTTATATGCATTAAAGATACACGGGTAGTATATAATAAAACCTTCAACATGGTAGACTTTAAGTTTGCAATCCCTGTCATAAAATATTCCGAGAAAAAATAATAAATGTGTGGATTTAGTTAAACTCTGCCTTGCCTATCTCGGTTTAGAACATTGTGTTTTCTTGTTTAAGATGATTTAATGCTTTTATAGAAGTTTATTTGAATTACCTTTATGATAAGCTATATCCTTACTTTTTTTATAGTTGATGTCCCATCTGGATGGCCCATTGATTCAGGTAAGTTAGAATTATTTAAGATTGAAAAATTCAATTTTAATTCATTTAGCCCCTTTGCTTGAAAAGCCTACAGCTGGGGATACTAGCTCTGAATCATATCATTATGAGCCAGACATGTTAATCTCACTGTCTGCCCCAAAGCATTGTGCCCAGTACTTTAAAGGCCCCCATTATCTTGGCGGAAGATTTATCCCTAAGTAAGTAACCAATCAAATCTCACTAACTTCTAGGGAATTGGCCAAAAAATATCGAATTGATGGTCTTCCAGCCTTCCAGGGCACTGATCAGAGTACCAAGCTTTGAGCAATACTGTTTCTGGGAAAGGGTTACAAGTAAGCTATTGTAAAGACCAAATCATATAATTTAAAGTAAATATTGCTTATTGTTGGAATCACTGATTGATTGCAACTAGCTATTTAGCAGTTACAATTTTCTTTAATTTTCTAGACTTAGGTTATCAGAGCATCTCTCTCAGCTCTGTATCATGGATGAAACAATAGTCAGATTTTATAATATAGTAGTGGGCGATCTACATTTAAGAGACTCTAATTAGGGAAGTTGTTCTGCCAATTAAATTTCTGTTGGCTGATATTCAGTCTGGTTTGATCCAGCTAAAAGTTTTTCTGCATGTGAATTTTAACTTTACAACAAAAAATCCCAAAATAAATGCTGTTATAAATTTCCTATAATTTAGTTATTTCTACTTAAACTTTGTGGAAGCAAAATCAACCGAATTAGCTTTAAAAAGCATAAAGCTTAAATTAAGAAGTTAAAGCCATAGAAATAGATCAAATGTGCAGTGAACAGTTTATGCAAGAAATACGGCCAATTTTCAGATCTTTTATGAAAGTAATAACAAAAAGTTTCCACAGAGAAAAGGCTAGTTGGATTAAGAATAGCTGGAAGCCAGATGATGGAGAATTATTTGGCCAGACCTCTTTCCGCCATGATAATTGACACTGATTCCACTAAATTGTGTAAATGTGGGCCTCTTCTCTAAGATGATAGAAGGTCAATATATTTTATTGTACAGGAGGTTTTAGGAGACAATCGCTCACACTACTATTCATTATACTACTATATAACACTCTCTTTTTATAAGTAAACACTATCAAAGGTCATCAAATATTATCAACTAATTTAAATAATATCTTTTTGCTATTTGACTTTGTGTTGCAACTGAACCAATAATACTTCAGCATTTGAATTAGGAAATACAACAGTTCAAATATAAAGGGCAATAATAGGAATAAGATGTGTTTATTCTAAGAATAATATAACTGATATACTATATTTGGGAGCCACAGATTGCCAGGGGGTGGCATAGTGGCATGTTCCATGTAATGTTTGGGTAGGGAATAACTTGAGAGGGAGATCAGCGTGCTGAATTGGCAACACTCCTAATTAGAAGATAGTGCCCACAATTTGCTCATATGTTCAGACTGATCCATGCTGTTAGTCATGCCATGGGGCAGCTCTTTGAGTGCCCCCTGTGTATTGTGAGATACATTAGTGACAAGGGGATAATCTCAGTTGCAAAAAACCTTTGAGAGACCCCAAAGCACTCTAAAAAGTCAACTTCAGGTGATTCAGTGCTTTCAGATACCAAGATCAGTCTATGGCACAATTTAACTGAATTCAGATGGAAGAGCACAAATGATCCCAGATGCCAACTTAAACTAGTTCATCCTCACACTCATGACTTCTAACCACTAGCTGTAGCCTATCCCAAGCCACATAGAGAACCAAGAAGTTTCAATACATCTAAGTATCTTTTTTTAACTCCCTGCTTTCCTAGTAGCTCTATCATAACCAGGGTGTCAGGATTGTTGATTCTTTTCCCCTTGAAACCTGGGCCCAAGGTTGGAATTCAAACCCTGATCCTGAATCCCCGCAGGCCGCCAGCCCTAAGGACCAAGAGGCTGCCTGCCCACGTTTTCCTGGGGTCAAGCTCATGCAAGCTGAAGCCAAGAATGATGACCCAGATGATAAAGCAGGCCAAACCAAAGAAATCATTACACCAAATGAAGGGACAATCAAGGCGCCTAATGGAGGCAACAAAATTTCAATCATTAGCTTCATGAGTTTGAAGGCTACACCAGCGGCCAATCAAGAGTCACCCCCAGGATAAGGCACAGGCACAGGCTTGCGGCCCAACCCCATTACCACAACTAGCAGCAAGATAATCAAGTAGCCAATTTGAGATTTTTGACCAATGAAAGAACTCCCATCCTGGGTGCCATTTTGCCGCCTTTTAACCCAAGCATCCAGATTTCCTGGACCCACATTTCCCAATGCCCTGAAGAAACCCCCATGGAAAATGTTAAGTTTAGAGGTGGGATACTATATAGAACCAAGGACCCTGTGCTCCAAACTTATCAACATTTTTGAATAAAGGTTATGTTATATTGGCTTACACAGCTACTGCCTTATTTTGTCCCTGCCATCTATCAAATCAGTACAAGATCATCCAGCCCTCCTTCCCCCCGCCCGCAGACTCTTGTCCTCCAGATGTTCCCTTTGGTCCCATCCAATTCATAGAATATTCTCTGAAACCTGGATATAAGGATTGCACCCCAGAAAAGATCCTCAAACTAGATCCCTTGGCCCACATACAATCTGCAGTTATATACAACTGTCAAGGCCCCTGGTGTGACAGAAATTGCGGGATAGTATGAAGCCGTTTCTAAGTGGTGGGAAATTACCACCCAAATCCACATAGAGCTAATGATTAACCACCAACGTGGCTTCAGATAACTTTTTGTAAAATTTCCAATTGTAATACTAGGATTAAGCAGAAAAATTAAACCTAACCAAAGTAACCCAAGATAAATTGCCTGGGAAAGCATCAAAGTGTCCTCAGAATAAAATTCAGGACATTGGAAGGCAACACAATTTTCAGTTTCCAGAATGGGGGGAACTCCAATATTGGCTGGCATGAAATGAACATTGGGCAACACCAACAACAAAGTTCTAACTACAGGGTACATCTTCTGGAAATGATTTGGTTGAGAATCAGATTGTACAGAATATAGCGTAACAACCCAACCACATGATGCATTTTGAAAAGTAAATTAGAACAAGGGATAAATGATTTTTATTGAGTAAAATTTTGAGAGAACTCAACTCTTAGAGTTGAAACAGTGAAAACTATTCAATATATATCAAAAATTGACTAAGCAATACTGCCTGGATCCTGGCCTCCTATTCCTTCCACATTTTCAAGTAAGTATCTGGTCCATGTTGCAAAGAACCCTTGTGTGACCAATTTCTGACGGCCATACTGATTAACAAGCTTGTATCAGGTGATCATCAAATTAAGACAATTTATTAATGTCAGTTTGCAAGGAGGAATTGGTTTCAGCTGACAGACTGGAGCAGCCGTAACCCATTTTTGATTGACTGTTTGATTTAAATCTGTTAATTTGATCAATTTTAATAAAGGTTTTCCAGCTTTTTGAGCCTTCCTACTTGGGCAGATAATTTCCAGCATGATGGAACCTACTGTGACACCTGGATATTATCAACACCCAAGTTGTTTAGAGGAAAATTCAGCTGCTTGCCTGCCTACAAACTCCACATGGAACCACATGTGATCCCCAAGCCAATGCCTGCCTCCTCACCCGAACTCCCCTCTGACCATACTGGCAAGCTGTTTGGGATTGTGTACATCACCCTCATAGGGGTGATTGCCACTATAATACTGGCTGCTGGCCTGTGGTCCTGGGTGAGGAAGTTCTTCTTGTACCTTTTTAAGTTAGCTCCTATCTTGTGGTGGGCTTTACCTGCAAAAAACCTGACCTGAGTAATCCCTAAAATCAACAGGTTGGCAGCCTGAGACTGGATCCCTGACAGGCCAAGGGGGTCACGTTGGGCTGAAATCATACCAGGATCAGTTAAGCGTTGGTGTAGTAATCCAGAATAGGTGGAAATTGATGTCAACCCATATATGGAAGGCAAGGAATATCTAAAGTTAAAAGCAAAACTGACCAAATCTTTGCACATATTGCTATTCAAAAGCCATATCAAAATGGCATTAATGGTGAAATTTCCAACATTCCCCCCTCAAGATTAGACACAGGGAGTTGATATTTGCGGAGGAATTTGGAGTGAACTTGGGCAAAAGAACAGCCAGATGATAGCAGTTTCACAGTATACTTGACACCCTTTTTGAAGGTGACTCCACAAGGTCCAACCCAGAGGGATTCTAGCTTGTGGGCTCTTTCTCCCAAATAATTCTGATAGTAGAGAACTAGGTCACCTACTTGATACTCAGGGAGGGGGGTCCTCAAAGCATTGGAAGGCAAGAGATCTAAAGGCTTGACCTTTTAGGCAGTAGAGTAGATGGTAGCCTGAATGTTAATGATGCAATTGGTTAAGTCTTTGACATGGGTTTCAGGGTTGGCAGCAGCGTCAACCTCAATCAACAGGGGTCCCAAGATTGAGGGGGTAGTGGCTTCTTGTCTGTACAGCATGGCAAAGGGGGACTGGCCAGTGACTTGATGTCTGCTGAGTCTATACGCAAAGAGGGCAGCAGGGAGGAACATATACCAGTTAGCGGCATCAGAGAGGGTAAGCTTTCTCATGATGGACACAAGGGTGGAGTTTGCTTGTTCCATAGTTCTGTTGGTTGATGGGTTATACGGTACCAAAAAGAACTGATGATTTCCCATAATTTCTACAATAGACATAATGAGGCAAGCATTGAATTTGGTGCCATTATCAGATAGTAGGATTTGCGGGCACCTGTGTCAATAGAAAACAACTTGAAACAAGAAATTTGCAGTGGTCTTGGCAGTTATATCTCTGGTAGCTCTGGCTTCCATCCATTTGCTAAAATGGTCTACTGCTACCAAGATGAAACAGCATCTAGACCTAGAACAAGGGAGAGGTCCAAAAGCATCAATACTCACAGTGTGAAAGGTATGCTTAGGCAGGATGAGCTTGAACTGATGCTGGGATGATTGAGGGCATTGGAGTTGACAAGAGTGACAGGAGGTGAGGACATCAGGGATCAGGAGGCGCATGCTCTCTCAATAGAAGTTCTTGCACAACCAGTCATGAGTTTTGGCTATACCTCCATACCCAGTGTCAATATGGGCCTGGAGAGTGATGACTATTATCATTCTAGGGCGGGCGTAGGGCAGATAGGTGTTGTTGACTTTCTTGAAGAGTTGTCTATCTAAAATCACAGTGTCCTTTGGTAGGGTCTGTAGTGCCAATTGGATGTCTTTTGGCTCAGTGGTCCAGGAGTCAGGGTATCCTATTAACTCATATAGGCAATCAGAGTCTGCAGGATGGATGGCTAATATAGGAATTCTGGACAATCCATCAGCATTCTGATGTTGCACACCAGGACAGTGTACCACAGTGAAATCATATCCTTGCAAATGCAGGGCCCAACATGAGAATTAACCTTAAGGCTCTTTTAGCTGTTCTAGCCATTTAAGGGATGAGTGATAGTGACTACTGTAAAGTGGTTTATGTAGATATAGTGTCAAAACTGCTTCACATCATGTAGAGCTGCCATGCATTCCTTTTTAGTCACATTATAATTCTTCTCATGTTTGTTGAGGACACGTGAATAATATGCTACAGGCCAATCTATGTCCTCATTGTCTAGCTGGGCTAAGATGGCCCCCAAAGCTACTCCACTGGCATTGGTGTATAAGATAAATGCCTTATCATAATCAGGATATAATAGGATGAGAGCCTCTTTGAGTTTGGTCTTCAAAGTTTTGAAGGACAGCTTTTTGCTATCCGTCCACGCAAAAGATACATTCTGAAGGAGCTGGACTAGGGGTTCACTTAGTTCAGCAGAGTCAGAGATAAATTGTCGGTAATATTCCATATTGCCAAGAAATACTTGGACCTCACATTTATTTGTGAGGTGCAGCATCTTATTAATGGCTTTCACCTTATTTTCCATGGGGAGTATTCCAGTCTGGGTGACTTTGTGGCCCAAGAACTCAAGACACTCTTTAAAGAAAGAACACTTGGAAGGTTTGAGCTTCAAACCAGCTTCTCAAATCTTGAGATAGACAGACTTGAGATGGTTCAAATGATCAGTGAAGGTGGAAATAAACACCAGGATATTGTCCAGGTATACAAGTATGCAGGAGAGCTTCAAGTCACATAGAATGAAATCCATGGCTCTTTGAAAGGTAGTGGGAGAATTACAGAGTCCTTGAGGAATTTGAGTGGTTTTGTAAAGACCTTCTGATATGATAAGGGCTGAATTTTTTTGGTCTTCCAGGAACAACTCAACCTTCCAGTATCCTGATGCTAAGTTCATGGCTGAGAAGAACTTTGAGCCTCCCAGTTATCTAAGGGCATCATCAATTCTTGATAGAGGATATGAATCCTTTTTGTGAGAGAGTTTAGGCAGCAATAGTCCATCACAATACAATGGCCTCCATCCTTCCTTTTAAGGATTAGTAAGGGGGAGGCCCAAGGGCTCTGAGAGGGAGCTAAGAGTCCAGCATCCAAAAGTTTTTAAATTATTTGGAAACCTGGGCATCTTCCACCCTGCTGCAACAGTAAGGTTTTGCACAAAAAGGCGGCACATCACCTTTATCAATCTGATGAATGATCCCTTTTGCTAAACCATAGTCATTGGGCCCAGAAGCAAAGATTCCATTGAATTAATCAAGCAGTTCTAATAAATCTTTCTGCTGGATAGGCAATAGCTGCAAGAAGTCAGCAGCTATGAACAGGGACAGCACTTGAGGGTCTTCTTCTGGCAAGTCAAAATTGCTGAAGGTTCTTAAGGGGTAGAGAGAAGCCACTTGCTCTGCTTTTAATATGTGTTCATGTCCCACAACTTGGCCTCTAGAAACCTGCATGGGTGTAGCGGTCAGATTGGCTAGCAGCAGTTATACAGGCTCTTTATGAGTTTGATCTAGAATCCCAGGGCACAATTAAGGCTCTTTATAGCTCAAGAATTCAGGAGAATACAACTCTAAGAACAACTTCTCAGGCAACTTGTAGAATATCTGAGAATCAATGATCACTTGAGAGCCAGGCGTAATAGTGACAGCTGCGGGAGCAAGCAAAGGGACAGATTCTTCAGCGGGACAGGAAGGAGGAGGGGAGCACATATGGGAAGAGTGAGTTCTATACTTCAGCAAGAAAATCCCTGTGGGGCATTTGAGGACACAAGTCTTAAGGCGCTTGCCAGGGAGACAAGGGGGTTCCTCAAAGATCAGCGGGACTTCATGCCCTAAGAGGAATAGGTACCCATCTTGGAGATTGGCAATACTGTTGTACTCTCAAAGGAATTGAGTTCCTACCAGAAGGTCATAGCTTTTGTTTTCCAAAACAACAGCAGGGGAGGCAATGGGAAGCTTCCCAAACCTCATTGGCAGAGTGGAGTAGGCACCAATAGCCCAGGTCTGAGCCATACCAGCAGTTCCATAAGACTGAGTATAGTGAGATCAGGCGCCAGTTTGAGTTTCTTCATCAGCTTAGAAGATACAACATTGATAGTAGAGCCTGTGTCCAGGATGGCCTTAATTTTAACCTTCAGGATGGATACTTGCACACAGGTAGTATCTTTTCCAAAGAGTGGTAAAATAGCCAGAACGTCTTGTGCTGCTTCCAGTTCCTTTCCCACTTTGCTAACATACATTTCAAGGCAGGAATCTCCTTATATATAGTTTGTAAAGGGAGGGAAACTGTCACAAGTGACAAACTTCTACTGACCATGATTACTGAAAAGCCTCAACTACGGGATTCAAACCCTGAGACCCCGTGGGCTGCCAGCCCGCAGGACTGGCTGCCCACAGATTTTTGGGCTCAAGCCAGAGCAGATCTTGACTTTGGAAATTCCCTTAGAGCTTGATGAATTGAAATCATCTACATCAACAACACCCACACTAAAGGTTCCTGTTATCATGACCAATCAGCAGGTGGGCCCATCCATAGAACCTGTTGTGTTCTGAGGCGCAGCACAGACACACAACAGGAAATCCTAACCTTAGGATTGGATTTGTACTAAGTCTTGGTTAGATGACAGGGAAGGCAAATGTGTTTAACTTACGGACCTGGAAGTATAATCTCTACTAGTTATGGCTAGAGAGAGGAGCAGAAGTACAGAATACACAAAAACAAAAATGTGAATAGAACTTAATTTTTATTGGTGAATATGAAATGGAATATATAGTGGTTAGGAATACCACAAAACACTACCAGGACGGTAGGATCACTCACCACCAGCATTAGTGGGGCAAGTGAGTTACGCAGGATCAAGAAACCAGACAATTGAACTTCCTGATTCAGTCATTAACTTGTTTTGAGAGGCAAAAGCAAAAGCGAGAGATTTTTCCTTGAAATGGCCCACCAAAGGCAAAATTGAAACATGGTGAATAGCGGTATTCACAACAGAACCCAAAATAACTCAGGCCGCCACAGGAAAAGAAATAGAGAAACTTCCCAATAAATGTAGACCACCCAAAATAACCAACCCCATAACCCAACAAGGAAATCAGAGTATTTCCAGTTCAAACCAGCCAATGGTTTAACTCCTGCAATGAATGCCACCAAAGACTGGAAAGATCAGGTAAACGGTACCACCCGGGCCAGAGAAATTTGCAATAGTTTTCCCATGACAGATGGGCATACTTATACCCTGGACGGCCAGGAAGATGCACATTGCCATTCTTGCAATAAAGTGACATGAACCTTTGGTTCAACTAGGTTATTTCATATTTGATTTTAGTTCTATTTCATCTACAGTCTACCTCTCACGGTTCTGCACCCCATATCCTACAACCCCAAGAAACCGCATATCAACTGCCCAAGTTTTACCATCCACCAGGAGCTACCTACGGCCCAGTGCATTTCACCGAGTACCCCCCAACCCTGCGTATTTGGAATTCACCCTAGAGGAAATCCTAATCTATGACCCTGAGGCCAGAACTAGAGAGACCAAAACTATCTACATGGAAGGTAATAAGATCACTAGACTCCCCCTGTTATTTTGCAACAAGAACAACTACCTGCCTGCGTATTTGGTCCCAATGACTCTGCCCCTCACCCCGCGGCCCAACCGCCCGCAAGAATCTGTTGTTGCTAATGAATCCACTTCCACTCAGATATTTGAGGTGATGTACATAACCCTTACCAGCTTGATAGATTCTATGGTACCTGCCAGCAAACCTTGGGCCCTCCTGAGCAAATTGCTATCTTATATTGTAAAGTTAGCTCCAATCTTGTGCTGGGCCCTCCCTTCTGAGCCCGCGGGCTATCTGCCTGCAAGTTCTCAGGAACCCCCCACAGGCTGAATCCCTGACAGAAACAGTAAAATTTTGGAAGAGAACCTCAGCTAGCTCAGCAACTTCTTCCAAGAAGTCCACTAAGACAGGAGGGTTGATGAACTTGAGCTAGGTAAGGGCAAGCCACCATGCCCTTAGCTTCAGCCAGAGGTAGACAAGCTGTAGTTGTGGTATTCCCCGAGCAAAGTTTGTAGGGGACCAACACAGTCTCAGGGACAGCCAACACAGAGTAGGCATAACTATATGATTCATTGTACTCAGAATCTTCAGGATCAGAGTTGCTCAACAAATCATGAAAGAGGTGGAGGATAGTAGGGCCAGACAAAGGAGAAGATTCTTTGTCAGAGGGAGGATCAGGAGGAGATGTGAGAAGATGGTCAGCAGAGAGTGTCTCCGCCTCTAAGCTGACCTCTCTTTTCCCGCTTGCTCTTTGGGATCACATCCTTCCATGCAGGGGTTAGTGCAGGTTTGCAAGTGGTGCCCAATTTGAACACAATTGTGACAACCTTGACACTTGGATTGCCCATTTGCGCCAAGAGTCATGATACAAGGAGGGCAAGAAGTAATCCCTGCATTATTGGCCTTGTTCTTGAAAACCACAGTTTTCCCATGAATCAAATGCATATCTTGCAGGAGGTCTTGATACTCTCCATGGAAGTAAGGTATGCCTTATGTTCCTTAAAGTGTAGGCACAGGAGCTGATTCATCTTCAACACATTGAAGCATGCTGTATACTTCTCTCAAGGAGTCAACTGACAGCTGGTAATGAGTTGTTGCCCCTCAATGTAGAAGCAGTCAGCAAAATCAGTCAGAGTTTTTTTTGAGCTTTAAGGCAACATGTATAAAAGCATCTTTCTTGACCTCCAAGCTGAGATCACCACCAAATTTCTTGATAAGCAGGCATTTCATATATTCCCAAGTGACAATGTAGGGGATTTTGGGGACAACACTTCTTGGCAAGTAGGATGTAGACAGGTAAGGATGTGCTCTTTATTAAAATCATCTGTGGCCCTTTGCATTGTGGTTTTTTAGGTAGTCAATAAGGCAGCAATGATAGAGGTCTTAGGATCAAAGATCTTCTTGAAAGAAGACTTATAATTGGAATCAATGGACAATAAAGTGGACTGGATGTTATCACCCTGATTGAGAACATTGATGTGAGAGTTTCCTTTAAACTCAGGTTCCGCTGCAGGTTTTCTAGCCCATAAGAGCTGGAGACTCTCCTCTAGGGTGTCTATAGTAGAGCTGTTTTGCCCACTAATGTCCCTGGCAGTAGTGGCAACAGTTCCAAGTTCATCAACTTGTATCTGTTGAGCAGCCAAGGTACCCATAATCCCATTAAAACAGGTGGCTAAAGCAGTTGCCTGAGATGTCTAAGGGGTAGCCCATTCATTCATTGTCTCTTTAAAGCAAGTAAGGGTCTTCACTTCTCTTTCTAATGTTTCCTGTCTATCTTCAACATCATTGGTCACTGACGCCAAGTGGTCTAAAGCAAGGGAAAAATTGAACCAAGGTTGTCCTTCTAGACTAGGACAGCATTCATAGTCTGTAGGAGCAGGGACCTCAGTGGCCTCAGCCTCTCCATTGCCCTCAGGTTCAGAGGACAACTCATACTGGTAAGAGAGGTACTGGCGCAAATACTCAATTTCACCACACATCCTAGCTAGCTGGTCTGTCAAGAAGGCAATGTGGGTTCAGGCATAGGATCAAATGGTGGAGGATTGGAAACAGAAGCCTGGCGTTGAGTAGTGGCTTTGAGTTCAGCTATGACTTCCCAAACATTAGCCTCAAAAGCAGATGGGACCTCAACAGAAGGAGCAGGGGGAGTCACTTTAATTGAGGCTACTCTGTCATCAACATAGTTCTGAACTTGGCACAGAGTATTGCCTAGAGCAGCCTTATCCAAGCCGTACTGCTGGTGTAGTTGCTGCCCCTAATTATTAACATGGGCTCCATTCAACTCAAGGTGTAAATTAATATGCTCCCAGAATTGATTGAGTTTGTCAACCAGGGTCTTGAAGCCTTGTCAAGATTTCAAGAGAGTCAATTCAATCTGTCCTCACCACATAGCTTGATGGTTGTCTAGTTCACATAGTCAATCCCTGATGTATCCTGGGAGCAAGGAACAAAGCAAGTTCAAGGACAAGGTCAGGTACATCTGCAAAGCCAACAGGACATGTTGGCTATTGGAAATACAGGCAAAGAGGCTATGGGTCCACTCCTGGTACACCATGTTTTATGCGTGATTATTGGAGACAGAAGTGGCCACAGCAAACAGGAGTTGGTTCTGTGACCCTAAAAACAACTGGTGGTGAACTAAAGCGGGCTGGATAAACTGATTGACCATCACACCAATAGTTTTTATGGACTCCATTAATGCAGGGGAGACCAAAGTCCAGTAGGAAAGAATACAGGTCTTCAGAGGTATAGCCAGTGCAGAGGCCATGAATGCTATGCATCACCACTGTGCCCATGTGAAGGAGGGAGCGCAGGGCAGCACAAACTTGATTGTAATTGAGAAAGAAAACTAGAAGGGGGCCCCCACATGCACAGGAGATAACACCATTACCATTTGTGTAGAGGGGGAATTGGTGATATCTTCCTTGAGCGGAGGACTGAAGACTTTTGGTGGTTTGGGTACTTCAGAGACAAAAGGAGAATGTCCAGAGAAGGTGCAGGGAAACGGATTAACCAAGGGGCTTGCAGCCTCTGTAGTGAGCACCATTTTGTTGTGTTTGGCTCCTGGGGACAACATCCAGGAGGACACAGTGGGAAATATTTATAACAAAAGATTTGAGGTTTGAACTTAGCCTTGGGTTGGCCTTCAGGGCAAAATTAAGGGAACATAACTTAATTTACTGGAATGAAAGAAGAGAATTGCTTTTGGTGGAAACTGAATGAAAAAAGCTTGAATAATAAAAAGCCAACACAATTGTGGATAAACTTGTCTTTATTAGGAGAAATGATTCTACTTAAATAGTAGACAAGGGTCAATGATCACTCATTAGGTAGACAGAGTGGCTGAGGGGATCACATTGAGCTGACATCATACCAGGATCAGATAAGGCTTATATTGTATTCCAGAATGGGTGGACATTAATGTCAACCCATTTATGGAAGGCAAGGAATATCCAAAGCTGAAAGAAAAACTGACCAAATCTTTGCACATATTGCTATTTGAAGACCATATTGAAATGGCATTAATGGCGCAATTTCTGACATAAAGTATCATAAGTCCTTTTCCGATATTCAAGGTAGGGGAAGATACTGCATCTTGTAAAGTCACTCCCCCTTTAGCCTTGGATAGGGCAATCTTCCCATGCCGTACCAAAAAATCTGCTCAGAAGCCAGCCAAGCCCCTTAATTCTCTTGAAGATTTAGCCCACAGAGTTGATGAGAGATTTGTGTTGGAATACCCTTCCCAGGTGGCAAATGTTGATGTTTGGAGTTCTGTTCCTACTTGAAAGGAATCTCTGATCAATTTGGGCTATTTTTTGGCTTGGGCTTGTTGGCAGCTGTGGTAAGTTTGACTCCCTGGTACTTGACACTTTGTCAAGTACCAGGGAGCCAAGTGCCGCATATGTGAATCTATTAGCATTTTTGGCTTAACTAATTTAAGCTAATTTTTACTAGTAATATAGGGGTTTGAAACCAAAAACCAAGGTTAAATTTACTTGAAATCAACTCTGTTTAATAATTTGGTTAGCTAAAATACCAATTTAAGGGGCAATTTATAAGTAAATTTACTAATAGAAATGAAAAGACCTGTGTTCAACACTCTAAAACAAAAAGTGACCAGTTTGACACTTTTTAAGCCAAATTTTAATTTTATTAATAAAATACATATATGCTTATATAAAATTTGTTATTTACTATTATATTTTTATTATTAGTGTCCATAGTTATCAATTAGGCTCCCAAGCACCACTATCCTGGATTTAGTGGCATAGACATTAATCAGATACCCCACTTGTTTTACATTATGCCATTCCCGGGTTTTTGGATTAAGTGGTGCCACATAAATTAAGCCCAATTTATTAAGAGATTTCATATGTAATTTATAAAAAACTGAAACTCAACATTTTATTTGTTTGACTCTATCCACTTGAAACCCAATTGGTTTCATATTTAACTAATCAAAAGCTCAGAATTAAGGCTAAATTAATGTGACACACTATGAGCACCACTTGACACTCACCCACTTGACACTTTAACTTGGGGATTAGTACAGAGAGCTTATTAACGTTTTAACCAACACTATGGTAAATAAGTCACTCCCAGCTCCTCACAGCACATTATTATCACTAATAAACACATTTCCACTCATTTGCTTTTTTAACTTATGTTGTATTTTTTTAATTTTTGAGCATATGATACTGCCTTGCTTTTGGGTTAACCTTCAAACCCGTTTTAAATTTAAGCAAGTTTTATATGTAAAAAACATAGTAAATTTGATGTTTCTGCTTGACTCTGGCATACTCAACAGTGAGAATTCAGCTTTTCCCAGCTGATTGACAGTGCCAAACTTGACACTTTACTATGTTTTAATTTTTCAACTCCCAATAAAAAAATTCCACATAATAATTTTTGTATTTTTTTGTAATTATAATCTACTAATTTTCTGCTGCTCTCCATATAATTTTCAAATATTTTTTTTGATTTTTAATTGTACTTTTACATTGATTTAGCACTAAGATGTTATGTTGAGCCTGACATCTTTGATGCTTCATAATAAATTCACTTATTTTCTATGTTTTAACCTTTATATCTATACTTTGAGTTTCTATTTTGCTTCTATTTACTTTTTTATGTTTTTTTCTTGATAAAAAAACTTTATTTGCATACTTTTTATTTAAATTTTACTTTGCTTTACCTCTGTGTTTCATATCTTTCACACCATTTTATTTAAAAAACTAAACTTTTCTTTAGACAAAAACAAACAAGAACAGCCAACAGCCTAAGCGCCAAGCCTCCAAGCCTCCAAGGGCTCCAAAGAAACTGCCTTCACTCCCAAGCGTGCCAAGAAGCCTGCAAAGGAAAAGTATAACACCCCATCTCCTCCCACTCCTCTCCCCTCCACCCTCATCTTCCACATCCTCTTCACCTTCCCCCAAAAATTCCTCCCCCAATAAATCTGATGATGATCTTACTGACCACTCATTTTACCACTCAGAGGCTGACTCCAAGCCCACCAAGGAGCGCTGTACCAAGAAGTCAAAGGCTGCCAAGGAGCCTACCTCTTCTTCTGGTAAGAAAAAGGAGGCATCCAAGCAGGCCTCAAAGAACCCTTCCCATCCCCCTCCTGATGGCTCTTCCCCCCTCTCTCATATGATCCCTAAGATGAGCCAGAGGAGTACTCCAAGAAGTTCAAAGCTTCTGGTCATGTGGCTTGGGATCCACTGGCCATCCACAATATCTCTTATGTGGACAGAGAGTTTAAAGTCCCCAAGCACTTCCACTGTTTTCCCCCAATTATGTCTGTAAAGGGCGGCCCTGGCTACGTAGCTGATAACTACATTTTTAATTGTAACAATCAAAAGCGCCAAACCAAGAGCAAGCACTTTGTCTGTGAGGATAAGACTTGTGGGGCCCATCTAAACACTGAGGGCTGGGAGCAAGTAACTTCAGAGAAGGGGGAGCACTCTTGTGAGCCCCCCAATCATCTTATAGCCCGGATGTTTAAAATGGTACCTGGTCCAGGTGATCCCAACATCCTCTCACCTCTGAGCATCTGATCTTTGTAAGGACTCATAGTTTGGGGGAGATGATTGTAAACTAAAGCTTTTAAACCAGTTATATTTATGTTGGTAAAATACAAAAATGTAGGTAAGGTTTGTAGTAACAACTGGACTAGGGCTCCTAGAAGCTTATAGGAAGTAAAATAAGGGCTGAGACGGTTGATTAATCCTAAGAAAATAAAATAGAGTACAGTCTTAATGACTGAGGACTTGGTCAAAAAATCAATTTCTAAGTCAGGGAATTGCTCACCACTAGTTGGAGGATTAAAACTATCAATAATAAAATTGTGGGTATTATTATAGAAACCACCTAGCTGATGAAATAGAAAGTCAAAAGGAATTATAAGATTGAAAATAAAACTTAAACTAAAATTTGGGAATGAAACACAAGCCACAAAACCTAACAAGTACCTTTTTTGAGGTGCAAGTCAAATAATCTCAACTTATTGTTGAGACTGGAAAAAACAAGCCTTTTATTGTGCTTTGTTGTGAAATGCAGGAATTGAGGTGAAAAGTTTAAACCATTTTTGGTTAGGAAAACAATTCTGGAAAAATTGGCTTGGAGACAGAGGACGTAGTAACTTAACTTAATTAAGTTAAACTGTGAAAAGAAGACTGGAAGAAGACAAAGGCGGTTACGGCAAAGCTCTGGAAGTAAGAGCAAGCAAAAAAGTAGGGGAAAACCTAGTTCAAAGCTTAGGAGGACAAAAGCGGGCGTATAGTAAAAGTAAGCTTTTTTGGAGCCAACTTCTAATCTTAATTGAGTAGGTCAGGGTTCAAAACCGGGTGGGAAAAGGTAAGAGATATTCAAAAATGATATTAAACATAATTTAGACATAATTAGGCTTTAAAAAGCCAAAATCAAACCCAAAAGATGGAAAATGACAGGAAAAAAGAGAAGATCATGAATAAACTACTAGTAGCCATCAGGAGAAGAATTACAAGCCAATGAGGATAAAATAAGTAAGAAGCAGAATAGCAGCTATGAATAAAGGTGAATCCTGACAATCTGGCTATTAAAGCCCTTCAGCACTTAAAACCCAACAATCTCAAGCTGGTGCCAACTCAAGAGCAGTTGGTTAAGTACATAAGCAATAAGTGTATTGTCGCCAATCCCTCTCCCCCAAGGCTTTGGACGTCCTCTCAGAGCTTACACTCACATACAAGCTCAAGCAGCTTCCAAGTGGGGAGCACTTCCTCCTTCATGACAATGGGCCCGCCACCAAAGACCGCATAATATGCTACTCAACTCAACAGAACCTGATGGAGTTGAAAAGAGCTTCAACCTGGCTAGTTGATGGTACCTTTGCCACTTGCCCCCAGATGTTCAAGCAGCTCTGGATGATTCATGCCCAGATTGAGATCCGGGTGATTCCACTTGCGTTATTTCTTCTTCCTGGGGCCACCGAGGCCATTTACACCTGTGCTTTTACCATCCTCTACCAAGCACTTTCCCTCCTTCCTGACAACAACAATGCCAAGAAGACCCCCTCTACCCCTTCATCAACCCTCCTGCCTCTGGCAAAGACCAGGCCACCCTGAACTTGGAGGAAAAGGTAAGGCTGAGAGCTCTTGGGCCTGCCATATGCATTATGGACTTTGAGCCTGCTCAGTTCAATGCATTTGAGCAGCTGTTTAGCAGGGAGGTGCAGGGGTGCCACATCCACTACCGCCAAGCAGTTGCTTGGAATGTGCAAGCCCATGCTGAGCTAAGTAGGTTGAGCCGGAGGGATACTTTGGACACCTGTAAATTTGTGCTGGCACACTTTAGTGCCTTGGCTTTTTTTAAAGCCAGAGAACACTGTGCAGGGGTTTGAGGTTCTCTCAAATAATCCTTAAATAGTTAAGCACTTGGAGTTTAAGCCTTTCCTTGAGTACTTTGAGCCCCAGTGGATTGGGATGGTTGTCATGCAGAGGTGAGGCAAGGCCTGGTCCAAGGCCAGCTGGAATGTGTACCAGGCAGCAATGAATGGTGAGCTCAAGACTACCTCAGCGCTAGAGGCTTATCACAAATACCTCAAGGCCAACTTTTGGCTCCACCCAAAATTCAATAAGTTTTTCTCCCTCCTGCAGCACAAGCAGGAGAAAACCATCTCCAAGCTGCGTGACTTGGCAAACCGCGTCCCCCCACCAAGCCCACAACCTGTTCCACCCTATTCACCAAGGCCATTCAAAATGCAGCCAAGAATAAATAAAAGGTCTCAGAGATCAAGCAGCAGCTTGAGCTCATTGCAACTGCCCTCCTAGAAGGGGCCAAAATGAAGAAGGGGAAGAATGTAGAGGAATAAACTTGCTGTCTTGCTACAATGGTTTTAATTTTTACTTTTTAGTTTTGATCAATTAGTTTTTAGTTTTAATTTTTCTATTTTTTGATTTAATTAGATAGCACTGATCTTTTTATGTATACATGGTAAGTTTGAGATTAATAGTTTTATTTGAAAGTGATTGAAATATCTTAATTTTTGTTAATTCCCTAATAAAATAAAAGAAATTCACATTTATACTTATATGAACTATATCAAATAAATATTAATATATTTCATATTTTGCATAACTTCTATTGTTGTGTTTGTGTTTATATTTGTCTCATTGGAATTTTAATTTTTATGGTAATCAAAAATATTTTTATAATGAAGAGTGTAAATTACATAATAAACTGAGAAATAGTTGCTTATTTCTTCTTATTCACATTAGTTAAGATACACTTTTTATTGCTGTTTTGAGCTCTCTGGGGTCACTTTAGTATACCATAGCTGTGAGGCTTAACTTTTTGTATTAAAAGTTTTAAGTACATCAAGATCTGTTAATTAAAAAAGTGTCAATTTCCAGTTGTTGATCAGGGAAAAAGCTGAATTCTCACTTTACTATGGTGTTGACTACCAGGGAGTCAAGCACCAGGGAGTTGAACTTACCACAGTTGCCGGCTTGTCCATATTTAAAATTAATTAAGTCTAAACAACCAGGTTGCGCTACTGCTAAATTATCAAATTCTAATCCAACTGGATTGAATGCTGATTTGAATCACCCCAGTAATGCCAGCCAATCAGAGTTGAAGTCGGAAATTATTGTAAAACCCTCCAGATTGCTGGATTTGCCTGGCAAAATTTCTCTTGCAGCCAATCAAACCTGCACCCCTGGGTCAGGTGACCTTGAATTATGAATCCAACCCTTAAAGCAAGACAGGGGGCTTTTGGTCCCCTGCTTGCTCATTCTTACAAATAAAGTTTGGACCTTTCAATATTAATTTTTAGTGGTTATTTTTGGGCCCTTTTGTTTGGCCTCTTTAATTCTCTAAGGTGTTAGTAAAGGGTTTATCTTTCCTTACCTTGTTCCCATGCTTTTTGGCCTTCCAGCAGTCTTCCAAAGTCCCTATAGATGTTGTTAACGTCAACATTAAGGCTTACCTCTTTTGCTTTAAAGAAATTGACTCAATTTTAAAAATTAGTAGTAAACTCTATATATTTATCTATTTTTAGTTCAATTTTGTGCTTCTTTTGCTTTCACTTTTTTTATTGCACCCATATACACTTTCCAAGGCTTTTCTATACGTTTTTGAACCCTTTGGTCCATGGTTGTTGTTCCTTGTCCTTCTATTTTGTTTTAGAGGCCTTCTGTTTTGAGATTAAAACTTAAAACAACAGAACTATCTGCATTTTTGTTGGGCTCCACCTTAAGACTCTAAAAAATTTAGTACCTCTGGTTAAGTTTGTAGTTTTTACCTTAGCACCTGCTTTGATTATGATTTGGTCAACTTCTCCAGACCTTTGGAGTTGGATTACCCATTATTTTCACTACGTGGGCATCAACCCCAGCCAGTTTATGAACATTTTTGAGGACATCCCTGGTTGGGCTAAGGATATTATTGTCACCAGTGAGAACATTGTGAGAAGCCTCACCTGTGGTGATCTTGAGTTTCCCACCCCTAAAATAGCCCCCTCAACATCCCCTGGTTTGACTCCTCCACTGCCCGTTTCCTCTGAGGCCCCAGTTGGGTTGGCCCAAGAAGAAGGTGAGGCTGTCCAGGAGTCTGCTCCCAAGCACACCCCCTGGTTGCTTGGTGGGATGATTTTGATGGGCTTGGACTCCTACTTTCCCTGACTATCTGCTGTGTCCTTCTTATGGGTGCCACTTCAAGTGACTATACCTGTCTTGCACTGGATGGTGTCCTGGTGGATCCTTCCCCCAGGATGAGAGCCAAAGTTAGTTAGTTTAGCCCCTCTCTCTCACACATCCTCAAGTATGGAAACCAATCTACTTCCAGGATATCTGAGCTTAACCTACTTAATACTAATTTTCCTGGTGGACTTCACGGGTTCCCATTTGGTAAAATTGATTCCATTGGAACATGGAATCTAGTACCTCTTGAATTTTGAGCCTGTCTTTTACCTAGCCCTCTAAAGCA
Organism: Entomophthora muscae; assembly: GCA_014839935.2. Taxonomy (NCBI): domain Eukaryota; kingdom Fungi; phylum Entomophthoromycota; class Entomophthoromycetes; order Entomophthorales; family Entomophthoraceae; genus Entomophthora; species Entomophthora muscae. The sequence continues at coordinate 186,327 of QTSX02000766.1, read as the reverse complement.
CCTTCCCTCTAACTGGCTTACCAACCAATGCAGTGTGAGGTTGGGGTAGTCACTGACATCACTACTGCCCCACCAGATTTATCTCTTGACTGGTTAAGAGAGGGTTATAAACTTCAAAATATATTTGAATTTTAGATCTTCTCAAAGCTCCAGTAATAAGATATTATATAAAATTCTACATCTAAAACAGTAAGATAAAATAAGCCTCAACTTATCGATTTTGTAGCATTGAACCCCCTGGCTGGAAAAATAATGGTACCAGAGGTGCTGTTTAGAATCCTTACTGGAAATACGGCAAAAAATGAATGTAATGTTGAATATTTATCAAAGCCAATTACTTGAAATAGATCTTTTTCTGGATAACTGAGACTATGAATTGTTTAAAGTGCAATGTACACAATTAGTGAATCGTAGGTGAGATGGGCTATGTAGAGAAGCTGTATTGTTAAAATTTAAAGATGTGATTTATTCAATTGTTTAGAAGCTTGAATCAATTGGAATAAGTCAAGCTTCTTCTCAGGCAAGGCTTGATATTTTTGACTTTGTCAAGGAACTGGATAAAGCGAAGCTCAGGATTGTTATTGGTGACCAGTGGGGCATCGAGCTCCTCCAGTGCCGCGAAGTAAATGTGCTGGAGCAGCTGGTTGTTGGCCAACGTAACCCCGCCATCGATTTCTTTGGCTTCAATAAAAAGTTCCAGGAACTTGTACTTTTCAATAAAGAGTTCGTTTTCAATCGAAACTCCCTGCAGGAAATCAAAGCTTGTAAGGGCAGTGTTGGAGATTTTCACGTCAGTCACTTCTTGGAGGCCATCAATGCTTAGTTTGCGCAGCCGGGTGCAATTGGTGACTGCAATTGTCTCCATACGTCTTCCAATAAGACCAACGACGGAAGTCAAGTAGCTGTCTTTGATTTCAATAGAATCAGCTACTTTCAGCCCTTTAAAATCAACTTCCCCAAAGCTGTTTTCAATATATAACGAAGATACATCCTCCACGCCGTGCAAAGGAAAACTGTTGAATGTCTGATTGATGATCTTTAGAGTGCGATGGATAGCGGGGTAAGCATGAAACGAGCCTGGATAGTTATACAAGACCAGGTCTCCTTGTAATGTGGTTAAATGCTTCATGGAAACAAACATGGGTGAAACACGACCATCCAGGATAAGATTTCCAAGGAAGCTCTGGCATGTGCTGATTCTTTTGATGCTGTCTGCTGTAATCACCACATTCCCTTGGCATGGATTGGTGATATCTGCCAGTGTGCCATATGTCAGGAAAATCAAGCTGGCGGGGAGCATAGTTTCTGAAACTTTATCTGGGTTGGCTTATATCCTCTTTCCCTATTATTAGACGCACCAATGAAGAGTTAAACCTAATGACGTCAACTTTAAACACAATGGAGTTTAGAATAAGATGGTTCTGCAGTCCCTTTTAAATAAATCACTAAAATAAACGAATAAATAAATGAAAAACGCTACCACGTATATTCCATATAGGAGCACCAGTCGATTATGACACTCGAGCTTCAATTTCTTGCCAATTGAAGAACATGATAACCTACCTCTTCAACGCACGAGGGTGCCACCCTCAAAGAGCCAAGGTAAATCATATCTTGATACATGTACAGGGGCGTCCACGCTGTCAACAAGTTAAACTATTCCCTCTGGTTATAATTTAACCTTTACCATACTCCATAAATAGGCATGGGGTCATTTATTGGATTTTTATTATTAAAAATACATCAATAAAACAACTCAATTTAATCATATATCTTTTTGATACTTTGGTGTAAAATTCAATACTGGTCAAATTAAAATATGGCATACTTACAAAACTAAAAAATTCATTTCTTAAAAATATCAATTGGTCAAGGTTGACATTTTCAGCAAATCCTTCATCAGATATGAAACAAAGATAAGTTGGGTCTAAAAGCGATAAATTACATTACTTCTAATTCAGTAAATCAAAGCCCTGTGGGGCAAAATGTAGGATTGTCAAATCCAACCTCCAAATCCCAAATCGCATTTGCGGGCAACTCAGCTGAGTTAAAATAAAATATTTAACAAAACCAACCATTTTATTTGGCATTTTTAAAAAATTTAAAGCTGTAAATTTTGAATCTCAGGTGCGGATAATTCAACTGGTGTAAGACCAAACTTGTAAAACAAATGAGTTTTAATAAATCAGAAGTGCAGGATTCTAATGTACAGTTTGATATTTTTAATAAATCGGGTTGAATATAACCTGAAATAATTAACAAATCCAAAATTGTAGGATTATCAAATCCAAGAACCAAATTTTAAGCATAAATGAGGTGAATATGAAGTTAATTTAATTAGGTAGCATCTTAAAAAAGATATCCAAGGATCTAGTGTGGATCCACACAAATTCTTTTAGGAATCATTGACATTTGTGAACAATTACCTAATTCCATTCTAGGACAACTAAAATCTAGATGCCTGAAATCCACCAAATTAGTCAGGCTTAACATCTGAAGAAGAAATATAAACATAGTTTGTTTACTATCAAAAAATATGTTATTGATAGCATTGTTATTAAATTAGCCTTTTCAATACATATTATACACAAAAAAGCTCATATTATTAGTTATTGTAACTTAAATACAGGGCATATTATTTTAACAGCTGCATATTTATGTATTGTTATTAAGGATGTAAAATTATAGTTGAGCTTGGAGAATGCTAATAATAAAATAAATAGAATTTCATACTATAAATCACTGTCATCAAGTCGCTGTTTTCCTTGGTGGGGCAATTGTTCATTTATTGTTAACTATGTGTTTGCATTTGATTGGATGTTTACCCCTTGTCACAGCCCATATTGGTAGCCAGCTGGACTCCCACAGGAGAGTGTAATACCTTAAACTTGTAGGTATTATTTGTAACATGTAAGGCAGGGGGTTCACAAACTAGAAGCCTGTTAAGACTGTGACAATGTGGTAGATGGCCACCAGCCATATGAAGACCTTGGCTGGCGTATTATATCAACCAAAGCTTCCCACAAAGTACATCAATACATAGTAGATGATGGTGTACACAACCATAGATACAGTGTAGTGGGGTAATACCAGGGGGCCAGGATCCACTATACAAAGAGTTTAATTACACTGAATCTTTTTCATAGATTCCCCCAAGTCCTTCTGATGACAGCCTAAACAGGACAGGGTCAGGCTGATACCTTCCAATACCAAGGCAAGCTGTGAGTATAGCAGTGAAGATAATATAATTCATATTCAGTAGTTTAGGGATCAAGGGTGTTTATTGTTTTAGTTGAGTTGTAAGATCAAAGATTATTGAGGGAGGCAATCTCTCAATGATAGCACAACCTATCATTAATAGGGTGTCCTTTATTTATATTACCTCTTATTGTGAAAAGTTTTGTAAGTGGGAGTGAAAACATGGGAGGGGAAGTCCCAAGAGTTTGTGCTGGGGATTTTGGAGTTTGGAAAGTGAGTGGGGCCAAACCCTTGTTCTTCTCTTATCTGAGGTTGGAAGAATAATTCTTGGGTTTGGCCAATAGATCCTGTTTTTGTCATTGTCAAGGTGAGGTTGGGGTTCAGGTCTGGCTTGGTTTCTATTTCTATCTTCTTTTGAAGATCCTGGCAAGGATTTGGCCCCAACCATTTGGTCTGGATCCCAGATTCCCATTGTGAAGCCAGGAGTGGTTACTGAAGTTAGGGAATTGCCCACATGGTTTGCTGAACTACAGCATTTGGGGACTAAATTTAAACTTTAGAACAGGGTTGGTTCTAATTAGACATTGCCTTTTGAGGCTTCTGATTGTGACACGGCCCATACTGGTGTATGGCTGGACTCTCACAGGAGAGGCAGGCCAGCCCTGGAAGGACATGTACAAAATTGGGGTAATCCTAACAAAATAATTGACTTCAGTGGCCCAGGGATGCTAACTTCCAGTGTGTGGCACAACTTGATTGGCTAGCCCCAACACTGTAATATAGACAAAAACCAGCTTACTGAAGCCATGTACAGGAAGGGCATCTGGCAAGGGTGGAATGGATGGTATCTCCTTCATAGTTGTTGGAATCTGGTCCCTAGAACAGCCAAGAGGGAGATCCAGGTGGTGAGGATGATAGAACTCCAAGTCAAAGGTGCAAGCAGGTGTAACCAAAAAATTGGGAGTAGAATCAGGCAGGTATGCAAAATGGGAATATTGTTGTGTTGATTCAAGTAAAGATGCTATCAAAAAAGTTATATTGATGCAAATTAAAAATTACTGCAATCAAATAATGGGTCCTTGGCATAAAACATTTATTAAGATGATGTCAACAATGAGAACAGATTCCTTCCTAATTAATTATACTTAAGGGAAATATCTTAGTCTCTAGTGCCACAAGAGGTCTGGTGACATTGTCTTCAGTGGTATTGGAATCCTTTTTGAAAACCTGCATGTTTAGGCATGGGGAGCGCTTCCCATTGATTGCTTCTTCATAGTGATGAGTTTGGCTGCAACATGCCAAGGTGAAACAGCTATTAATAGAACCTGTGAGGAATTGGTTGCCCAATCAATTGGTCAAGCAATTGCTTATGCAATTGACCATTTCCTGATATAAGAGAGACCCAATTTCATATTTAATGTTGATCTTAGGGTTTTGCGGCATGTGGGCCTTGAAAATTCTGGGCTGTTTGGGGTTACTGAGGGGTGGCTTTGCATCTAAGAGGGCATTATTTCAGGTTTATGCATTTTGTGATACTAAGGAAATGTTGACTAATAGTTTTTAAGTAGCATCTTGGACCCTGACGCCTCTCCAGTTGCACTGGCAATAGGGAATGTGGTTGCCTTCTCAAGACCAGCTTTTGTTGGGGAGGTAGCCTCATTTTCTATTGCAGGTGTAATTGGAAAGGTAACCAGCCAATAAAATTCAAGCACATAGTTAACAAAAAATGAACAATTGCTATATCAACAAAAACAGAAAATTAATGATAGTAAACTATAATATATAAGTCTATTTTATTATTAGCATTTCCAAAATCAACTATAATTTCACATCCTTAATAAAAAATACATAAATATATAGCTAGAAAAATAATGTGTCTATATTTAATTTAAATAACTGATAATAAAACCATTTTAAATGAATGTAATAAAATTGAAGTGCTCAAATCAAAGTGCATAAATTGGAGTGCTTAAATCAACAGGCAGTAAACTAATGATTTTTGCTTGAAAATATCCCTTTCCCACCTTTCCTTCCATTATCAAAAAGAAGTTTGTTTGGCTCCTTGCTATGCTGGGGGCTAAAAGATTTTGTAATATATTTGATTAATCCCTCTTGGGGAATTAATGCCCTGAGTAGTTCACCAAATAAGTCACTGAATGGCTCACCAACTAATCATCAAGTTGGTGGCACCACTATCACTCAATCATCTATTATGGGGATTACACAATCCAGATCCTAAGCAGAACACAACTTGAGTAAACCTTATGACTTAAGAGGAACATTACTCAGATAAGCCTCATGACTATCATGACGTATATGGACAGCATATGGCTTCCCATGATACTATATAATACCACATATTCATATAAAATAAAGTATCATTCTCTTCTTAATTTTCCCCTTTATCTTGTTTATTATACTTCCAAGAAGTATATAATCAACAGTGGTAGCACAGGTAGGTTATTCACACCTACACAACTATAAGGAAAAATTCCTCCCAAGAAAAAGAACCAGAAAATGGCCCTTCCTGCAGGTTGGAGAGACTACAAAGAGGGACAAGACATCCCCACAGGGTACACCATCTGCATTAATGTCCTTGTCTCCACCAAACAATACAACCTTCTCCATCCCAAAAACTCCTAAACCCACCTACAATTGCTGCAGTCCTGCAGGTGCCTGAGATACCCAGTATTGTCTTCCAACGCCTATGTACCACAGAAATTGGGGCCTTTGCAGGGTTACGCTGGGAAAATGCCTCCCTTTGAATCAATAGTACAGAAAGCAAGTTCAAACAAGTAGACTATTTTTGCAGACTCTGGGTCAGTGAAATTGCACTTTGTGTCACAGGAACTGCATCACGTTTTGTAAGTGAATGGCTAGCACAACACCCCATCAGAAGGAAAACTGGGAGTGTTCAAATCCACCTTCCTTGAAAGATTTGCCATGAAGGACTCCAATGTGGTGATCATGACAGAACTCAGAACGTTCAAAATGATAGGAACAATTGAGGAATACATTGCTGCATATGAAGACCTACATGACCGCGCTCCCAACACCATCAACTTTGACAAACCCAGACCATAATTGGACTTTTACAATGGCCTCCCCATGCACATTAGACGTCAGTTCAATATGACTTGCTGCCAGAACCTCAAAGATGTATTCCTAGAGGGAAAACACACAGCTCAAAAATCTGACAGCCTACACACAACCAATAAGAGAAAGAAGAGCCCCACAGCAAAGAAAGCCCCTTGGCCTAATAAACAAAACAACCAGGCCAACAACACCCATCCTCAAAATGGGAATTGTACTGCCCAAGCCAACCAGGCAAGCACCAAAGACACCAACAAGGAGGGAAAAGCTCAGGGGAGTGCTTAGGAAATCCTCTCTCCCCCAATCTACAAGACTTGTACAGGGACCAGGATGCAGATTCAATCACCATGATCCAAGTACCCTCCAGCAATCCTCTACTTTTGCCGCCCAAACTGAAAATAAAATTCTCACTTATCCTTTTTGTTTTTGCAGATATCATGGCACCACACTATTTGACACTGGAGAAGACCAATCTCTCATCAACAAGATATTTGCTGACCTAATGAAACTACCTACAGGTTGAAGCAATATAAAGAGGATCATCATGGCAGACAACCAAAGCACACCAGTCATCCAGGAGGCTAAACCTTTCTGCGCCCAGATTGGAGACATACAAACCATACTTAGTGGCCCTATCATACCAATCCCCAATTAAGACATTATACTTGGCCTTGAATGGATGAGAAAGACCAAACCTCATATTGAATGGGATAGTGCTACCCTCACCATTCAACAAGGCAAAGTAACCACCATGTTTACCCAACCCATATTGATACAATTATGAGAGACCACATGTTTACAAAAATCATGGAAACAGAAGAGGAAACTGACTCTAGCAAAATCAATTGGAACACCTGTACATACAAGGTTATCCACTTAAAAAATACAGAAGCCAGATGTGAAAAAGACTATATAAGCACAGCTAGTCATTGAATTCTTTTCTGTCTTCCAGGAAGCTCTCCTGGGTTTATCACCCAACTGCAACATACAACATGAGATTGACCTCAAAGAAAGGGTATCTAAAGCACACCCTATCTACTGCCTCACACTACAAGAAGACAACACACTAAAAGCTTACCTTGATGAGGCCATCAAGAAAGGGCTCATAAGACCTTCAAAGCTGCCTTTTGGTGCTGCTGTCTTCTTTGTAGCAAAGAAAGACGGAGGACTCTGCCTTGTCACATATTACAGAGCGCTCAACAAGGTCACAATTAAGAACAGGTATCCCCTGCCCCTGATTGACATCCTTTTTGACGCCCTGGGGGATCCCAAATCTTTACAAAGATTGATCTGACAGCAGGCTATCAGTAAATTTGAGTAAAGCCTGAAGATATCCCAAAAACTGCTTTCAGAACTAAATACAGATCCTTTGAATGTGTTGTTCTCAATTTTGGAATGCCCAATGCTCCCAGTACCTTTGTGACCTTCATGAACAAGGTCTTCAAGGAACATCAGAAAACGTGTAATGATCTACTTGGATGACATCATAATATAAAGCCCAAACTTGAAACAACACTGGGAAGATGTCTGCCTGGTCCTCTGCACCCTTGAAGAAAACCAACTAATTGCAAAACTTTCAAAGCGCAAATTCTTCTCAGCTGAACTCCCATTCCTTGGTCACATCATTAGCATTGACAGAATCAAACCAGATCCAGACAAAATATGTGCCATAACCAAAATGCCAGCTCCAAGAAATAAGAGTGAACTACGCACCTTCCTTGGAATGATGGCCTAGGTAAGAAGGTTCATCCCTGATTGAGGTGCCCTAACAGCCCCCCTATCTGCCTCACAGGAAAAACAACCAAGTTTGTCTGGACACCGCTACAAGACCAACATTTATGTCAACTAAAAGAATGTATGGTTACTGCCCCTATACTCCAATACCCAAATTGTGAGGGAATCTATGAACTAGAAACCAACGCATCTGATCATACCATTGGAGGGGTACTCTATATCCAAACGGCAGAAAAAAACTTCCTCCCTGTGGCTTACAAGTCAAGAAAACTATCTGACGGCAAACAAATTTATCCCATACACAATAAAGAGTTGGTGGTCATTATAAATTGCCTCATGAAATGGCAATGTTATTGAGAAGGGGCCCAAACGTTCAAAGTACTCACCAACCACAAATTTTTAATATTATTCAAATGCAACAACACTTGTCAAGAAGGAAAACCAAGTGGATGAGCCTCATACAGAGGTAGCCAATGCAAATTTAATACAAGTCAGGCAAGAAAATGCTTACTGTAAATGCCCTGTCAAGGCTATACAGCAAACATGTCCTGTGCACTGATGACGACCTTGATTGGCCCATGTTAATCATGGGGAATCTCTAATAAGGATTCCCACCTGGAACCCCAATAGACATCCAAGAGAAAGTCCTTAAGAACATATATCTGTTCAAAAATGTATATGGCACACTGCACCAAATCCTTTCAAATGGTGACACTGTACCTTACGTCCCGTCAACACAAAAGATTGACACAATCCTCAGATATCACAGAGACTTGGGCCACATCTGCAGCAGGAACTTGCATGAATACCTCAAGACACACTAATGGTTGCCCAACATGTTAGATGATATCCAAGAAGTTTTAGAACAGTGTAAAGTCTATGAAAAGTACGCCCAAACCAAGGCACCACCCAAGTCAGTGATATCAGTATTCATCACACAACCCTTCAAAGTGTGGTCACTGGACATTGTGGGACCAATGCCTGACAAGAGCAAAGGCAAAAAGTACATCATAATAGCTATCAAATATGCCACCAGATGGCCTGTAGCGCAAGCTACAAAAGAACACAAAGGCAATGACATGAGACAATTCATTGGCAAGGAGATTGTAGCTAAGTTTGGGAAGCCTGACCTCTTAATCACAGATGGAGGCACTGAACTCAAAGCTATTAACACCAACATTTACCTTGCCAAAAATGGAATAAAACATATCATTACCAGTCCCTACTACCCACAAAAAATAGACAAGTAGAACAGCTAAATGGCTCACTAGTGGAAGCCCTCAGTAAGTTATCTGCTAACAATCCAAAGGCCTGGATCAATATGCTACCAACAGCACTTATGGTATGTAGAACTCAAGTCAACTGTAACACGGGCAAAAGCCTTTATAAACTTGTCTGTAGGCAGAAGCCTGCCCTTGTTAGAACTACTGTGGGACCACAATTACCTATACCAAAAAAGGTACCAGACAACGGTGACCCCAGCGTACACTGGGTCAGAAAGGACCAAGAAGATATGGAGCAGAAAAGGATCAAAAGAGAGGCAGTCCCTTTGCAACAAGAAAGATTCCAAGTTGGGGTAAAATCTGGGTTGTCAATCATGACCAGCATGAGTTAGACCCAGGGTTGCGCAGACCAGGCATCATCATGGAAGTCAAAACTAACAACACCTACCTTGTCAAAGGAATTGGTGCAAAAATCAAACTAAAATGTATGCACCATGACCAACTCTGCCTATGCAAGGCAAGAACAGCCCAACACAACTCCAGACTCCCTGTCCCCATTGCCAAACTGGATCAGTACCAAGCATGTATCCCCAACACTCTCAAGAAGATCCCCAAGGCTCCACCTTCTAGCACCCCAGGGGGAGATGTTGCAACATCTTTAATTAATCCCTCTCAGGGAATTAATGCCCTGAGTAGTTCACCAAATAAGTCACTGAATGGCTCACCAACTAATCACCTAGTTGGTGGCACCACTATCACTCAATCATCTATTACGGGGATCACACAATCCAGATCCTAAGCAGAACACAACTTGAGTAAACCTCATGACTTAAGAGGAACATTACTCAGATAAGCCCCATGACCATCATGACATATATGGGCAACATGTGGCTTCCCATGATACTATATAATACCACATATTTAATAAATAAAGTATCATTCTCTTCTTAATTTTCCCCTTTATCTTATTTATTATACTTCCAAGAAGTATATACTTGACAATGGCTTTTAAAAGAATTGCACTGCCAGGAGGATGGATCATATAAGATCTGATACCAGGTGCCATGAATGACAATTATTTATCTTCTGAGCCCAAAAACACAAAACAAGAATTAAACTCTGGTTGGCCTGGCCTGCTGGCCCTAAAGACCAGGAGCCTGGCTGGTTGCATTTTTGGGGTACTAGATAATATTCTATCAATTTTTGTTCCATCAAATAATTTTCTGTCAACCAACATTAAACACACTGTTTTTTCATCCCTCTAATTAAACACAAATAAAAATTCTGTTAAAAAATTAAATCCAATCAATTGCTAACTTTGACAGTCAATAAAAACATAAATTACACTTTAAAATGAACCAAATTTTTACAAAAAAATAAATAACAACTTAAACTATTAAACTTTGATAAAAATAAATTAAAAATCCATAAATATAAAGATTTATTGATAGAATAATAAAATAGTATCCAAACACTTTAAAAATAGATATAAAAAGATAATAGAATAGTTTATTATTAAAACATTAGAATAATTTAAACCTAAAGTTCATGGAAATTGAGAAATTCCCCAAGTATTTCAGCTCTCACCCCCTTTTTAGCCCTTATGTACCAGATGGACATTTTTTCCTTCTCAAATTCAGGATGGATTTTTTTTTGAGGGGGGAGGGACTCCATTTTTAATTTCCCTTAATGTCTTATAAGCCCTGTCTTTTGACTTCTTCAGGCCCACAAACAGCTTTCCAAAGGATGTCTTGATAACTCCTACTGACTTGGAAAATTAATTTTGCCATCCTTTCAGGGCAGGGGAGATCTTGATGACCTCATTCAGGATAGACTTCATGTAGTTCCAACTGATATTGCCCTTTCCTGGACCATATCTTTTCTCAATGAAATTCCTAGTCCACTGGTCCTTGAAGTAGTCAATGAATTCCACCATCAGATTATTGTTAGCCAAATTTCATTCATCTGTGTACATAAGCTTCACTGCTTTTAAGATATCTCCCTTCTTCATAAAGCACATAGCAGGGTACCTTCCAATCATCTTCTTGGTAGTCCCTGAGATATCTGAGGTATACTTCTTGTAAAGATCCTTAAAGGTCTTTATATTACCAAGGCAGTCTTAGCAAAAATGGAAGTAGCATCCTTGGGTTACACAGCCAAAGACTTCCCTGAATACTATAGATTAGGCTACCTCAAAGTCAATCAGTACTAGCCTTGGTCTCTTGATCCTGATTGAGCTAATGGGATCATTAGGTGGCCTTCCTGCTGAAGTGGGCTTGGTCTCTTGCTCCTCCAGGGCTATCTTCTGGATTTCTTTCTTGATGATCTTCAGACATGCACATAGTTCTTCTGCTTGATTTCAATCACAAGACAGTAGTTAAGAGGCACCACTATCTCCTCTAATCCTTTATTTATGACTCATAGCTGGTCAAAGATTTTGAGACAGATGACAAAGTTTATATCATATAGCCAAACTTTCAGGAATGTCATTTCCTTCTCCCCCCAAAACCCAGGACTTGGAGCAGGCTTCAAATCCTGGTCACAACTTTCTGAAGGCCACTGGCCCTGAGGACCAGGGGGCCAGCAGCCTGCATTTTTTTGGGATTGAAAATCCTTAGGCCCAAACCACAAATAAAAATGAGGATGAAATAATCAGTATAAACATGTCAATGATAGCACTTAGAAGAGAACACAACAAATTGCCTAATGGAGGCAAAGAGATTCCTGTCATTGATCTATTGAGCTTAAGGTCAATCTTGGTGGCCAATCAGGACCCCTTGCCTAAAAAAACGCAGTCTCAAGGAATGCTCCCAAGAATATTGCTCAGGAACAGAAGAGTTACACTACCCTTCCTGAAGATCCAGTCAATAAAAGTCCTTCCTACACCAGTGCCATTTTGCCGCCCCAAAACCTGGGCGTTCTGCTCACCCAAATTCCCATTTCCAAATTTTATGATGATCTCTCTTTAGTAGATGTAAGTTCTGGCGCAGGGTATTGTATAAACACCTGGGCCCTGCACCAGAATTTATTGCCATTTTTGAATAAAAGTTTATGAGATATTGTTATTCCCAAATATTGCCATATTTTATCTTAGTTATCTGTCAATTCAACCCTAATTTTTCTGGCCCGCCTGCCACTCCAACTACAATTTCCCCCTCCTGGCGCTCCCTTTGGTCCTGTCCACTTCACAGTGTATTGATTGAAGCCCAAGTATGGAGAATACACCTCTGAAAAAATTCTAGCAAGTAATCCCTTGGCCTAAAGTAAAGAGCTGGCCAGATTTAAAAGAAAGGGCCCTTGGTTTATTACTGAGCCCTAACTCTTCAAAGATAAATTTAAATTCCTCCCTGCCTACCAACTGGAAATGAAGCCATCTCTCATCCTTAAACCAATGCCTGTGTCTGCCTCTGGATTTCCCCTAGATCATACCAATAAGTTATTGATAATGGTATACATTGCACTCTCTGAGGTGATTGGCCCTATCATCCCAGCTTCCAGGCTGTGATCTTTGGTGAGAAAATCTATATCATACCTATTTAAGTTAGTACCAATCTTATGGTGGGCTTTGTCCGCTCAGCCTGCAGCCTACCTGATTTCAGAAAATGACAGGCCAGCCATCCAAGTTACTCACCTGGTACAAAACTCATGATTCTTAAGCACTGTAAGATGACTCTTGGATGCATATATGATCATCTTCTCCTCAACCTCATTGGGATCTTCATGCAGAAAGAATAGAGACTCATTATAAAAATATTTGGCTTGATCATCAATGACTAAGACTTTTTCTGTTTCTGGGCTGTTTCCTGGAATATGATTATCTCTTATTTTGCTGTTTATAAATTTGATGAGTTGATGATAAATATAGACCATTTATTGCTGGGGATTATTGAGATTTTCTAGGGCATAAGTAGCTATATAAGAGGAGGACATGTTTGACTTCAGGTGCATGTTAGTTATAAGGTACCACTTCATTAGGTGTTGAATAAATCTTCAGGAGGAGGATGTACACAATCTGTGAGGTGAGTTTTTAGGCATTCAAATCTGTTGATCACAACAATTTATGGGCATCTTTTATGCTCACACTTGATTTGCTTAAGGAAACCTGATATGAAAATATTGTTGCTATAGAATTAGTATCCATCAAATACAACAGCTAGCATCTCATGCGCAGTCAACATGAAGAAGAATGCTAAAATGTCATCTGGGATAGTAAAGTTTCCATCCTTGTCACAGAAATTCTTGGTTCTCTCTGGCTCAAAACCAAGGGCATCCTTATTAGCTTGTCTTTTGATTGACTTACTCTTTATTGTAGTTACTGTTGCTGTTGGTGTTAGGCTTTGGGTAGTATTTGCTGGACTTTCCCCCCTTATTTTGGTTATTATTTTCATGTGAAATTTCTTTTTCATTATCCTTTGATTTTCATCTTGAGAATCTTGATTTGTCTTCTTTTCAAAATCTTCTTTCTTCTTGTCTTCTTTTGACTTAAGGTTTTTGATGAGAGCTTCATCCCCTGCACTGTTGTAGAAGGACCTGTCTGGGGAGCTGCTAGTTATTTTATTTGATTGCCCTCCTTCAGAAAATTGAGTGGCTTCTTTATTTTGGGCACTACTGTACTTAGCCTTGTCAGCTGACTTGAATTGTTTTCTGTGAAATATATTTTAATAAAAAATATTTTTTATATACATGCTTTTTAAAAAAATTGATTTTCAATTATTATTTTTCTGGCTTATTTGTTCTATTTTTAGTTGTTTTATGTTTAATTGTTGCAGATTTACTAGTAAAGGCAATAGAATTCCTTGTTAGCTTTAAAAGTTGGAGTTTTGAGGAATATTTTGATTGATGATTTCAGGATAATATTGTAAGTTATTTTGATAAATTCAAGAAGTGTTCTTTAGTGGGGCTTTTATATTAGAATTCTGGGGGTTTGATATTAGGTGATTTTGGTTTTTTAATTAATAAAGCTTTCTAAAGCTGATTTGATTCTAGGATAAATTGCTATTTTTTATTTTGGCCCAAATTTTGTGGTTGACAGAAAATTGGTCTTATATTTGTTGTAACTGTGCTGTTTTAGCAGATTTACAGGGGGAAAATAATTGGAAACTAGATAATAATCTTTAATGAGATATGGGTATTATATAACTATGGTTGAATTAGAGTAACATGAACATGATTGAGACAATCACTCAATTGGATTGTATAAAGGGGTGCTTAATCTTTGTAGAGATTCAAGCGCTGAATTGAGGTATCCATTGTGCAGGGATCATCATCTGTTCATGTTACTAGGTTTGGAAATTCAAGTTAACTTCCGCATTTGGCTTTGGGTTACTGAGAAGTTGGATTGCGTGTCACAGAACCGTTTAGGCGGAACCTTACCGGGGGTCAACCCCATTGTTTTGACATATTTAACTAGTCTAAAAACCCTTATACGCTAAGGGCTTTGAGGTGTAGAGCAGTTAACCCTTAAGGTTTGACAGAAAAACTTCTCTGGGAAAGCCAAAAACATTAAGTTGGTGCCCAAAAACATAGTGTTTAAACCCTGTTAACTAAGCTTTATTAAATGAAATTTGTTGCTAATATCAAGATAATACTGTTGATTCATAATAAAATACTCCATTATTTATTATATTTTAACGTTAAAAAATATTTTTTATTTTATTGAATCCTAAATAAATATTGAAAATTGAAAATAATTAAAGAATTGTATTTATTAGTATCGTGGATTAGATGCCAGTTCAGATTTACTAGGTTTGACAGAAAATCTGTCTGTTTTAATTGGTATTGAATTATATTTCATTTTTAAATTTCCTTTCATTTTCATATAAAAAAATAAAGTAAAAATCAGAATTTATTCAGTTGATAGAAAATGGCCTGTCGAATTTAAAAAATGGCTTTTAGCTTAAGTTAAGCATTTTTAAAACTAAGCTAATCAAAGGGAAAGAAATCAGATAAAATTTATTTACAAATGAGTTCCGTCAACCAACTTTCTGTAATTTTGGCGGGAAATTAGTTGACAGAGCAAAAATTGGCGGAATACCTTCCTGACCCTTTAATTACCACATTAAAAATTAACAGCTCTTTTCACCTGAAGTTACTGAAAAAGCTTGTGCCCCTTATGTTTTGTTCTATGTGCGACTTTGGCTTGCTCTAATCTGACTTTAGTTTATCTATCTCAGCAGCTCTGAAAAGCTTTTTTGGGGGGGGGGGGGGGGGAACATTTTTATTATGTCCAAGAGGCAGCGTTTAAAAAGGAAATGTGGCCTAGGGGTAGCTCTGAAAAGCACAGTACTCTATTTTGGAAAGATAATTTAGGTTGCTTGTGTGGCATTTTTAATTAGTTTTTTAAAAGACGATTAGCTAGCTTAGCCTGGTTTAACCTTTAAACTGAACATAAAGTATAAAACATGATTAAGATTGGAGAGGAAATCCAAAATAAGAGTTTTAGTTGATTCCTTTAAGAGCCATGAGATCGTTCATACGGCTAGGGAATTGAATGAAGCGAAGCTCATTGTTGTTACGAAGTGCCACGTGGGCTCGGAGAGTGTACAGTGCAATAAAGTAGATATGATGTAGGAGCTTATTATCATTTAAAGTAACTTTGCCACCAATGTGACGTATTTCAATAACAAGTTCGATGTACTTGTACTTTTCAATAACAAGGTCACTTTCAATAGCAACATTTGATAAAAAGTCAAACGTCTTGAGAGAAGTGTTGGATATTTTCACATTAGTTACTTCTTTGAGTCCATCAATTTGGAATTCACGCAGTCTAGGGCAATCCTCGATTAAGACTTTCTTCAGATAAGGAGCTGAAAGGCCTGTGATTGAGGTGATAGAACTGTCCAAGACTTGAATAGATCTGGTCACTTTAAGCTGGCGAAAATCCATTTTGTCTGAAACATTCTTCATAACAAGAGAAGATACCTCTTCCACACCAAGTAAGTTAAAGTGATTGTAAGGATCCTGGTTAATGACATTTAAAGACCCATTGATAGCGCCATTATATTTAACATCGCCCCGAAAGTTATCCAAAATAAGATCACCTAGGAGCTCGTCCATATAGAGAAGCCTTACACGGCTTGGCGAAAGCTGATAGTTTAGAGTAAGGCTTCCAAAGTGCTGCTGGCATCTAGCAATGTCTTTGATGTTCTCTAGAGTAATGACCTTGTCTCCGTGGCATGGACTGGAATGGGCGTGGGTCAGAGAAGCGCTAATCACGAAAAGAATAGGGTTGAAGAGCATTTTGTACTTTGATTGGCACTTCATCCCCTTTAAATACCAACAGCCTCTTTTGCTCACACTTGATCTTACCAATAGGCTTGAGGAGGATTGTTTTTGAGCTCACACGCATGTGGCTTTATTTGAATTACTCCAAACCTGTAAATATTTAGCATGTAATAATTATAATAATTTTAAAGTTAATAAAAATATAAAAAATAGGGCAAATTCTTAATACATTTTAAATTAACCTCTGTTTATCACACACGTTTTCAAAAAAGAAACAAGATTAAACATGATCCCTGGTTTGATTCAGTTTAAGCCTCTTGCACTTTGTATCATCCATCAAGCTGCACAAGGTTCCAATAGAAAGAGAAGATCCTTTGGTTTTGCATAACTTCATCTTATGACACAATCCCCAAAATGAGACAGGGTATATTTGATATGTTTATATGGGTCAAAGGTCATCGGGGCTCAGCTTACACGCTTCACTGACTTAAATGTAAAAAAGAATGATTTGTTCTCTTTTCAATACAGATTAAAATAAATAAGCATTATTATTACTTTATTTCTTTATTTATCTGTAGTGGAAAACCTATATTTCCTTAGTTTTAATTTTTATCCAACAATCCACCTCTTCTTATTTCACCCAAGCGCAGCCCTCATCACAGCCAATCATCTAACAATATGCGTGAGGCACTTTATCTACAATTTCCATTTAGAAATCTTGTCTCAGAATAAGCTGGTTGATAAGCAGTTACATCTGCTTGATATAAGAGCATTGCTGCGCTAAGCAATGGAAAATACATGATATCATTTGTTTATGGCAACAAAGCTGATTTTCAAAAATAGAGAAGAGAACTTTGCCACATCGGCCAACCCAGAAAATCATCCCCGTTCTTTTTTGGAACCTGATTGGCTTTTTAGAGAATTGCTGGTACCAGCATTCCAAGCAATAATAAAGAGGTAAATCATTTAAAACCTGCCCAATTATAAACCAATGCTTGAGAAGGGTGGCACTTCCTACTGGGAATATAGTCAACCCTTTATAAAACCGACTTGCGCAATAAAATAAACTAGGTAAAATAAGTTAAATATTATATACAACCCTCCATTATATCTCAGATCAGCCCACAACAAAAATTTTCATGTCGGCCTAATATCTTAAAATCAAAGTAAAAATCAGTGCTGAAGATCTGACCACAACTTTACTATTTTTTTAAAAATGGCGAAAAATCAAGATTAGGGAGATACAAAACAAGTATAGAGATATTTTTTAGTGAGAGATAAATATTGTCCCACCCTTAACGGAACCAAGCCTTTGACGGGATTTGAGCAATAGGATGACTCAAACTTTGATGTTTGTTGCAAGTACAGGCCAAGGAGGTGATGATGATGTTGATACTTGTAGAGCTTGGTCTGTTATCGACAAATATTTAGATATATTGAAGTAGTTTAAGTTATTTACCCAACTCCTGAAGGCAACTACCAAAAGGCTAAAATACAGGATAACATGAAAATATATTATCATTTGGTAAAATAAAGAGTTTATATAGTGGGTAGGAAGTGAAGTTGGAATTAAAAGCACAATATTGCATGAATATAAATTTTGATCCATTAATTTTGTTAATTTTAGTGTAGAACTATAATTAGGCCAACGGCAAAAAAATCTCCTTTATTGTAAGTGTTATGAAACCTGAATAGCTAGGATTGGCTAGAAAATTTGTATTGCAATAGCTAATAGTCAAGGATAGATAAAACACAAAAAGCTTAACAACTCTTATTAAAAAGAGTGAATAAGATTATTTGAGTTATTTATCTTCAGAACCAGGTGTCAAGATTTTGCATTCTTGAAGAAAAAGAGTTATTATTTTTATTGAAGGTATTATGTATTTTGGGATTGGGTTATCTGTATGGAGACATAGGTGCTTCCAATTGGTGTGGGAGAGTGCAGCAACTGGCGGAGTTCTGTTGTTACTGGAGCCAAGTAAAGGGAGAGTCCTGTGGTCTTTGGGATGCAACACCAACTGAGGTGGTTTGGCAGGATTCTGGAAGTATCAATAATACACTCTTATTTTACTTGACACTACAGTAGTTTTAAAAGCTATGATGACAACCAAAAATACCTCAAATTTAAACAAAATGATTTCATATTTGAACTAAATCCAAGTTGCGCAAGATTCAGGATTCAATTAATTTAAAAAAATGGTTAATAAATGAAATGTCAAACAAAAGAATAAATTTAAATAGCCCATTATAAAATTATAGCAAATATCAAGTGGTGTTATTTAAACCACAAACAAAATGAACTGACACAACAAGTGAGATGAGTGGATGCTGTTCTGGAGTATATTATAATCCAATCAGGATTCATATGAGGCACCAACAGAAGGACTAAAATGAAACAAAATTTGAGCAGTCTGGAAGCAAGATTCCACAAGCACAAAACAAAATGAAGTCACACAGGATGTGTAGTATGAGCAGCCTAAAATAGAAGTAAAACAGCTTAACTGCCAATCAACAGCTATCTAATTTAGAAACAGAGGCATTTTATTCATTTTTGTGGCTCCTGATTTGTATAAAATAGGTTTGAGAACCTTCCAAATATGGACTTGAGATTACAATAAAATAAATCATAAAATTTTAAACTTCTACTTTTAGTGATTTTATCCTAGGTTTTGTTTCAAGATGGTTTTTACTAGAAACAACATTTTTAACAGCACCAGCAGCCAAGCCAGCTTCAATGGAGGCAAGGCTCAGAATGTGGAGGCATCCGTTTACACCCAAGCCTTTGAGGCAGGTAACAAGGAAGCCAACCTGTACCTGACCCCCAACCCATATGACTTTGACTTGTTCAGTAGTCACTTAGTATCTAGCTCTGCCCCTGCTCCCGTACCCACCCCTGCACAAGCTGCACATCAACCAATCAATCAGGATGGCAACCTTGATTTAGAACAACTTTCCGCCATCAGTCAACCTGCAATCCCCTTGGCCAATCAGGCTTCAGCTCCCACAGCCAAGTGCCCCAAGCAGCAAATCATCACTGCCCAAATTTTTCAGGAAATTGTGGCACTCAACCTTCAGGGTCTGTACTGGGGCCAGATTGCCAGCCAATTGCAATTTACCCGAGCTACAATACTGTAAATTCAGAACCTGAACGTAAAAATGTGGGATTGTCAAATCCTTGGTCCAAATTTCAAATCACTTTTGCGGGCAACTCAGCTGAGTGAGAATTAAAATATTTAATAAAATCAGCCATTTAATTTGACTTTTTTTGATTTAATTAAATTGGCAAATTTTGAATCTCTTGAGCAGATAACTCAACTAACAAAAGACAAAACCCAGCAAACAAATGCAGGATACATGAATCATAAATGCGAGATTCTAATGTACAATTTGAGATTTCCTGTATTTTAAAAGAATCATAGACATCATGGAAAACTTAATGAATCTGAAATTGCGGGATTTTCAAATCCAAGAACCAAGTTTCAAATCATAATTGCAAGGAATTTGAAATAAATATAATTTGGGTGTCTCAAAAAGGATGCTAAAGGATCTAGAGTGGATTTGTGCTGATTCTTTTAGGAATAATAGGCATTCTCAAAAATCACCCTATTCCAATTTAGGACGGCTAAAATTTAGATC
This sequence comes from Entomophthora muscae, assembly GCA_014839935.2. NCBI lineage: Eukaryota > Fungi > Entomophthoromycota > Entomophthoromycetes > Entomophthorales > Entomophthoraceae > Entomophthora > Entomophthora muscae. The sequence goes on along the minus strand of QTSX02000766.1, from coordinate 166,219 downwards.
ATAATATTCACAAAATTAACATATATAACAATAAAATTGACTAAAATATACATTCCTCTTCTTGAGTTTAAAATTTTAATAAAAATTTATTATGTCTTCTTTCAATAACAACCAAGTCAACAAGCTGTTCCCTGTCTTTGACAAAATTATGCAGGGCTACACTGGGTCTCTTAACGGTGAAGCCTCTGTCTATGGCCACACCCAACCCGCAGGCCCCTCTGCAAGCACTACCCAGGAGTCTGTTCTTTCTCCTGCGTCCTCAAGCATGGCCCTGTTTGCCCATCACGCACAGGCAGCTGATAACCCAAATCTCTTATCAGCAATGGCATCTGGAACTAGCCATTTTAGCCATGGGGTCACCCAGAGAGCCCAGGACCCCAAAACAGCCAATAAGATGGCATTGACCAGTTCCCGTGATGAACACATCCCTCCCCCAGCCAATCAGCCTGCAAGACGCAGATGAAAACTAATCACTCCGGAGATTGTTCTTGAAATTGTTGAAAAGCAAGGAAAGCTCATGTCCCTTGGGGAAATTGCGGCCACAATGGGGTTTGCAAAGTCTATTGTGGCTGCAACCCTGAAAGCCCACACCAACAGTGGCCCCCCTACCAAGAAGACCCCCAACTGGCGCCTGTATTTTGACTGAAGGTGACACAGCCCATTCCCTTATGATGGCCATTATGGAACGTGACCCGCAGATGCCCCTGGTCCAGGTACGTCTCCAGCTGGGACTCCACGGCATTTCACCAACAAAAGAACAGTGAATTTGTGGATGCACAGAGTTGTGGCTGCTGCAATAATCTTGTCCAATCAAGTTCTCAGTGGCCCCAGTTTGATGAACACTGACCCCTACAATTCAACTATTATTAATTTTATCAAAGGAAGGGCAATGAGGGCCCGTAATGACGTAATCTTCCTGTTGTATGCTAAGATATCTGCAAGTATTCAAGACTTTGGAGAGAAGCATATCCAGTCTGATGTGTACAAGTGCGGCATAATATTGTATCAGTTTGTTGGAGTTTTATTGGCAGTTTTCCCATTGGGCGTCAATTATTACTCAGCAATATAAAACACTGCAGATGGGTATGCCTACCAGACGGAGCTCAAGGCCATGCTGGAGAAGTGGGCCACACAAAACACTGTGCACACAGTTGTACTGAGTGTGGAGATGGAGCAGCAGGAATAGGCTACCCAATAAATCAGGGCTGAGGGGCATACCTGCTGGTCCTACCCCATCAACTACGCCAACATGCATCTTGCAGATGTATGTCTCTACAATTTTGGTTCTGCCCTCAGGCGCCTAAAGCCTTCCACCTACAACAAACTATGCACCCAAATTGATAAGGGGTATAAGCTTTCCCTTCTGTGTTTGTCCAGGACTTATTTGATCTCATCATCTTCTATGCAAGTGATAGTGATAAGTCCAGAAAGGACCCCTGTCTCCCCCCACGCCAGTTCATCTGTTTTGTCAAGCCAGTATATGTGACAGAAGAAGAATTTGAGCAATTGAAGCAATCAGCTCTTGCTGCCCCTTCCCAGTCAACAAACCCTGCCTCCCCAAACTCCCATCAAGCTACCTGCCTTCCAACCCTGATTCTCAAACCACCATCCATTCCCTCCCCACTATCTCTGATGCTGCTTTTTTCACAGGTGCAGATGAAGGCAATGTTCATTCCGCCCATTCCCTCCCCTTTCTGTCCTTTGATTAGTAAATAAATCTTTTCTTTGTGACAACTTATTAAATTTGATATCTCTCTTTCAATTCATAATTGATAATATTTTATTTTTACATTATCAACATTTCCCATAATTAATACAACCTTGTACATTTTAAAAATAGCTTAAAATTATGAGCATACATATTTTTCATCATCATTAATAAATTAAAGACAATAAACGTAAATATTGGATTAAAATATTGCAATTAGACGTCAACTCTTGATATTTTGATATTATGTGCATAACTCAATGTATTTTGTTTGATAAATTCATTGTAAACTTGGCCTTTTCCATTATAATTTAATGAAATGGATTGTGTTTATATTAGGGCCATTAACACTTAGTACAAATATTGATACATAGTGCATTTTACAGCCTGTATATTTACCTATTGATAATAATTATATAAACTTTTTGGTTGGATTTTGCAAGGTAATAATAATGTAATGTGTTAATAGATTACTGTTTATTGTCATTAATTGGCTGATTTTCTTTGCTGTAGCAATTGTGCATTTTCTGATATTTATGCACTAGTATCCAATTGGTTAGCTTCACATATAATCACACAGGAAATAGGAAAACAAGCCGCCACCCCGACCACATCCAGTCTTGGGGTGGCGGCTTGTTTTCCTATTGCCTGTGCAATTGCATGTGAAGCCAAACAATTGGATACTAGTGCATAAATATCAGAAAATGCACAATTGCCACAGCAAAGAAAATCAGCCAATTAATTACAACAAACAGTAATCTATTAAAACATTACATTATTATTACCTTTCAAAATCCAACTAAAAAGTTTATATAATTATTATCAATAGGTAAATATACAGGCTGTAAAATGCACTATGTATCAATATTTGTACTAAGTGTTAATGGCCCTAATATAAACACAATCCATTTCATTAAATTATAATGGAAAAGGCCAAGTTTACAATGAATTTATCAAACAAAATACATTGAGTTATGCACATAATATCAAAATATCAAGAGTTGATGTCTAATTGCAATATTCTAATCCAATATTTACGTTTATTGTCTTTAATTTATTAATGATGATGAAAAATATGTATGTGTTGAAGATAGTACTATAAAAACCAGTTTTTGATGGAATTCAAACAATATGTCAACAATCTATAATTTGATCAATAAATTAGAAGCACACCTGCAAAAGGTTGTTGAAATAGAAAGAAATATCAGGGGAATAGTGACAGGAAAGCTGGGCAACAAGGGCCAGCCACTAATCCAGTCAAAAGAAGATGCTCTGGATAAATTGGGAAATATTATAGAAGAAAAGAACAAAGAAGCATTACTTAATCTACAGGAAACAATTTTATCAAGTCTGAAGTTCAACAATGTGGCCTACAATTTGTGGGAGTTCTGGCAGGGGGCTAAAGAAAACAATAAGATCAAACTAAATGAAGGAACAGAAATTCAAAAGGAAATCAACACCAATGAAGAGGAAACCAACTAAATGAAAACAGATGAAAATGAAACACAAGCAAGAAGCAAAAGCGCTTCAAGAAATACAGAAGCTTTATCAAATGAAAACCAAGAAGAAACACAAGTTGCAAGAAATATAAGAAAAATTAAGCCTAGAAAAATTAATGAAGAGCATCCAACGCTCATGAAGTTTGCCAAAGTGGCGCCTGTGGCTGAGGGGGCCACAGAGGAAACAATTAGTAAGTCTTTTTATGTTTTACTTATATTTATTTTAGTCATCACCAGGAATGGGGATGGGGTTGCAGAAGTGGCGGCTTATACGCCAAGTTGGTTTTATGGGGGTTACCAGTCACTGGTGGCCCCTGTAAAACAAACAAATAAAAACCAAATAAATAAAATAATTCAATAAAATATGAATAATTTTTTTAATATTGAAGCTCAAGATAGGGAATATTCACCACCTGCGGGGTGCTTGCCATGGATAAGGGAAGCATATGAACTAGGATCAAATATCAAAATCAAAGAAATGAATGAAGTTTGCGGGGATATCAAACTGAACTTTGATGAATACATATACAGAAGCATTCAACAATTCTCCTTCACAAAAATCAACAAATATGAAAAGAATTTAATAAAAACCAACTTTCAAATACAAAATGAATATTTGAAATCTGCAATTTTTAATGAAGTTTTTAAGGCACTATCAAATAAAGTTGGGATGAAGTCCTTGTGAATAATTTTAAACCTTTATTTATTTTGTTTGCTGAGGCCTGGGAGGCTGATTCAAGTCAGGCGCCCCCCGGAACCCTCTTCAAGTTCAACCAAACTGTAAATTCACTGCCACCTTTGGCTTTGGACCAATCTGTCTTCCCCTACTGCACCAAAAAGGGCCAAAAATTGCAGCCCAGCCACTCAACTCTCTAGAAAATTTAGCGTATACTGTTGACGAGAGGTTTGTCCTGGCCTACCCTGAAGGTCCCCCAGCTTTGGTAGTTCCCTCCTGGGAAGAAACGTTAATCAATTTGAACTATTTACAGGCCTGGTGTTGCCCTCTCTTAAAAACAATCAGGGACACCCAATCAAAAGACGCCACACCAATAACCACAAAATTGATTGAATCTGAAATGGTTGAAATGTCCTCCAACCAATCAGGTGCACCAGCAAAAATTAACTTGAAACTCTCCAGTCCTCATGGTTCTGATCTGAAAATTTTATATCCCACCCAATCAGATTCAATGCCTGTTGTCATGTGATTCCTGTCCTGCAGCTCATTTCCTTTTTATGCAGCAAGGGGACTTTCAGTCCCCTGCTTGTCTATTTTCATTCATTAAAACTTTAGACTTTGTTGCTTAAAACTTTGCTGTTAATTTTAAAGTGTGGACCTGTTTTTGAGCCTTCCTAAATATTATACAAAGTGTTAGTAATTTACAGTTTTGCTATTACCTTTGGCCTGTCCTGTCCCAACCTGGTCTCCTTCTTGAAGCTCTCTAGCTTAGTTGCCGCCTTTGATCATCACACTAGCACTTTACGCTTTTGAAACACTTGTTCAAACTTAGATTTTTGTTTAAAACTCTTTATAAATCTTGGTTTAAGTTTAAGTTTAAGTTTTTACCTGATTCTCTTTGTTTTTGAACCCGCTCTTGGTCTTTGCGTCCGTCAAGCCACCCAAACCCAATGTCAAGGCTCCCAAGTGCTTCCTACTGTTTTTTTACTGGTTTCTTCTTGTGGCTGCCCCCCTCTGGGAAATTATTATATTTCAGAGAGTTAAAAATTACCTATTTTAATTCAGAATTTTGTGGCAATTCCTACCATGATCCTCCCTGCCTTAAAATTTGTAACGTTCACCTTGGCACCCCTTGTGATCCTCCTCTGGACAACTGCTCCCAAGTTATGATCACAGTTCTCCACTTCTGTGCGCCTTGTAGGTAAAAATCCCTCTAGCCTCTTGTACCTCCCTGGTGAGCTCCTTGTCTCAGGTGAGAAAATTGTTAAGAGTCTGACTTGTGACGACCTGGAGTTCCCCGCCATGGCCTATACCAAGTCTGCCCCCGTGTTGGAGATGGTTCTTGCCTCCCCCTCCGTGGTTCAGATGAGGGCAACCCAGCTTCCCCCTAGTTCCAGTAGGATGGTGTCCTGCTTCAACTTGTACACCATGGTTGCTTGCTGGGTTAGACTTGATGGGAGCCAAACTTAGTTAGTTTAGCCTCCCTCTCTCACAGATAAAAAATGAGGATAGAACAAATAAATTTTAAGTTGCTTGAGCAACAGAAGACCAATTTGGGAAGACAGTTTCAACATCTTAGCACTAGGAGTGGTGTAGCAGAAGATAGAGAGGAAAATTGCTGAGAAAAGGTGTGATGCAGGGTGCCACTCCCTAGTATTGCCATATTTGGACTGATTCCTTATTTGGAAAAGTATAAGGGGAACTTGTAAAATCACTGCCCCCTTTGGCTTTGGATAGGACTGTATTTCCTTGTCGCACAAAAAAGACTGCACAAAGTCCAGCAAAACCACTAAATTTACACAATGATTTAGCTCACACAGTGGATGAAAGATTTGTGTTGGCATACCCTGCAGGATCCCTGGCTCTAGCTGCTCTGGCTTGGGAAAAAACACTAGTTAATTTGGACTATTTATTAGCTTGGTATTGTCTGCTTCTAAAGACAATCAGGAACGCCCAATCAAATGGGGCCACATCAACAACCACTAAGTCAACTGATCTGAAATGGTTGCATTGCCTTCCAGCCAATCAGGGGGGGTCGCAGAAATTACATTGAAACCCTCCAGTCTCCCTGGCCATGGCCAGCAAAATTTCTCCCATGATCAATCAGATGCTACATTGGAGGCCATGTGACCAATATCTGCCAAACCCATCCCTTTTGACAAGGCCAGGGGACTTTGAGTCCCCTGCTTGTCAATTTTCAATTTATTAAAGTTTGGAGTTTTGACACACTTAATTTTAAATTTTATTGTTTGGTTGGACTTCTTTTTGAGTCCCCCATCATCTAGAATTTTAAAGTGTTAGTCTTTGCTTTACCCTTTACCTTTAAACATCCTGTTTTGAACCCAGTCCCTCTTCTGGGACTCTTTAAACTGACCCCAGCATATAGTGGTTTTGGTTTTTGCTTTTGCTTTAAAAGTTAATGCTCAAATCTAAGTTTTTTAGTAAAAATCAATATAAAAACCTACATTGTTTTTGATTTTCTCTTTAAACACTTTGATTTCAAACCTGCTTTTGCCCCTGATTGTTTTAAAGACACCCAAGCGCACTGCCAAGCTCTCTAATCCTACTTTGCTACTCCTCTTGCCTTCTTGCTTGTGGCTGCCTTGGTTGGTCCCCTTTTTATTTCTTGCAATCATAAAAATCTCACCAATCCTCCCCAAATTTTGTGATGATTGTAAATATGATACTCCCAGTCATAAAATTTGTTGCATTTTCTTTGGCTCCTTTCTTGCTCCTTCTGTGGTCTACCTTGCCGGACCTACGGTCTAAAATCTCCTCTTCTGTGCAGCTTGCAAGTGAGGCCCCCTCTAGTCTCCTGAGTTTTGCTGGTAATCTCCTTTATTCTGGGGAGGCCGTGGTGAAAAGTCTGACATGTGATGATCTGGATCTGGATGAAGATTATATGCTTCTCCTGCTCCTGTGGGCAAGAAGATGCCAATGTCTGCCCCTCCTGTCTTAGAAAAGAGTAACTTGGTACCCTTGCGTGCTTCTGGGATGTCCCCTTCCGCCCCCACCTGTGCCCCCTGGCTGCTCACCGGTTTGGTGCTGATGGCACTGAATGCCTATTTCCCTCAGTTGTCTCATGTGTCCTCCCTGTGGTCACCCCTTTGAGCGGCTGTTCCAGTTCTCCACTGGACGGCATCCTGGTGGTTTGTTTTACCAGGATGGGAGCCAAACTCAGTTAATTTAGCCCCCCCCTCTCTCACAGAACTTCTGCCCTTTTTTGTGTTTTACGTTGGAAGGTAAACCTCTGAATCACATAAAGGCATTTCCAATTAGAGACCAATTGACGCACCTGCGGCTAGCTGCAGGTGCGTCAGAGAGTGACCCATTGGAGTGGGCTTTCTTATGGCAATTAGTGACCAATTGTAGCATTTGAAGCTAGCTGCAGATGTATCAATTGGTGATCCATAAGAAGGAGTTTTATATATGGCAATTAACAACACATTGATTATCCCACTATGTAAAACATTATATCTATCTTCCGCCCCTCTTTCTGCCAAAGTGTGTTGTAAAAGTTACAGAAAAGGGTTGCTAGTTTCTAAGAAAAGTTAGTCAGTGACCTAATTCTTAATACTATACCCGTTGATGGTATAGTGGCAGCCTATGAAGGACAGAAGAATAAAGAGATGTATAGACAAAAACTGGTATTTATTTAGATAGTATCACACTTATATAGTGTGAGGCAGGGGAATTGCCACCAGAGGCAGGGAGGCACAGATAGAAGAACCTTCCAAATGGAGGAGAGTGGGTTGACACAGCTAAAAGTCCTGCACAAGAGAACAACTGCTTTCTTGCGGCTTTCCTTAAGGAGGTAGATATAAATAACTTTGTTGTTCTATTTGTAATCCCAGAAGTGAAGCCTGTGCCTTGTGCGCGTTTGAAAGGCAAATTTAACACCTGTTTTAGGGGCGTTTTAAACGCCTTTATCACTAGTAAAATCAGGATGCAATAGCGCAATCACGCAATTGTTCCATTGCTTAATCCCTAGATGGACAACTTTTTGTCTAATCCATTCAGGATCTGTGGCATTTCCCTCCACTGGATTAGACAACAGGTTTAAAAATGGCTGGCGTCTCAAGGTGACAGCTATGGTGAACAGTCCCTCTAGAAGAGTCACAAGAAGAGTCTTGAAGAAGGTGCAAGTGGTAATTCCAAAGAGACGCAAGCATACCAGGCCATAGGAGATGATGAAGGCAGCAGGGAAGCAAGTAGTCTTGCATGATATGGACGGCAGCTACCTGGACTTGGGGGCTCACTTAGATCAGCTACTGGTGCCTCAGCTGGCCTTAGAGGGAACAGACCCATTTTTTGCCGCGCTGTTCCTAGCTTTGAGTGAGCCCAGGGAGGTGACAGGAACTGGGTTGCAAAGGGGTAACAGTATTCATTGACAGTTCTCTAAGCAGGCGCAGAAGAATACTTGGAGGCTCAGCTGAAGGAATTCCAATTTGGGGGTCAAAGCCTTTCAGTCTTTCAACAGGGGACGGTATCCAACACAGTGAAGTCAGTCCTTTGCGCTTGGGCAACACCTGGGGTTACCAATGCTCAACCAGTCAGTTGGAAAACCTCTGTCAACTTTGAGCAACGTCTTTGGCAAGCCTTCCAGGAAGTGTTGAAGTCATAAACAGTGGAGGGGACTGCCCATCTGGTGCCAATGGTGATGGCTGGCAACCTTGTTCTTCAAGGAACCAACCACTGTGATACCAAGCGGGAGGAGAACATGGGGGTCTTACTTGAGTGGGCCTTATCCTTATTCTACGGGGTAGGTGGTCAGGTCCCAGTAGAGTATGCCCTTTGTGAGAGTCTTCTGTGGGACTGTATCTTCTTGGGGGTTGCATTTCCTGTGGACAATAGGGTCAATTGTGTGTCTTGCTTGATGGGGGTTCATTGCCCAATCCTTGGTCATTGACTTTGTGGATCTGTAGGCAACCAGTTGTGTTTCTTCAATGTCATTCAGGTGGTAGAACAGTTGGTGCGGTACTGGAAGAGTCTTGTCAGTCTTCAATAAACACCTTGTTTTTTTATTCTTATTCCTCATACTTTGGTGCAACACTATTGCAAACAGGACAACAACCCATGGAATTTTTTAATTAGGCTTTTGTTTTTTCGGGTTATTGTCCTCATTGGGGCTTACTCTTGGTCACTAGGAGCAGTACGCATATACTGAGTGTGTACTCTAGTGATCAATTGCCAAGAGTGGGGCTCCTTAGGGGTCTAGGAGTTTGGGCTGGTCTTCTGGATAACTTGAACTGGACCTTGCCAAAGGGAGGCAAGTTTGGATTTGAAGCTGTACCCTCTATTGCTGAAGAAGTAGACTGAGTCTCCTACCAGGTAAGTGGGTAAGGCAGGGCGTTTGGATGCAGCTTGTTCTAGGTCCTGCAACTTATGGTTTAAGTTAAGGTGTAGGCCTCTGATTGCAAGCAAATAAGAGTTTGAACCAGCTTGTTGAGGTACATCTCTGGGGACACAACCATGCTGGGCTTTACCAAGGAATATAGTAAAGGGGGAAGTCCTGGTTGCCTGCCGTAGAGCAGTTGGAAGGGCGGCTTGCCAGTGGCCTGATGGTACCCAATGTTGTATGCAAAGGTGGCTGCAGGAAGAATAGTATCCCATTCAGCCTCATGTTGGTGACTGAGCTTCCGGAGTATCTGGACCAGGCTCCCATTAGTGTGCTCTAACATGCCATTTGTCTGTGGGTGATAAGGAGTGGATAGTGTCCCACAGATTCCCATCAGTTGGTTGAGGCGGGGGATTATATAACTGGTGAAGTTGGTACCATTGTCTGCCAGCAGGATCTGGGGGCAACCATGTTTGTATATGATATTCTCTAGGATAAACGTGGCTGTCACCAGTGAAGATTGGTTGGGAATTGCCTTAGCCTCTACCCATTTAGTCAGATGGTCAACTGCCACAATAATGAACTTATTGCAACTATTGGTAGCTGGCAGGGGGCCCACTAAGTCAATGGCTACAGTGTGGAAGGCAAACCCAGGGCATACCAGTCTGTGTTGAAACTTGGCAAACTTAGGCCTCTCAATGTTGCAATCATGACAGTTGGCTAGCATATTCACTACGTCAGTGTGCATTCCTTCCCAGAAGCAGTGCTGCTGTAGCAGAGCTAACGTCTTCTGTATGCCACCATGGCCAGTAGTCTTGTGAGCGGCCACCACTGAGTCCATGCATAGGGATGGGCGTATGTAGGGTAGCCAAGAGTCTCCACAAAGCTTCAGGAGTTGTCCCTTAGAGACCTTGGTATTAACAGCTAACTTCTTGAGAGCCCTCTGTATCTCTAATGGCTCCTCTCCCCACAAAGAAAGATCCTCCATAAGCTTGTCATAGAGAATGTCAGCCATGGGGGATACTAAGGCAACAGTGGGAAGGCAGTAGAGACAGTCAGCATTCTGGTGGACTGCCCTGGCTCAATGAATAATCTCATAGTCATAAGCCTAAAGTTTAATGGCCCAACGCGCCAGACATCCTTTGGGGTCCTTGAGAGTCTTCAGCCATTGCAAGGAGGCATGGTCTGTTACAACTGTGAAATGTAACCCCATGGAGATAGACTCTGAACTGTTGGTAGGAGTATATCACAGCCAGACACTCTTGTTTGGTGACAGTGTAGTTCCTCTTGTGAACATTAAGCGTACGTGAGCAGTATCTAACAGGGTGTTCAAGTCTGTCAGGGTCCAGTTGGGAGAGAACACCCCCAATTGCTGTCAGACTAGCATCTGTATGAACCACAAACGGCTTGGCAAAGTCAGGGTAGGCCAGCATAGGAGCTGCAGTCAGTGTTTCTTTGAGAGCATTGAAGGCAGATTAGCACGCTGGGCTCTAGAAGAATTCCTTATCAGCTCGGAGAAGCTGAAAAAGGGGGTCACCCAGGGATGCAAAGTTGGGGATGAAGCGGCAGTAGTACCCAATCATTCCCAGGAAGACCTGCACGTCCTGCTTATTGGCTGGGATCTGCATTTGCTCAATGGCTTTCACCTTCAGAGGTATAGGGCAGAGTCCATCTTGGCTAATGATGAACCCCAGGAACTCAAGGTGCTCCTTGAAGAAGTTGCACTTGCGCGGCTTGAGATTAGCTACAAGTAACCTCTGGAAGACTTCCTCCAAGTGTTGTAGGTAATCATTAAAGGTTCAGGAGAGTACATTAATGTCATCCAGGTAGACCAAGACACTGGTGAGTTTGAGGTCACCCATCACTGCATTCATAGCCCGTTGAAAGGTAGCTGGGGCATTGGACAGACCTTGAGGCATCCTTGTGGGTTGAAATAGCCCTTGGTCAGTGATGATTGCACATTTTTCTTGATCAGCAGGGGGTAGGTTAATCTGCCAGTATCCACTGATAAGGTCCATGGCGCTGAAGAACTTGGCGCCACCCAGTTGGTCCAAGGTATTGTCAATATGAGGGGTGATATGAATCCTTCTTGGTAACAGCATTCAGTTGACGGTAGTCAATCACCACACAGTTGCTGTCATCCTTCTTTTTGACAATCAGGAGAGGGGAAGCCCAAGGGCTTTTACTGGGGACCAGTAAACCAGATCCCAATAGCTTCTGAAGCTCTTTGTTAGCCACAGCATGATTGGCTTGACTGCGCTGTATAGGTCTGGAGCGGATAGGTGGACTACCTTGGGTGTCAATATGATGAGCAACATCTGCAGCCTTGACCAGGTCATAATCATCCTTGGCAAACACATCTTTATACTGGGCAAAGAGATCCATAGCTTGATCCTTCTGCTCTTCAGAGAGGCCAGATAGAGAGTTGCGGCTTATGAATGATAGCACCAGTAGTTGCTCACAGGGTAGACCCAACTCAGAGAAGTCTGCAAAGGGGGCAGTCTCCTGCAGGTTGTCATGCTATTCCAGTTGTATATAAGCCAGAAGTTGGTGTTTGGAGACAACCATAGCTTCACAACTCATGTTGGCTAAGAGTATGAGTACCTCCTTCTCACTTGGAATGAGGATGCCTGGCGCAACCCATGGTTCTAGTCTGGAGGCATTAGGGATGCCAAAGATTTCTCCATGAGTGCCAGCTGGTAGAACCAGCGAGAGGCCTGTATTGTGGATCACCTGGGCGCCAGGTGGGATAGTCACATTACAGGAGGCGTAGACTGGGATACACTTGGCTTCCTCAATTGAGAGAGGTAGCACCTTGACCTTCTTACTACACAGTGTATAAGCAACTGGAAGCTCTCTGTTGGCATACTACAGATTGATGTAGTGCAGACACCGTAAGGGCAGGTCAGACGGGCAATTACCATGATAGAACATGGGTATGGAATGGCCCAATATTCCAAATGTATGATCTCTATGGTTAGTCACAGTGCCATACTGAACCATGAAGCTAGTCCCAATAAGAATGTCATAGCTGTTGTTTTCCAGGACTATAGCAGGAGCAGTGACCATTAGCTTCCTAAAGCAAAGAGGGAGAGAAGAATAGGCCCCTTTTTTCTCTAGTGGTCAGTGGCCCAGCAGTACCAAACTCTTCATGGTAGGCCAAGTCCGGTGCTAGCTTAAGCTTCTTAACCAACCGAGAGGATATAATGTTTCCAGGGGCACCAGTATCCAGTATGGCCCAGACATGAGTCTTGTTCACTACCAGGTTGATATAGGTGCAATCCTGGCGGTCCTCTCTGATCTCCACAATCTTTGAGACCTGGTGTACGCTTAGTCCTTTGAACTTCTCCAGGAAGGTAGACATGGCAGCTCCCACAGCTGGGCTTACTTCCTTGAGGGATTCTAGCGGTGCTGAGACATTTACTGTACGGAGCAGCTTAGCCAGTTGTTCAGCACTGTCCTCCTCATGAGTGACTTCAACGCCTGGTTGAGCCAGTTGTTCAGCATAGGGTAAGGATACTGTTCTCCAAGCTATTTGGGGAATAACCACCTCAGGGCAAAGTGTAGTCCAATGAGTTTGCGTGTTAACAGTGAGGACTCAATGGAGGACCTCTTGAACTCTGTCAGACTCCACATCCTCATGTATTGGTTGGGAATTGAAGTCAATAAGAGAGGGTTTATCCTTAGGGTTGATCTCAGAGAATGGCAAGGCAGCAGGCCTCTGATCTGGTTTGTCAGGGGGCAGTGGTATGGGGGGAGATGAGGGTGTCGAAATTACAAAGGCAGCCAAGGATTTCTCCTTGTCCTGGTTTCTTAGTAGTTTTTTGACTGGTCCTCATTGTCCTCCTCAATATTAGCGTCCTTGGCGTAGTCCTCCTCAGTGTCCTCCATGCCTACATGATGGATCTTTTGGCGTGAATTCCTACATTCCCAAGAGAAGTGGCCAGCCATACCACATTTAAAGCAAGTACAGGGGCCATTGTTGACTGGAGCAGGCCTGACCTTGTCAGAAGGCTTGGGCATCTAAACCGCCATACAGGGTCTATGCTCAGATTGCTGGCAAGGGCAGCCTTCAGGAAGAGGGGCTTCAAACTCCTCCTTGTAGGTGTGTAGGAGGCGGATCATATCTGGTACAGTGCAAGCGTTGTAAATGCCTGACTTAAGGGCCAGAGATAGTTCCCGGTTGGCATGTACAGCATTAAGGAGTGCTAACTGTACATCAATAAACTGCACTGCACTCATAGACAACAGAGTTTGAGCTTCAAGGTAGAACCTAGAAGTGAAGTCTTCTAGGGTTTCCCCCACCTTTAACTTGGTGTCAGTGAAGTCCATCTTATGACCAAGGAGTGCTTCTTGGCTACCAAATTCTTCTGTCAAGGCTCTGGAGACGTTGGCAAAAGTCCAGCCATTCTCAGGGAGACGTTGCAAGATAATGTTTTGAGTCTCAGCATCCATACAGTTGATGATTGTGGAGTCCCTCATGGCATTGTCCGTGCCATACATAGAGTTCTGGTACAGACGTAAGAACATGGCCACATTGCTCTTGCGGTCAAACTTGGGTAGATTGACAGGCTTGAAGTTGTTGGAGCCATGTTGGAGGGGAGCAGGTGTGATCCTCACTGGAGAGCGGGTGAGATGGGAACGGCTGAGGGTGGAGGCAGAAAATCTAGCCTCAGAGGCGCGGCAACAATTTTCCTCTTGCTGGGCTTTGCGTTCATCTTCTCTGTTTTGAGCAGCTCTAGAAGCTTCAGGGGTGGCCAGGACGTCATCTTCAGACTCCAGTACTGGCTCTAATAATTGTACAGCGTTAGGAGCCAACCAAGTGTGGTCCTCATTGCTTTTATAGCTATGATAGAACTCAGGATTAGAGGACCTCAGTGGACTATGGTGACTCTTGGAGTTGATGGACATAGCCTGTAAGTTGACGGCCATAATCTTACTGTCCATCCTATTCAATTAGCTCTGGAAGGCGTCCAGGAGAAGTTGTTGCTTGTCCAGCTCATCTTGGTAGACCTTGTTCTCTTGACAGGTAATATCCAATTCATCTTCCAGAGAGGTGATGCGCTTTTTGTGGATGGCAAGCTCAGCTTGGAGAAAGGCTATTACTTCCTTGTCCTTCCTGACTTGGGTCTGGCTGTTGGCTCTGTTGTGTGATTGGCAGAGTTTGAGACTATCCTGAAATTCTGACACAGTGTGGTAGCCATCAAACAGGAAGGCAAGATTGGCACTCTGCTGGACCAATTCAGTCTGCATCTTCTTGTAGTGATCAAAGAGCTCAAGGATGTCTCAACCAAGAAGGGCGCTGGAAGGGGAGTTGTTGGTGGCGGCAGAAGTGGGGGTTAACAAGGGGATGATGGCAAGGAGGCAGGCTAAGACTTCCACCTCATGAGTCAGGCTTTGAACCATGGGGCCAGTCTCCAGCACGTGGTTTGTGACTACACTAATCCAATTGGCGTCTACACCCTGATGGGTGAGGATATGTACCACATGCACTGGAACTAGCTTAGCTATACCTGCTTCAATGGCATCAACCCAGTGGAGCATAGTGTTCTGGGTGTTGGTGACTTTGGCAAGATACTGGTTGACAGTGGTGAAAGTATTGCCAATCTCAGAGTACAGAACCTGGAGGAACGTCTGTTGGTTAGATACCAGTATTCCCTGGTCATGCACTAGGCTTTGGATGCAACACAGGTGCATTTGGTTGTGGCATACAGCAGGATGGGAGAATTGGTGTAGGTAGTCCTTGATATGTTCAACAGTACGGAGGCCACAGCAGAGCTGGTCAGGGTTGAACTGGGAGAGATTCTGAAAGCAACCCAAGGCATTTTAAGCAGAAGGCTGCTGGATGGCCAGGTGTTCAGAGCAAGAACCATTGCCAGCAGCCAGCATCCTTGGCGTGTATGGCTTTACGGATGGCGTCCTTGGAAGGTGAAGAGTTGGCGTCCATCTCCAAGGGGGAAGGGGCTTGTAGGAGCAGTGGTTGACCAAAAACAATAGCTTGGGGGCGTTGATGTTCTGGCATGAATTGGCTTAGGTTGGACAGGCCATAGGGAGCGCCTGCTCTTTCCCCAGCATGGGCATTAGCAGCAGTAAAGGCCGATGCCTGGTGGTAAGGAGAAGCAGTGGCAGGAGACTGGACCAGGGGCATTCCTCCCTCCTCATTGAAAGGACCGCAGGGGTGAGAGCTGTTGGTGTTGTTTGACATGAGTGCCAATGCTATAAAAGTTGCAGCAAAGGGTTGCTAGTTTCTACAAACAGTTAGTCAGTGACCTAATTCTTAATACTATACCTGTTGATAGTATAGTGGCAGCCTATGAAGGACAGAAGAATAATAAGGTGTATAGACAAAAACTGGTATTTATTTAGATAGTATCACACTTATATAGTGTGAGGCGGGGGAATTGCCACCAGAGGCAGGAAGGCACAGACAGAAGAACTTTCCAAATGGAGGAGAGTGGGTTGACACAGATAAAAGTCCTGTGTGAGAGAACAATCACTTTCTTGCGGCTTTCCTTGAGGAGGCAGATATAAATAACTTTGTTGTTCTATTTATAATCCCAGAAGTAAAACCTGTGCCTTGTGCATGTTCAAAAGGAAAATTGAACACCTGTTTTAGGGGCGTTTTAAACGTCTTTATCACTAGTAGAATCAGGATGCAATAGTGCAACCATGTGATTGTTCCATTGCTTAATCTCTTGATGAACAACTTTTTGGCTAATCCATTCAGGATCTGCAATAAAGTGTGAACCCTAAAGAGAGTAGTCTGAAACCCTATTCTACACTCAATTCCCCAAAGACAGCCCTACTATTGCTGCAACCACCTGACCCCAGGTCACATGTCTAAATGTTCACTTCTTGCCCAATCTAACTCATTTCCCTCTGAATATTCCCCAAAATGTTTCAGCTCTCCAAGAACAAGCACATTGCCTGACAGTCTAGACCCTAGTCAGCATGACTCACCTTTTATTCCCCCCTCTCTCTCTAAGTATAAAAAGACCCCCAAGAGGTCCCCAATAAACAGAATTGTTTACCATACAAACATAACAAACAACTTACAAATCTTAGACTACTTGCAGAGCCCACAGATAGAGGTTCTGTTGAGTAAAAAGATATTAGTCCTGTTTTGTTTCCAGTTGCTGCTCAGCTACACCCAACCCATCCCTAGAACCCTTGAGCACCACACAAGGACAATTTAAAGCAGCAAATCAGAGTAATAATCCAAAGGGGAGAGTGAATAGAGCGCAGGCCAGGGGGCAGATAAGGAACTGACAGCTGTTTTCACCATGGTAGAGGCAAACTTCTCAAGGACAGGGGTTAATAGCCCCAGTAAAGCTATCATAATTTTAGGAGACTTTCTTTATTCCAGGGTAAGTAAGATATCTAGAAACAAGTTTCTAATAGGGGATTTGGTGAAGTTTTAAGGTAATTTGGATTGAAGAGGATGGGGGAGTTACAGTTTCTGACTGGTTGACACAAATATTTCCAGCAGTTTGAGGACCTGCTGTCAAATTCAACTCAATGACGTCATAATTTAAAAAAATTCTCCAACCAGCAGGTCAGGCACCATACTCTTTTGGCAACAAATAATGTGTGACTAATTTATTATAGTTGATTGGCAAGAGCAGGGATAGATCCAGAATTTGAAGAGATATCTGGTTGAACCCAGCTCTAACCAATTTTTTTATCTATGACAGCCTTTAAATTGTCTAAGATTTTCAAGGGTTTAGCAGCTTTTCAGCAACAGTTACAGGTGCAGAGAGGGCGCGTAATTCCTTTCATTTGTTTTTCTACTGTAACAACCTTCTTAAGTTCAAGATTTATTTAGCTCCCCAAGGAATCCTTGGTACAAACCTTTATCAAAAATATTAATAAATGATATAAAAGGTTAGAAACCATATTTACCCACTGCTCTAATGGTCCTCAGGACACATGTAAATTTTAGTAAAGAGTTGAATCCCTAAAAAGGTCCTTTTTAACCAGATCAGAAATAGCTACAGCCAACAGTGTTCCATGACTGATCCTTTTTGGACTAGTTTAAAGCCAGGGCACTCCCTTCACACAAAAACTTAAGGTATTCATATATCACGAAAAACCTCTGGTGAAAACAAAGTATAAGATCTTGGTATAACTCTTTGAAGTGGGCAGCAGGATATAATTTAAGCTTAAAAGTCTGAGCTCTAAAAAAACTTAGTCACATTGTTATCCTGTAGTTTAATACATCCTGAATATAGAGTACAGGGCTCAGAAAATCTTTAATAATAAAGCAATATATCATAACCAGCTTTGTGCTAGAAAGAGGTCTGGCAAGACAATAATATTTTTATTTGTACCACTAAATAATTTGAATAGTAGGGCTCCATAAATCTGGAAAAAAACCCTTTAATAACCTGGAGAATGAGGAAACTATGGTGCAACAATGGGGAAGATGTTGTACCAGACTCTCGTGATACTAGGCTAGTTTGAGTCTTGGATTGCTCCATCACCCAAAAATAAGCATGTACTCTCAGCACTTACCTTGATACTAATCAAGGGTAGGGACGCTTCGGCTCAGCCCCAGCTAGCTTCAGGCTCAGGGCCGCTAAAGCCAAAACAGAATTAATCAATATTGAAATATTTAATATATATATTTGAAAGGAGTGACTGGGAGCCAGAAACTAGCTGTGGCCGCCCAGGGCTTGGCCGCAGCAGCCCTAATCAAGGCTATTGATTGATATTGTAATTATGCAGGACAACTAGGATTTTTATCTCTCACCAACATCAAAGTATGAGTCATCTTTTTACTCACGTACCATTAATGACTTGGTTCTGTTAACGGATGGAACAATATTTATCTCTCACAAAAAGTATCCATATACTTATTTTATAACTCACTAACCAAGATTTTTTATCATTTTTTAAAACGGTAAAATTTGTGGACAGACTTTCATTTCTAAGTGCGTCTCGGTACATTGGGCTTAAAACTTCAGCACTGCTTATTAATTTGATTTTAAGATATTAGGCCGACACGAAAATTTTTGTTGTGGGCTGATCTGAAATATAATGAAGGGTTATATAAAATATTTAACTTATTTCACTTAGTTTATTTTTATTGCATTAAGTCGGCTTTATAAAGGGTTGACTATATTCCCAGTAGGAAGTGCCACCCTTCTCAAGCATTGGTTTATAATTGGGCAGGTTTTAAATGATTTACCTTTTTATTATTGCTTGGAATGCTGGTACCAGCAATTCTCTAAAAAGCCAAACAGGTTCCAAAAAAGAACGGGGATGATTTTCTGGGTTGGCCGATGTGGCAAAGTTCTCTTCTCTATTTTTGAAAATCAGCTTTGTTGCCATAAACAAATGATATCATGTATTTTACATTGCTTAGCGCAGCAATGCTCTTATATCAAGCAGATGTAACTGCTTATCAAGCAGCTTATTCTGAGACAAGATTTCTAAATGGAAATTGTAGATAAAGTGCCTCACGCATATTGTTAGATGATTGGCTGTGATGAGGGCTGCGCTTGGGTGAAATAAGAAGAGATGGGCTGTAGGATCAAATTTAAAACCAAATTGAAAATTAGATTGTCCACTACGATTGAATAAAATAGCAATTTAAATTCTTAATTAAAAAAGAAAACATTTTTCCGTTTACATAAAGTCAGCGAAATGTGTAAGCTAAGCCCCAATGACCTTTGATCCTCGTAAACACTCCAAAGAGCCTGTCGCCTTTTTGGGATTGCGTCATAAGATGAAGTTATGCAAAACCAAAGGATCATCGCTTTCTATCGGAACCTAGCGCAGCTTAATGGCTGATACAGAGTGTATGTGGCTTAAACTGAGTCAAACCTGAGATGATTTTTATTCTTATTTCTTTTGAAAAAACACTTGATAAAAAGAGATTGGTTTTAAATATATTAAAATTTTATAATATTTTTTATGATTTTATTAAGTTTAACAAAAAATTAAATATAATTACGGCCCACTAAATGAATGTAAATTTGAAGTAATTTTAAAAACGTTGATGTTTGAGCTTAAGGAGTTGCATGTATTTAAAGGGAATTTAGTATCAGTCAAAGCACAAAATGCTCTTAAACCCTTTCCTTTTCGTGATTAGCGCTGCTCTGGCCGGACCCTATTCCAATCCATGTATTGGAAACAAAGGCATTACTCCAGAGAACATCAAAAGTGTCAGAAAATGTCGGACTTACTCTGGGAGTCTTATGCTAGATGGCATTCTTTCTCCTGGGATTGTAAGTCTACACTACATGGAAAAGATTTATGGGGACCTTGTTTTAAATAACTACCAAGGTGTACTTACGCATATACCTCACATTGATGGGTCTTTAAAGATTTTTAATCAGGAAGCGTACGCATTTTCCACTTTGCAAGATGTGAGAGAAGTGGCATCTCTCGTTCTTCGAAACGTCTCGGCCAACATGTACTTCAACAAGCTTATTGTAACTAAATCCATTCAAGTTATCAATAGCTCTGCTACTTCTATCAAAGGTCTTGAAGCAAGGGATTTGGAAAAAATCTATATCAAGGATTGTCCCAACCTCGACGAATTCCAACTTGGTGGACTTCAAAATATTTCGCGGGTCAAAATATCCAACACTTCTCTTATGACATTTGACTTTTTAAAAAATGTTATAATTGAAGGTGACCTGTTTATTGAAAATTAAAAGTTTCCTGTACTTGTAATTGAAGCACGTCAGATTGATGGTCAAGTTTTCTTGTACTACAACAAGCCCCTTTATCACGTCTACTTTTCAGCCCTGGATAAACTCAAATTTCCCATAGCACTGCATGGCAATCCTGAGTTTCGCTTTCTTCAAATTCGTGGCAACGTGGAGGATGTCAAGCCCAAGAATCAAATCTCGTAAGCTTACGTGAATTCTTTTTTCTGCAGGAGTTTGAATAAAAGCAATCTTCAATGGTAATTTTCCTTTAATTAAACCAACACAAAATAAAACGATTGATTTCTTTATACCATTAAGGTCTTTATCTAACACATGATACAAACTTGAAATATTACAGGTTTCGTTAGTAAATTAGCTTAAGTACAGAATAAGTTTGATGATAAAAAATGTATTAAAATATTTGAGTTTTTTTATGTTAAATCTTTCTAAAAAGCAATTTTTTAACTTATAAAATGTAAATTCAACAAGAGTAATTAAAGTTCTGCAGCTGGCTCTTTCTGGTTGACGCAAGCCCATCTAAAATGCTTAACAAGATTCGCTTCATATAGTATTGTTTTTTAAAGGAAACTAGATCATTTAAATTGAAGGAGCCCCTCATTTTTATGTTTTGAAAAGCCTTTTGCCTACAAATAAAAAATATATTTTATTGAAGCTTTACTTTGATATAAAAAGGTTACCAGTTTTTAAATTTAGACGGAGCATCAGCAGAATATGGATCAATTGGGCTTAAAGTATAGTGTTTATATATAAACCTGGTAGGCGAAGAGTGGTATTTAAAGCCTTTGCCCACATGGGTTGTTTGATTAAAATTCTGTGAATAGTAGAAAGAAAAATCCTTTTTCTGCGCTTACATATATGATTTTGGCTGCTACAATTTAAAATTCAACCTGTATAGAATCATATTTTTGATGATGGAGCTCTGTTAAACCAATATTATTCTACAGTTTCGAACTGCTACGGTAATAAATGATTCATACTAAGAATAATGTATTTTAAGATTAAAATTTCCTTTAAAATAGAGCTTTCTAAAAATGTGTTAAATCAATATAATAATCAAGACCAAAAACAAAGATAAAATTGAGTAAACCATATTAAAGAACTACCATTCCAGTCTGACACATGCTTTTTTGTTTATTCTAAATTTGCCAATGTTTATATCTATTTGAGAGATTAACACATCAGAGATCTTGACATGCACTTCCTTAGGCTTAGTTAAAGGAAAAAACAGAGAGTTCCAAACCCTAGGATCAGATTCATATGCAAGGCCCTGGTAATAAAAATATACAATATTATTCTATAGATAGAAATAATGAGAGTGTGTTATGTTTGGCTCCTGGGGACAACATCCGGGAGTACACAGCGGGAAATCTTTATAACAAGATATTTGAGGTTTAAAGCTAGCCTTGGGTTAGCCTTCAGCGCAAAATTAAGGGCATGTACCTTTATTTCCTGGAATACAAGAAGAGGAATTCCTTTTGGCAAAAAGGAAAGGAAAAAGCTTGAAGAAAATTAAATCCAACACAAATGTGGATAAACTTGTCTTTATTAGGAGAAATGATTCTACTAAAATAGTAGACAAGGGTTGATGATCACTCAGTAGGTAGACAGAGTGGTTGAGGGGGTCATGTTGGGGTGAGGTCATACTAGGATCAGACAAGGGCAGGTATGGTATTCCAGAATGGGTGGATATTGGTGTTGACCCATTTACAGAAGGTGAGGAATTCCTGAAATTGAAGGCAAAACCAACCAAATCTTTGCACATATCACTATTAAAAGGCCATATCAACATAGCATTAATGGCACAATTTACAACAGGGTGTGTCAAAAAAATATTTAAAAAACCAAGAAAATATAGTTAGTTGAAATAATTTTATTTTAAAGCATGAATGATAAGATTTGTATTATGAATATGAATCATACAGACAACATCCATCTATAAAAGAAACAATAAAAAAGTTGTGCAATTGTTTAATTTTTCTGCTGTATTTGTTTTATTATACTCTAAACTTAATTACTACCTTCCTAGATGTGGTAATTGAGTTGTCTCTAATCCACAAATATTATTTGGTCTTTAACTCTTCAAACTTAGTTAGAGTTGTGACATCACATAGCCACTTTATCAATTGTGTGAGTCATGTGAAATCAATTGTTCTGTTGCCACCTGTTTAAACTTTTACCACCACCTCTTTCCCTCCTTATGTTGATTCCTCCTGGAAGTGCTTCCTGCAGCCATTTAGTGGTTATCCAAATCTCTGCTATATAATCTCCTTGACTATTAACAAATAAACAGTCTTTTAATATCATATTTTATTATTTTGTCCTTTCATATAGTCTGTCACTAGATTATCAACAGGTAAAGTACTAAAAATTAAGAATACTAGAATAACTATCTGTAAAAATCCTGTACCCAAGAAGCATCAAATACAACATGCTTCTTCAGGCTCACATAATCACCAAGCTGACTGCTTGAAGTCCTGTTTCACAATTTTTAGGCTCCCTGGTTTTTTATGAACTAATACACTTGGCATAATATCTCCCAAAATCTGATTATAAGGAATACACATTAAAAATATCTTAATATATGATCCCACATCCCTCATTATAGAACACACCTAATTCAACAGCAAAGAACCCTGAAAAACCACTGAGCAAAAAATTGAGATAAATACTTACATCTTTCTGCCTATCAAATACCAATGGACCCCCTACTCTGAAGCCTAGCTACCACCCTCCCCCAGACTTCTTTGCTGACAACTCAATAGAGCTGTTTGGAATTTTTGGATTCTTGCACAATGTAGCAAGAAGGATATGACTTCAATAAATATTAAGCCAGCTCTTTTAAAGAACTAAAATGTTGGCAAAGCTGGAGAAGGCAACTGCTATTTTTTCCAAATGTTAAAAAATGATTGCAACCTAAACATAGAATCAACTAGTCTTGGATTTGGTATTGGTGAATAAGTTTTAAATTGAGGTTGATTCACTTAAAATCCAAATAAATCCTACTGAAAAAAACTTAGAGTAAGATAATGATAAGTTTATTGATAATAAAAGTGCAGGTATTTATACTCTCAGTTGATTGGCGTGATCTTAAAGAATACTTTGGTGTATTCACACTTTACCTGTAGCTTAGATTAGAGGGGTTAACACCTTTAAGGAATTGAGAGAAATTGTATTGCTTGGATGTGGAGCTGAATTTGCTGAACTGGTGTCAAAATAGCAGCTTCAGATGGCCAACAAGGTTCCGACTAAGCAAGTTTGTGACCTGCAATCTGACTTCCTGGTAACTTGAAGCCAAACAAGGAAGTTGACTCAGATTTCAAGAATAAGCAACATGAAAAAATGATGATCCCATACAGTGGATGATTTGATTTAGCACTTGACTCATTACCAGTATCAAGCCACCCCCTTCATCATCCAACTGATTGATCATCACAATCATGTTCCTACTATTCATGATTCACTAATACTATATAATCCTAATATCTCAATAAAGATAATTATCTAGTCTTCAAATATTTCCCCCCTTGTAACTCTGCTAAAACAGCACAGTTACAACACTAGTTTCAGTAGAAACTATTTTATCTGTAGTTCTAGATTGAGAGAATCTCAGTCTTGGAACATGGTTTTGAATTATTTGCAGAGCCAAGAGGTTTATCCAAAGACTCAGAGTGTATTGATTCTCTAACAAAAATCTTGTAAATTACCCTCTCTGAGTTAATTAACACTATGCAACATGACTATCATTCATGACTATCCTATCACAGATCTTTGTAAATTGAGCAACTTGATGCAAATGGTTCCTTGAACTATTCAGGAAATTCAGAACTTAAATTCTGGTTATGTTAACATCAAATTAACACAGGCAGGAGAAAAAGTCAAACCCAAGACATTTTTCATGGCCACAGAGCGCTCTAAACTTAGTGCAAAATCAATTAAGATATTGATAGATGAGCTAAAAGACTTTAGAAATAGTCAACCCAGCCAATCAGAGACGTTGAATCTGGCAGCTGATGTTGTCAACCACTTAAGAAAGATAGAAAGCTCTGTAAACCAAAAAACTTCAGTTTAATGATACTGTCAGTTTATTAACATTTGTCAAACAGTTGTATTAACTGAAGGCAATAATAATATCAATTTTGTGCTGGTAATCTGAATCCTTGATGACTGTTAAGAGTTGGTTTCAATTGTTTGAGTTATGTTACAGCTATTTCAACTGATGTCACATTTCAATTCCAACTCCCCTTCTCATCCTTCCCCATCCTTTTACTATATAAGATCTTAGCATTGATTATTGAAATTGCTCAATTAATAAATACTTTAAACCAAACTTTAAATTTTATTGTTTGTAAGATCCTTAGTTATACCAAGAAAACACCTAATATACTCCAATTTTGGGTAGTTAGGTTCAAATTTTTAATACTACTCCTAATATGTGAATTTGCAAAGGGGTCCATTCAGATGAACACCTGAACTGGTTTGGTTACCAATACAGAGTACTGCAATAATGAAAAATGGGCACCTGTGGTCCCTGGAAAATGATATACTGCTTCCCTGTTCTCTACCAACCCCCCTGGTCAAGGAAAAGTCACAACCTTCTTCTGTTGAACCCACCTATACCAGTCTGTTCTGTAGCTCTGCTTTTGCCTTCTTGTTATTTTATCTAGGAGCTTAAACCTTTTTGGGATGCTTCAATCCTTTCCTTGGAAGATATTGAATCTTGGGTGAATTATTTCATTTGGGAATGGTATCCTTGCCTATTTGATCTATGGTCACCAGTTTAAATCCTTCTGCACTAATCCATCTTACAGGAAATATTTTCCCTGCAGGGTGGGTTCCTGACACTATTGCTCTAGTAGCTGGTCTGTGGTATTGGGTTAATTTCTCTGCATTCTACCTATTAAAGTTAGCACTGATCTTTTTCTGGGCCTTGCCTGCTAATCCTGTGTCCTGCCTTATCTTGGTTTCTTATGGGCTGATCATCCAAGAATAATATTCTGACAAGGAGAAAAGATGTGAAGAATAAAATTTCAACCTCAAAGTGGCTTTTTGACTTAAGTGCATCATATTTATTGGTGTATTTGTTGTGGTGTTCCATATTTGATAGGCTGTTTTGGCTATAAGAAGATACCCAAAAAATTTCCAGGATAGGTGGAACCCTATAAAACCTTGATAGAAATTAGAAACAGATAAGGCAGTATCAAAGGTGGACTTAACTATGGCTTTTTTCTATTTTATTTCCAATGTGGCAATTTTTGATCCACTGGTGGAATGCCCATTTTGTGTTAATTTCTCTGAAATATCAACATCTGTTTGGGCTATTTGATCAGGTTAATTTGAAATTTTCATCTATATAATTGATATAAAGGGTAAGTGCCTAAAGTTAAAGGACAGAGACCAAAATCTCCAAATTGACAGCCTTTTTATCTCTACACGTTTTTTCAAAAAATTGTTTATCAAAAAATTAAATAGTTTTCTAAAATTTGAATTTTTAAATGTTTTACTAGTAGCTAAGATAAAAAAAAAGTTTGAAGTGCTCAAAGTGATGCAATTTAAAATATACCTTAAATTTCATTTGGCTTTTAGAATATATTTTACTTAACTCTTTGAATAGAGGGGGAAAATTGAAACTGAAAAAGTCAAAGAACAAAAAATCTTCAATTTAACATTTGATAAATCAAAGTTAAAATAAATAAAAAATAATTTTTTTATACTGTAAATTCAGAACCTAACCACAAAAATGCAGGATTGTTATATCTTTGGTCCAAATTTCAACTCACTTTTGCAGGCAACTCATTTGAGCAAAAATTAAAATAGTTAATAAAATTAATCATTTAATTTGACTTTTTTGATTGATTTAAATTGGCAAATTTTGAACCCCTTGAGCAGATAACTCAACTAACAAAAGAAAAAAACACTTGAAAACAAATGTGGGATACATGAATCAGAAGTGCAGGATTCTAATGTACAGTTTGAAATTTCCTATATGTATAACAAATCATAGACAACAAGTAAAAATTAACAAATATAAAATTGTATTATTGTCAAATCCAAGAACCAAATTTCAGATAAAAATGGGGTTAATTTGAAATAAATATAATTTATAGGCATCTCAAATAGGATGTTAAAGTTTCTATAGTGGATTTCTGCTAATTTTTTTTGGAAATCATAGGCATTCTCAAAAATCACCCTATTCTATTTAGGACAGCTAAAATTTAGATCCTACTATTCACCAACATAACATACTTAACAATAAAATTGACTAAAATATACACTCCTCTTCTTGAGTTTGATTTTTTATTAAAAATTTATTATGTCTTCTTTCAATAACAACCAAGTCAACAAGCTGTTCCCTGGCCTTGATGAAATCATGCAGGGCTATGCTGGGTCTTCCAACAGCAAAGCCTCTGTCTATGGCCACTCCCAACCTGCAGGCCCTTTCCCAAGCACTACATAAGAGTGTTTTCTTTCTCTTGCGTCCTCAGGCATGGCCCTGTTTGCCCATCACGCACAGGCAGCTGTTAATCCAGATTTTGTATTGACACTGGCATCTGGAATCATCCAATTTAGCTAGGGGGTCACCCAGGGAAGCCAGAATCCAGAAATAGCCAATCAGATGGCACTTTCTGGTTCCCAAGACAGACACATCCCACCTCCAGCCAATCAGTCTGCAAGATGCAGAAGAAAGCTAACCAAACCAGAAATTGTTCTCAAAATAGTCAAAAAGCAAGGGATGCTTATGTCCCTTGGGGAAAATGCGGCTGCAATGGGTTTTGCAAAGTCCAATGAGGCTGCAACCCTTTGAGCTCACGCCAACTGTTACCCCCTCCCAAGAAGACCCCAACTGGTGTCTGTACGTCAAACAATGCTGAAAAAGCCCATCCCCTTATGATGGCCATCATGGAATGTGCCCTGTGGGTGCCCCTGGTCCAGGTACGTCTTCAACTGGGACTCAACATCATTTTCACAAATAAGAGAAAAGTCAATTTGTGGATGCACAGAGTTGTGGCTGCTGCAATAATCTTGTCCAATTAGGTTCTCAGTGGTCCTAGTTTGATGATACCAGCCCCTAAAATTCAACTATCATTAAGTTTATAAAAGAGAGGTGTGGTGTAGGGTACCACTTGGAAATATTACTATATTGAGACTGCTTCCTTATCTGGAAAAATATAAGGGGAAATGATGCCCTTTTTGCGTTTTCATTTGGAGAGTCACACTTTAAACTCTATAGGAGCATTTCAAATTAGACATTAATTGATGTATCAGCAGCTAGCCGCAGATGCATTGATGAATAACCCACTGATTCCTCCCATTATTTGTAATTCATTGTAGTAATTATCCAACCCCTGACAAGCATGGAATCCCTAGAAGAACACCCTGAAGCCTTATTCTAAACTCAATTCCCCAGAGATGGCCCTACCCTTGCTGCAACTACCTGACCCCAAGATCACATGTTTATATGTTTGTAGCCCACTCAATCTATACTCTTCCTCCCTGAATATTCTTCAAAATGTTTCAGCCTTTAAGGAAAAGCTTAGTGCCCTTCCAGCCCATACTTCAGTCAGGGTGACTCACCCTTCCTTTCCCTTCCTCCACTTCCCACTACAAAAGGCCCTCAGATAACCTCAAAAAAGACATCATTTACTGAATAAACATAAAACCAGACTCTTATTTTTTAGATTACTTTCAGAGCCCAACTATAGAGAATCTGTTGAGTAAGAAGATACTGGTCCTTTTGTGTTCCACCAGTTGCTGCTCAGCTACACCAACATTACTCTTAGAAACCTTGAGCACCACAGAGGGCAATGACAATGTGCAATGACATTGTCTTCTTGTTGTTTGCCAATATTTATGCAAGTACCCAAGATTATGAAAAAAGTGTATACAATATGACGTTTACAAGTGCAGCCCAATTTTTTATCAATTTTTGGGGATTTGCTAGCAGTTTCTTCATTGGGTGCCAATTATTACTCAGCAATATCAAACACCGTAGATGGGTATGCCTACCAGACAGAGCTCAAGGACATTATGGAGAAGTGGGCTGCCCAACAAGCCATGTATACAGTTGTAATGAATACTGAGATGGAACAGCAGGAATGGGTAACCAAGGAAATTAAGGCAGTGGGGCATACCTGTTGGTCCTATCCCACCAACCACGCTAACATGCATCTTGGAGATGTATGTCTTTACAATTTTGGTTCAGCTCTTGGCACTCAAAGCCTACCACCTACAACAAACTATGCACCCAAATTGAGAAGATTTATGAGCTTTAACCTTCCATATTTGTCCAGGAATTATCAGATCTTGTCATCTACTATGAAAGTGATAGTGATAAGTCCAGAAAGGACTCTTGTCTCCCCCTACACTCATCCATTTGGGTTTCCAAGCCTGCACACTTGACAGAAGAAGAATTCAAGCAATTGAAGCAATCAGCTCTTTCTTTCTCTTCCCAGTCAACAAACCCTGCCTCCCTAACCCCCCATTAAGACCAAGCCACCCACCTTCCAACCCTGACTCCCAAGTCACCACCCAATCCCTCCCCACTATCTCTGATGTCATCACTTTTATAAGTGCAGATGAAGGCACTGTACATTCCACTCATTCCCTCCCCTAATTGTCCTTTGATGATTAAAATAAAATCTTTCTCTGTGAAAACTTATTAAAATTGGTATTATTTCTTCCAATTCATAATTAATAATATATTCTTTTTACATTATTGACATTCATCATATTTTAACAAAAGTTATATAGTTGATTTCTTAACATATAATTATTTATATGAATATTTTTCATTATAAATAATAAAGTAAGGACCAACAAATGTAAATATTACATTAGAATATTTAAGGTATGTTTTAAATCCTGATATTTAGATATTAAATGCATAACTCAATGCATTCTGTATAGTAAAACTCATTGGTAAAAGAGGCCTTTTTCATTGTAATTTATTTAATTGGACTGTGTCTATATTAGGGAGCCATTAACACTTATTATAAATATTGATACATAGTGCATTTTACAGCCTGTATATTTACCTATTGATAATGACTCTGTAAATTTTAAGTTGGATTTTGTGAGTTGTAATAATATAATGGATCAATCAATAACTCTTTATGACCATTAATTGGCTGATTTTATTTGTTGTGGCAATTAGGCATTTTCTGATTTTTATGCGCTGGTATCCAATTGGCTGTTTTCACATCCTAAAACACAGGCAATAGGAACATGGTTGCCATCCCAACCACACCTGGTCTCAGGGTGGCAACCATGTTTCCTATTGCCTGTGCAATGGGATGTAAAACCAACCAATTGGATACCAGTGCATAAAAATCAGAAAATGCCTAATTGCCATAACAAATAAAATCAGCCAATTAATGGTCATAAAGAGTTATTGATTGATCCATTATATTATTACAACTCACAAAATCCAACTTAAAATTTACAGAGTCATTATCAATAGGTAAATACACAGGCTGTAAAATGCACTATGTATCAATATTTATAATAAGTGTTAATGGCTCCCTAATATAGACACAGTCCAATTATAAAATTACAATGAAAAATGCCAAGTTTACAATGAATTTATTATACAGAATTCATTGAGTTATGTACATAACGCAGAATTAGCATGGCTGTCAATACAACCTAGTATAGTTAAAATTCAATAAAACATTCACAATTCAATATGAGATATCAATAAAATACTAGTTTCAAATAAAAAAGTTTTATACTGGAAAAATATAATCTACATGTTCCAATTCAGAGAGCTAGTTTAATGCTATTCTGATGAATTTTGTAGTGTGTTATGCTATTTTATGTATAATTACAAGTTATTTTTATTATTTGTAATAATAATGAATAAAATTTACAATTAGCTATAAAATCTTGATTATGCAATGATGGTGGTAATATAAAAACCATTATTTTGGATGTAATTCAAACAGCATGTCAAATATTTACAGCCTAATCAACAAATTAGATTCAGCTCTTCAAAAGGTTATTAAACTTAAGCAAAATATCAGGGAAATAGTAATGAAGCAATTTGGAAATAAAGGAAGGGCTTTGGTCCAACAAAACAAAGTTGCAAATTATAGTTTGGGTTAATTATCAAAACAGAACACAAGGAAACAGTTTTAAATTTGCAGAGAGAAATATTTTAGCTTTAAATTTCAGAAAATAAAGTTACAACTCATGGGTGTTCTTGAAAAACAACAAAAGAAATAATTAAAATTTCATATTGATAGAAGGAAATGAAATTTCAAAGAAAATGAACAGAAATGAATGGAATGAAGAGGAATCAAATCAAAATGAAGAAAGCAAAATTTTTCAAATGGAAACAGAAGAAATCAAAGGAAATGAAAGACAATCAAGAAGTAGAAGCACTCCAAGATGAATGAAAGTTTATCAAATGAAGGAAATCAAGAGGAATTAGAAATTGCAAGTAAGATAAGAAAGATAATACCCAGGGAAAACAATGAAGAGCACCCAACAATCATGAAGTTTGCTGAAGGGCACCTGTGGCTGAGGGGGCCACATGGGAAAGAATTAGTAAGTTCTTTTATTTTTTACTTACATTTACTTTAGTTACTTCAAGAGATGGGGAAGAGGTTGTTGAGGTGACGGCCTATACACCCAGTGGTGTGTATGAGGGCTATAAAAAACAGGTAGTCCCTGTCATTCAAAGAAATCAAAATGAAATAATTCAAATAATTAAAATTAACATTAGCAAATTTGCAAATAAGGAAGCTTTAGAAAGGGAGTATGAAGCACCAGCGGGGTGCTCAACTTGGGTCAGGGAAGCCTAAAAGTTAAGCAGAAGTATCAATTTCAAAGAAATGAATGAAATTCAAATGAATATTAAAATGAATTTTGATATATATCTATGAATGTATTGAAAGATTCCCATTTTCAAGTATGAATGAATATTCTCGTAACTGTGCTGT
The DNA here is from genome assembly GCA_014839935.2 of Entomophthora muscae. Lineage (NCBI taxonomy): Eukaryota > Fungi > Entomophthoromycota > Entomophthoromycetes > Entomophthorales > Entomophthoraceae > Entomophthora > Entomophthora muscae. The sequence goes on along the minus strand of QTSX02000766.1, from coordinate 135,376 downwards.
TTTAAGAGTGTTACACGGGAAGAAAATATTTGAAAGATAGATAATAATCTTTATTGTGAGATAATGATTATATAGTATATGTGAATCAAGGGTAACAGGAACATGATTGGTGATCACACGGCTGGATGGTGAAGGGGGTGGCTTGATCCTGGTAATGAGTCAAGCACCAAAACAAGGTATCCACCATAAAGGATCATCATCTGTTCATGTTGTTGGATTTGGTAATTTGAGTTGACTTCCTAGTCTGGCTTTGAGTGACCAGATAATCAGATTGCAGGTCACAAACCCGCTTAGTTAGAACCTTGCTGGCGGGTTGAGCCTACAGTTTTGACAATATGAAAAGAATTTAAAGAAGATTGAATTTCAAATAGGAAATGGTTATTTAAAATCAGCAATATTTAACAAATTTATCAAAGCATTATCAAACAAATTCAGGGATGCAAACCTTGTGAACAAGCTAAAACCTTTATTAATTTTTGTTTTCTAAAGCCCGGGAGACAGATTCAATCAGGGACACCAGAGGGGACAGTGTTCAAATTCAGCAATACATCATACATCACTAGATTAATATCAACATATAATTTTTTTTGCTTATTTTTGGAACTATAAACATTGCAACAACTACACATTGTGGTGTACCTGGGGATCCTGCTTGTTGCATCATAAAAACAAACATTAAGAAGTTAGATGACATACCAATACAAATAGATATCCGCCGCTTAGCACTGGAAAAACAGAAGACACTGCGGGGGTACAAGACAGTTGAGCACGTCCTGTACAGCTGTTTTTCTATTGCAACATTATATGGATACTACTTACCTCCAGAAAAGCACTACATATCAATTCCTTCACCATCTTGCCCTTTATAAAGCAATTTCCCACAACTGGGGTGATGAGCGCCACCCCACTTACAATTGGCTCTCACATAATCCACCAGGTACAGAAGAGTACAAGGTCCCAATTAGTTGTTCTTGCAGAAAACAATATTTTGGGCTATAATTCCCAGGAATAATCTCATCCCTTGCATATTTGCTTTTGCATAATAATATTTCTTCTATTTTACTTTTTATTTTTTGTACAGTAGTTTTAAAAGCTATGGCAACAATCAAAAATACTTCAGATTTAAATAAAATGATTTCAGATTTGAACAAAATCCAAGCCGCGCAAGATTCAGGATTCAATTAATTTATAAAATTTCAGTTATTAAATGAACTTTCAAACAAAAAAGAAATTTCACTAGCCCATTATACAAAATTATATCAAACATCAAGCAGTGTAGTTCAAACCACAAACAAAATGAACTGACACAACAAGTGAAATGGATGGATGTATGCTGTTCTGGAGTATATTATAATCCAATCAGGATTCATATGAGGCACCAACAGAAGGACTAAAATGAAACAAAATTTGAGCAATCTAGAAGCAAGATTCCACAAGCACGTAATGGAATGAACTCACAAAAGATGTGTAGTATGAGCAGCCTAAAATAGAAAGCTATCAATTTAACAGCCAATCAACAGATATTCAATTTAGAAACAGAGGCGTTTTATTCATTTTCATGGCTCCAGATTTGTATGTAATGGTTTTGAGAACCTTCCAAATATGGATTAAGAGTACAATATAAAAAAATCATAAACTTTTAAACTTCTACTTTTAGTGATTTTATCCTAGGTTGTTTAAGATGGTTTTCAATAGCAACAACATTTTTGACAGTGCCAATGAGCAAGCCAGCAGAAGACAAGCCAGATTCAATGGAGGTGAGGCTCAGGGTGTGGAGGCACCTGTTTATACCCAAGCCTTTGTGGCAGGTAACAAGGAAGCTGACCTTTTACTGACCCCTGACCCATATGGCTTTGACTTGTTTGAGAGTCACTTAGCGTCTAACTCTGCACCTGATCCTTTACCTACCCCCACACAAGCTGCCTGTCAATCAACCAATCAGGATGGCAACCTTGATTTGGAATAAATTCCTGCTGCTAGCCAACCTGCCCCCTACAGCCAATCAGGCTTCAGCTCCTGTGGCCCAGCACCCCTAACAACAAATCATTACCACCTATATTCTCCAGGAAATTGTGGTACTAAACCTACAGGGTCTGTCATGAGACTGGATTGCCGCCCAGTTGCAATTCACCTAAGCCACAATAATGTGGGAATTCAATAACTTAATGAATAAGGGGAATCTGACTGGGATGGTCAAGAAGCCAAAGAAGGCCCCTAAGTCCAAAATCAATGAGGCATACCCAATAATGCTTGACCTCCTCCAGCAGGACCCCAAGCTTCCCCTAACCCAGGTCTGCAAACAGCTTGCACACCATAACATATGGGTCTATGAGCACATGGTGCAGCTCTGGATGCACGGAAAGGTGGCTTTCATATGGGTTCTTACCAATTTTGCCAGTAACCAATGGGATGGCACTAAGGATTTCCTGTATGATCAAGACATCAAATCAACCCTGGTCCAATGCTTGACTAGTCTATCAGATGACATCATGTTTATCTCCTACTACAAGTTATTGATTGTGTTTGACAATTTTGGTGAGCCAGGAAAAGCCACTGACAAGAATAGAAGGAAGAAGGTCAAGAAGGGGACATCCATCGGTGCATTTCTGGCTGTTTTGGCAAAGGGTTTTGTCTACTATTGAACAAACCCAGATTTTATCAATGGCTACTCATATAGCCACATCCTTGGTGGATTGCTTGACTCCTGTGATGGCTCAAATTCCAAGTACTGGGTTTTCTTGAGCCACCAGATGGAGGGTAGCTCCACTGTCCTTGAGGCCATCCAGGGATGCAGGCACCAGGCCTCAGTCTACCCCGCTGGCCATGCAGACGTTCATCTAGCAGATGTTGTCTTCTTTAACATTGGAGATACCTTACGGGAGCGCCACCCTCAGGCTTTTAACAACCTCTATCTTGGGGTCCTTGACCGCAATTTTCTCATTGGCTGCCAAATGGTGGCTGACTTGTTTGCCTGAATTGTCTTCCATGTGAACATGGGCAACCAATCACAGAAGGACAAGCGCCTCCCACCTTGTGCCACTGCCACCTACCAGCCCATCCAGCCAATGACCAATGAGGAATATTACAAGCATTATATGGTGGCCATCACGTGCAATTCTCCTACTCCTACGCCCACCACCCTCCACCTTCCAGCCCCACCCACCCAATCCCAGACCCCCCAGGCTAGCACTTCCATAACGTCTTCCTTCCTGCGCTATTCTGTCTACTAGGCATCACTCTTCCCTGCCCCAATAAACCCCCTGTCACCAAATATTTTCTATTTATATTATCTTATTTTTGAATTTCAATTGTTCATGTTCTCTTTGTTTATAGTTGGTTTTATTCTTTATGTTCAGCTTATTTCTATAAAATCATATATTTACTATGCCATGTATCTAGATCCAGAACACAGTTATTTTTAGTACCCAAACACAGCCCCTTGTGAAAATATTAACAACAATTTGGTGATCATCTAAATTTGAATTAAAAAATTATAGGTTAACTGTTTTTAGATAAAGTTGTTACTGATCCAAATTCAAAACCTTAATGATAAACTTTAAACCAATCAGGAGCCAAGTGATAAAGTGATTGTTGTGACATAAAGGGTCATTCAATAATTTTTTGATGCATGTGCACTAATCATATTAATTAGTGCACATGCATCAAAGAATTATTGAATGACCCTTTATGTCACAACAATCACTTTATCACTTGGCTACTGATTGGTTTAAAGTTTATCATTAAGGTTTTGAATTTGGATCAGTAACAACTTTATCTAAAAACAGTTAACCTATAATTTTTTAATTCAAATTTAGATGATCACCAAATTGTTGTTAATATTTTCACAAGGGGCTGTGCAATGCGCTAAAAATAATATGGTAATTAAGGAAACTGTTACGGTATAAAATCAAATGGAAGGGATAGTGCACCCTTGTAAAACACAAATTAGCAAAGAACTGCAGCCAAACCCCTGAAAAAATTGACAAATAAAATGCTGTCATAGACAAAAAATGGGTAACAGCTGGAGTTGCCCAAATAGCCTTCAAAAATCCGGACCTGCCTTATTTTCCCCCAAATAATTATGACAAGAAAATTACGTGTTATACACTATTTGGGGATGGCAGCGCTTGACCCAGTGGTTGGTGAAATTTTCCAACTTATGATATCATTGACTTGAATTCTAATGCAGGACCACCAACTGCTAAAAATATTTGCACCAGCCAATCAGAAGCCACAGAATCTTCCCCTGCCCCATCCTGAACTCCCTTAAGACTTCCCCATTTCCCCTCTAGAAACTCGTTTCTAGATAGCTTAATTTCACTGAAATAAAGGAAAGTTTTCAAAAAAATGTTGGCTTATCTGGGGCTGTTTGCCCCTGTCTTTGAAAGATGAGTGTTTATTGTTTTCAAGGCTGCCATTGATACCATGGCCACGCCTTGGCCCTCCCTTTACATCTTGACGTCCTCTGATTCTTTCTCTAATTTACCCCTGCAAATAATTTTCATCCTGACAATTTTGACCTCCATCTTCTGCTACACAACCACTGGTGCCAAGATGATTAAACCATCTTCCTGATTTGGTTTCCTGTTGCTCAAGCAACTCACAATTTGTTTACTATATCCTCATTGTTTGCCCTTGAATCACACAGCTCACTGTTTTGCTCTAACAGAAACAATGCCAAAACAAAGCAAACAACACATATTGTGATGAGCTTAAAACATATACACAATGGGTAAAAATATGGGATAATGTAGTAAATGGGAAACAAAAAGGAATAAGCAAAGAGGCAACAGTATCAAAATAATACATAATTTATTGGGGCAAAAGCTATAAAAACATATGAAAAGGTTAGTAAAAAATCAATGAGAGAATTGGAGAGGCTGCTAAAGGATCTCAACTTAGCAATTGACAAAATTAAAGACATTGACCACAAGGTCAAGGCAAAAGTCAAGGCTGCCGTCCTTACAGGAGACAAAATTGAAAAGGTGTCTGCCAAGGCACTCATGGTCAAGATGTCAGACACCCCCAAAACAACAATTGAACGGCTTTAACATGTCCAGAAGCACGTTGTGGAAGGCCTTCAATTCAAGTCCTTTGCCCTCTCCGCCCATTCATCTGGGTTGACGACCCTGAGATGTATGAACATCTCAAACCTGCAAAGCGCGCAAGAACCATGGACACTGAATTGCCAGCACAATTACTTGCACCAAGAATGGCAAAGCCTGCTGAAGCCGCCGGCAAGGAGGAAACCCGCAAAGGTAATCTAAAAAAATAAAATTAATAAAAATTTCAAAATACTTACCTTTTTTTAGAAAACATTGATGGTGAACTCTGCCGGGTCCTGGTTCATTTTGTCCTGCCCACCTTCTATTCAAATTTGTCACTCATGTGGCAAAACAGCTCTATCTCCCCCCTGTCTTGCGGGAGCTTGAAGACAGGGTCCATAGTTCTTTCCAATGTTGCAGGAGGCATTGGCTGAATTTATGCATGCCAAGGGGGCATCCAAGTGGGCAGTTGCTGCCTACAAAGATGCCCAATTGGTCCATATTAACCTGGTGATCATCAATGGAGTTTACTGTATAAACTCCATTGAGCTTGTTTGGGACGTCCTGGTGATGCTCCCATTTAATAATGTACTGGAGATGGGCAGGGCCCATGAAGCTGCTTGCTTCTGCTACCCCTTGGAGCACACACTCTCTTACCTGCTGGACAACTTTGGGCACACAGTGGGAAAATTGGCTGTTGCAGACTCAACAGCCGTCAAGAAAACCAAAATCCTATTGGCAGACTTGGGCTGGCATGGAGTGCCAACAAGACGGGGATCCCTGCAGCCATTGAGCTGACCTTTTCTAAGACCAAGCATGAAAAGAAGATCAGTGCAGTTTTTAATAAGTTGTGCAAGTTTACAGAAGCCTTTGCTGGGCAAAGGCTTCATCTGGTGGTTTACCTGGGGTATTTCTTCTACTTCAGAATGGGCACCAGCGTGGAGAATCTTGATGGGGTCCTCCTAGGAATTGACGAGGCTAGGCTCTCCCTGGATGGGAATAAGGTCCCCCAAGTATGACTCAGTAAATTACGTCATCCAGGATGCCCTGGTCCTGGCTGGTATCTACGGGTTTGCAGCCCCACCAGAGAAGCTGCTCCTCCATTCACACCTGACCCTACTCCCTTTTACTAGCCGCCGTAAATATTTTAACCAGGGTGTATCCACTGTTCACAGTGTGGCAGTGGAGGTTGTGCGCCACCTCCATTGAGGGGTGGGTACATACAGAAGAACTCACTACAGGCGCTCTTAATAAATTCTCTCTTCCAATAAATTTCATTACAATTCATATTATTTTTATTAAAAATAAAAAATTTTAATTCTTATTTTAGCAAACAAGATTTGCAAAATATATCCCAGAGAAGGTCTTAATAAAAGCATAATAATATATGTCAATAAAATCTACTTCTAATTTATACACTTTACTTTAACTTTTTTAATTTGATTTTTATATTTATTTGCCAAAAGTGATATTAATACATTTGTGTAATCCAGTATCAAGAATTTGGGATACCCTTAGATGACACAAAAAAATGATTATAAATAAATTACTAAACTTCATTGATGGTCCTGCTGAATGTGATTGTGGGCTTAGAAACATCTAAATATAAAATGATAATTAATAAATCTTGAATATTAAATTAGAGAATATAAAAAAGTTGGACAAGCTAAGCCTTTAATTGATTGGCTGTTTGGCAAGGCAAGCGGGGATGAACAAATCAGCGTGGTCATAGAATTTGGCCACAGTCTCATCTGGGAGGGTGTGGATCCTGGCCTGCAGTAAATTAAACAGGTCTTTGGTCCCAGTTGGGGTTCCTTGCTTGACAACTTGCTTGAGCCACCCAAAGACTTCCTCAATGGGATTTAGGAAGGGCAAATGGGCTGGGAGAAAGAGAATACACAAATTTACCGTGGCCAATTGCTGAGGGCCCTGCAATTCTGGTGTCAATCATTGGGAATCTCTCAAGAATGTCAGCCACTTTGTGGAGACCAACATTGTCCAACACAATGACATTGATGAAGCCCGGGCTTGTGCGCCTCAGGTGCTCCTGGACCAATCAGAGGAATGATAGAAAAGGCCTGCTGTTATGCAAACCCAATATCATTTGGTATAGCTCAACCCTCTTTGGACCAAGGAGAGCCATCATTGAATAGGCTGTGGCGCAGACTGCAGCATGCCAAGCCATCCTGTCATTTGAGCCTTTGGGGACATAGCCATATGCTTTGCGCATAGACGAGGCAAATGCTGACTTGTCAATATAGTAAAATTTGACCGTCCCCTTGGCTTTGAGGGCAGTGTATGCCTCTGCATAGTTTTTCCAGGTCTCAATGTTGGTTGGGCTATTCCAATTGTACAGAGATACCCCGAGCTTTTTCCAGGAAAAGGGCATCCCCTTCAGCAGATGGTAGTAAAAGGAAATGGAAGCCTCAACCCCAAAAGTGGACTTGATCATTGCCTGTATATTTGCCAGTTCAAGATGGCAGTCCTGGGTGATCCACTGGTGGATTGCCCATTTGTACTCCTTGGTGAGCATGGTAGAAATGCGCATGGATTTCTCTGCGGCAAGGACTTGACCCATGTTGATGAACTTGTTGAAGGTCTTGGAGGCATACTTGGGATCCACTTCAACAAGGGCCACAGCTGCCTTGTAATTGCCCAATTCACGCATTAGCTTAAGCAGGATTATGTGTTTGATGTTGGGGAAGCGCTTCTAGGCAGGCTTAGTGGGCTCAGATGAACTGGGATCCTTATTGGTGACTGGCACACAAGGCATGGGCACCTTGGTATAGAACACAGCAACCTTCTTGAGCACTAGCTGTCCCTCATCAGTTTGGTAGAACTCAGACTCCTTGTCCTCTTCCTGATTGCCATCAATGGCGTAGGGCTTGTAGCTAGTATCAAGTACAGGCTTCACCTTCTCCAGCATGGCTGATGGGACCGACTCTTGCTGGTACACAACGTTGAACAATACAAAGTAAGTTCTACCTCCATGTTTCTAACTGTTTTTGTTGTGGTAACCTTGGTGGGCTTCTGGGTCAGCTTGGGGACCCAAGGGTTGATGCTCCACACCCTAGCATATTTTTCTCCTTGAACCAGCTGTGTCAGTGCAGCGTCACTATGGAACTCTCTTCTCCTGTCTCCTCCTTGAGTAGGCACTTGGGTTGCACTAACTCTATTCTTTGACCTGCGGGGGCAATTGTAACTGCAGCGCACAACAGGTGCATTGGTACTCTGGTGTTGTGTTCCTTCCATTTTAAAATTTAATAAAATATTAAATAAATTTCAATTAAGTTATTCTCTAATTTTATTTTTTGCTTTTCTCTGAATATGAATATTTAATTAGAGTTTTTCCCACCCAATATCCCAATTATAGATTTTTTATTTCTTAATTAGTTGTTTCTGGTTTACAAAGCCCATTTTAGAATACCCAAAATAATTTCTACCCATTTTCTCAGATTTTACGCCAAATTAAGCACTCAACACAATACTTTCAAAATTTATGTTTTAGATCTTGTGTCTTATTTTAGATACATTGGTATCATTCTTGATTACAATCCATTGCACACACTTAGTGAGTGATTTTGTTTACATAGTGAGTTGCTATTGTGTTTTGTTTTTGAATTGAGTTTTGACTCACCTTGCTTGGGGTTATTTTGTCGCTGATTCACATAGTAAACATATGTACACCAAAAGTCAACTCACACCATTTTGTTTGTGAATCAATATATTTTGGATTGTATTTTTAACAGTTTTGCTTTGCATGTGAGCCCTTTGTTGCTGTGTTGACTCATTTTGCCCATTAATGCCAATAAACCCTGTTAACAGAGTGTATATTTTTACCTGAAAGTTAGATTTTGCTTAAATCTGAAATCATTTTTTTTAAATCTGAAGTATTTTTAGTTGTTGCCATAGCTTTTAAAACCACTGTATTAAAATAGTAATACATAATTAGGTAGGGTATAATAAAGAGCTAGTTATACTAAATCAAACACATTTAATATTAAATCTAATTTATAAACTGTTTATTTAGTTGATTGCAACTATGAGTTTATATAATACATATGTAAAGAAACATAAGCTCTATTTAACCGCCTCAAAAAGTCCACCCCAATTATGTTTTAAACAATTGATTCTTTAGAGCTGGAATTATTTTCCCTTTGAATATGATTTGATAAATAGATTTGCTATGCTTAACCTGCGCCATAAGTAATAAACAGTAAGAGTGTGGTGCAGGGCGCCACTCCCTGGTATTGCCTTATCTAGACTGATCCCTTATTTAGAAAAGTATAAGGGGAACTGCTGCCCTTTTTTGTAATCTATCCTGGAGAGTAACCCTCCAAATTACATAGTGTCAATTTTGATTAGTGACCAATCAATGCACCTGCAGCTAGCCGCAGATGTGTCAGAGAGTGATCCATTGGAGTGAGCTTTTATATGGCAATTAGTGATCAATTGGAGCATCTGCAGCTACCTGCAGATGCATTGATTGATAACCCATCAAAAGATGTTTTATATATGGCAATTAACGACCCACCAACGTATCTGTGGCTAGCTGCAGATGCATTGATGATTACCCAATTGTTCATCCACCTATGTAAATTGGTTATTTGATCTTCCACTCTTCTTCTAGCCAAAATTTGAACTTGAAAGAAAGTAGTCTGAACCCCTATTCTACACTCAATTCCTTAAAGACGGCCCTACTATTGCTGCAATCACCTGACCCCAGATCACATGCCTAAATGTTCCCTTCTTGTCCAATATAACCCCTTTCCCTCTGAATATTCTCTAAAATGTTTCAGCCCTCTAAGAATAGGCTCATTGACTGACAGTCTAGACCCTAGTCAGCATGACTCACCTTTTTTTTTCCTCCTCTTCCTCCAAGTATAAAAAAACCCCAAGAGGTCCCCAATAAACAGAATCATTCACCATAGAAACATAACAATTGACTTACAAATCTTAGACTACTTGCAGAGCCCAAAAATAGAGGTTCTGTTTAGTAAGAAGAATTTAGTCTTGTTGTGTTTCCAGTTGCTCAGCTACACTCAACCCATCCCTACAACCCTTGAGCACTACATTTTCTGGTACTCACTACAGGGGGATTCACCACTGCCCTTTGCACCGCTGCCGGAGACCGCTAGTCCAGGGACCAAACCTGTAACTCCAAAACCATGGATTTCCCACGCTGTTCCACCGCCAACTAAGCTTGTTGCAACACCAGCCCCCCACGCCCTGCTTGCCTAACTCTGGCATGCAGAGGCCGGGGTTGGCCCTGTAACGCTGATTGAGTCTCAACTCCCACCAAAGTATCCCACCCTGAGGGTCAAGTTGCCCCTAGCACAGGATCTCCCCAACTGCCTATAGAGGTTGAGGAACCTGCTGCCCCAATCTCTGACCTTCCCCAAAAGCCCAGCCTAGAACTTGCCCGCTTGCCTCTGTCCCTTCCGTTCCCCAAGCTGTCAAGCCCCAAGACAGCGCCCAGCCTCAGTCCGCCTGCAAAGCCCCTCCCCTGCCTCAGACAAGGACCCCATAGGGGCTTCTTTGAGGTAGTTGAAGAACCTCCTTCCAATCTTCCTTGGACTCCATCCTGGTCATCTACATCAAGTGGAGACCATTGCCACCCTAGGGCTCTGTCTGGAAATCCCGCGCCCTTCCCTGTAGATGTTGGACCCTCAAACAAACTAGCTCCTGTGCCCCGTTTTTCTCACTTATAGAGCCTCTTCCCGTCCCCACTGCTCCTCCATCTTACCAATCTGTCCCCAATGCTCCCCCCTACCAATGCACCAAGTTGCCCACCCTGGCCCCTCTGATGACCCCACCATATCATATATGGAACATGTCTGCCAGTTTCTGAGTGAGAATGGGGATTTTCTCACCTCCACTGCTATAGAAAACACCCAGAGGATCAAGGCCTATCTGATCCAATTTAACCACCCTATGATAACTGCGCTGGTAAATCAGCTGGAGCAACAACGTATCAGCAGTGAACAGACCATAACAGCCTTGAACTGACTAAGGGACTATACTGATCCAGTGGTAAACCCCCCTTCAAGACCAACTTCACCAGATCAGACACAAGCATGAGGTTCTGGGAGCCATGCACTTAGACACCATAACTATTGCTCAACAGATAACCAAAGATCACTCCTCCCTTCAACAGCAGGTGATTCAACCCTTGGTTGAAAAAGTGGCCAACTTTAAAGGCCACTCCAACCAACATAGACATCGGAGAAATTCAGGCCAGCTAACAGATATCCAAGAGGTTTTCAACCAATGGGCTGGGAATGCCGCATTCAGAGTCAATTAGACTCAGGATTACCTAGAGGTACTGAAGAACAACCTTGACCTACTTCACCATGATCTTGCGCAAACCCGGGAAGACCTGGACGTTGTGGGAACTGATGGAAACACAACCTATGCTAAGGTAGAGGCGCTCCAGTCAGACCAGGTTGCCTTTAAGGCAGAAACTGAGGCCAACCAGACCAAACACCTTGGCCTCATCCAAAAATTGACAACGCAACTTAAGCGCGTCCAACAGGAGCTGATCATCCTGACTCAGAAGCAGGAAACACATGCCTCCACTTATGACAAGGAACTCTCCACTCTTAAGGAGAAGGACACTAGCCTACAGTTGCTGATCTCCAACCTGAATGAAAGATTTGACTCAATGAACCTAGGGGGATCAGGTAGTACTCAACCAAGCCCAACATCTACCTCTGCCTTGGCCTTGGAAGAAGTAGTGTGTTCTGTTCTTGAGTCAGTAGAAACCACAACGGCCTTATGCAGTACTCACCTGGATGGAGAGGCATATCAAAGTTTCCCCTGGGCCACCCAAGGGGTCTCTGCCCCAATGTCCACCTCCTTCTCACCTATCCCGGACATCTTGACCCCCAGCCCCACCTTAGTACCAACTGCCACCAACCAAACTCCCGGAGAGCACCTGCCAACACTCCATCACTAGTCCCTGCTAATGATCCTAGGGCAGACCCTACAAACACATGCTGGGAGACCCCTCCAAATCCTGGACACTCACATCCTCAACAATATCCTTGGTGGCTCCCCCCTCTCAGGTACTCAGGCCCTAACCCACAACCATATCCGCAAGAGGGCTCTTTCTTTCAGCCAAGTTACCCCTATGGGGCTTACACCCCCTGCTGGGCTGTTGCTTCCACCTCAAGGCTATCCTAGAGCTTTCTCTGGAGGACCCCAGGGCCACTGGGACCCCCACCAGGCCAATTCTCAGGACCACCAGGGCTGCTGTCTGGCCCTCCAGGACCGCCCTACAGACCTCCAGGACCAGTCCCTTCTGACCCTGGCCTGCCTTCATGGGACTTTTGTACAAGCTCTGGCCCCAGTCTCAAGCTAAATACCAAGTTTAAACCAGGAGGACCCATCATTATTCATGTCTTTCTCAAAGGGTTTGAGCTTATGACCAGGGATAGCCACAAGCCAGTTGCCTGCGCTAAACTGTTGAATAGCCTGGACAAAACTGCCTTCTCCACTGTGGTTGCCTCTCTTAGTAGAGGGGAGGGGTCTTACAAGGAAATTAAAAATATCCTTGAAGATACCTATGGTTCCCCCCAAACAGCTAGAGGACAAGAAGGCCAATTTCTTGACTCTCTTTCTGAAGAAAGATGTTTCACTTCCATAATTTGGTAAAAGATTTAGGGTTGAGGCTCAAACCCTAATGTCTATCAACTTCCTGACTCCCTGAGAAGCAGCAACAGCTCTTCTCCATGCAATCCGCCCCTTCCCACATGTCTGTCTTCCACCCACAGCTGTTGACACCTAGGTCAACCCAAGCAGTGCTTTGCATAGTCGCCTCCCTCCAACAACATACCTTATGCCAGGCCCCACACTCCGTGTATCCATTCTGCTGGGTAATGAACGTGGTGGAGGAATATGAAGAGGATGATGACAGAGTTCTCTATGTGGAAAAACGACCCATGGAAGAACGAGAATGCTTTAAGTGTGGATAGAAAGGACACTTTGCAAGGAACTGCCCACACCACCAACTAGACGTGAAAGAGGAGCCCGCTGACTCAAAACCCAGTGTACACACCTTGCCCAACACATTGAAAGAGGATAGTGTCTTGGAAGGGCCAAAAAAACTACAATTTGGAGCACACGGGACCAGTGTGTCTCCGCCTAGTAAAAAAGTCCCTCCTGATCTCCCTAGCCCCGACTCCTTAATAATGGCTGTGGCTGATCACACACGTACAAAAGCCTCTACCCACAAGGAAGTACCCCCCCACAAAATAAACCCCTTGAAGGTTGATCCTGCCTTGCCATACATCCTCCAGGCTCAGAACCTCCAGAAAACCCACCCCACTATCAGCAATATAACCAAAGCCCTTTTGAAAACTGTGATCACTACTCCGTTGAGTGATATTGTCCACATTTTTCCCACCCTACAGAAAGCCATCAAAGAGCTGGAAAAAGGACCCCCCTTGTCTGCTGGGTGAAGACGGGAATGGCTTCTTAATTGGTTCAAGCACATGGGTACAAACTGAGGTATTTGGCATCCCAATTTGTGCTGTCCTGGATAGCGGCGCACCAACCTTAATCCTATCCTCCCAACTCACCTGTAGGCTCCGTTTCTCACCAGACTTCAAGTGCAGTAGAACCTTTGGTACAGCAGGCAACAATCCTTCTAGATCTAAAGGCGCGTACTCATCAGTCCCTTTGAAGTTTGGGGATACTGTGGTCACCTGCCCAGCCATAGTCCTGGAAGCCAAGAACTACAATGTATTGATTGTTTCCTCCTTTATGGACCATTTTGGGACCATCATAGATCACAAGACTGGTACATTTCACCTCCTAGGCTAGGAATTCCCCCTCCTGACACCAGATGACTGGCCTAGAGTCCCTCCCAAAGACATGAACCCTAGAGGATGCATTCTGCTGGCCTACCCATCTGGGATGATAGGGATCTCCTATGAAACCACCTTGACCCAAATAATCAAGCTACCAATCACCATTTGCTACAACAACCCTATCCTGATTTGGTCAAAGGACAGTTTAAGTATCCCTCCTAAATCCCAAGCCATCATAGGAACAGGTATCAAGCTCCGCATACCTAAAGGGTTGCATGGGGAAATATTGACACTAGGTTTTCCACGTCCCAGGCTGCCCATGGTTGCAATCCATCTCATCCTATGGGAGACCACTGATGAGCTCACTATCCTAGTGGCCAACCCTCACTCCTCTACTCTAGAAATTAGTTGCAACTCTTGGGTAGCCTTCCTAAAAATTGCCTCAAATAAATCTATTTCCTCTGCCTATTCCATTGGATTGCTGTATGAACTAGGATTACCAAACCCTAATCACACCTAATAGCACCCATCCTACAAGACAAACAAATCAGGGACATAGACTTGAAACAGAAGGAACAGTTTCTGGAGCTCATCAAGAAGTATGAGCACCTTTTTGCCAACTCTGATGCCAAGCTGGGTTGCACCAATAACTGCTTCCATAAAGTCAACACAGGGGATGCACAGCCCCTATTCTAGACAGCGTACCGTCAATCCTCTGTGGCTAATTGGATAATTCAACAGGAAGTTGACAAACTATTGGAAGGAGGTCTCTTAGTACCATCCAATAGTCCTTGGGACAGTCCTTTGCTCCTGGTAAAAAAGAAAGATGGAACCAATTGAGTGATAATCAACTACAGGAAGCTGAACACCATCTCCAAGAAAGATAGGTATTCCTTACCTTGGATTGATGACACCCTTGACAAGCTGGGAGGCGTGCAGTTCTTCTCAGCCATGGATCTTGTAGCAGGCTACTGGAAGATACCTATGTAAGTTAAAGACCAGGAGAAATATGACATTGTGACTGCAGATGGTCTGTACCAACCAACTCAGATGCCGCAAGGACTAGCCAACGCCCCAGCCACCTTTCAAAGGCTTATGGACACCACCTTCTGCAACCTAAAGTCCATCTGTGTCCTTGTATATTTGGATGACATCAACATGTATTCAAAAAGCTTTAAGGATCATCTTAGATATTTAGAGCAGGTCTTCATCAGGTTAGAAAAGATAGGGATGAAACTCAAGCCAAAGAAGTGTCAATTCTTTAAGAAAAATCTTGAGTTCCTAGGCCATGTCATCAATAAGAAAGGCATTGCTCCTATCCCAGCCAAGGTAACAGCTATCTCTAAACTTATTGCCCCCACCACCGTCAAGGACCTACAATGCTTCATTGACATGGCTGGTTACTATTGCGTTTTATAGAAGCATTTGCCAATCTGGCCCAACCCCTTTTTTGCCTCCTAAAAAAGGATGAATAATTTGTATGGGACCACAATTGCCAAATTGGGCTCAAGGCGCTCAGGAAAGCCTTAGTAGAATCCCCAGTTCTGGCATATCCTGACTTCTCTTTAGAGTTCATTCTGTACACAGATACCAGCTTAGTAGCAGTAGGAGTGGTCCTCGCGCAATTGGATGATGAAGGCCACAATCACCCTGTTGGATATTTCTCTAGAACCCTGAATGTCCATGAACAAAACTACTCAGTAATTGAATGAGAGTGTTAAGAAGTCTTATATGGCATTGAAGAGTGTTGCTCTTACCTGTATGGGTCCCACTTCAAGGTTGTGACTGATCATTTCTCCCTGAAGTGGTTAGCTAACCTAAAGAATCCCAAAGGGAGATTGGCTTGCTGGGCAGTGAGATTGTAGGCATATGACTACAAACTTGTACACCACTCTGGAGCCAAGCACGCCAATGCTGATGAATTATCTAGACTTCCACTAGTAGCAGCCCTTGCCCCTGAAGGAGACGCCCTGTTTGATCTCATTCCTTTTCCCTCCAAACGGGATAGTATCCCTCCTGAGGCTCAGAAAATCCTAGCCAAACTTGCTTATAACACCACAATTAGAGACAGCTGTCTATATAAGGAAGTCAAGGGACATCAACTGCCACACATTTGCCCCTCTTGGCAGTAAGCCATGTTACAACAATTTCATAACCTAGCCACCAGGCATGTAGGCAAAAAACACATGATGGCAACACTTGCATCACATTGTTATTGGGAAGGTATGTGCACTGATGTATTAGAATATTGTCAAAGTTGCATGACTTGCTCCAAGTATCACCCCCTACCCAAGGCCACTAGCTATAGACTGCATCCCCCTACCCACGTGTTTCACACAGTTAGCATTGATGTGGTAGGACCAGTAGGCCCAAATAAGACTAGTTGTGAGAATAGATATATTATTGTAGCCATTAACCATTTCAGCAAATGAGTCAAAGCCAAGGCTATTCCTGCTCCTACGGCCAAGAACACCACCCAATTTTTTCTATCACATAGCATTGCCAATCATGGCTGTCCACACACTATTTTGATGGATAATGGAACCAACTTCACCAGCAAGCTTCTGGCTGAGTTAAACAAGGTCATGGGAATTGAGGACGCAAAATCTACTCCATATCACCCAGAAACAAATGGCTCTGTTGAACAAGTCAATGGCACCCCAAGACTATTCTCAAAAAGCTCATGTTAGATTCAGTCTTGTCTTGGGATAATTTAGTCCCCTTGGCACTTATGGCATAACAAGTAACTAATCATACTGCTACTGGTTGCTCCCCCTTCCAGATGATTTATGGACAACAACCCTCCCTACCTGGGCTCCTAGAAACTTATCAATTGGATCCAGGTAGATCCCCTGATGACCACCTTAGAGCCCTCACCAAAGGGCTAATAACTCTTCATCATGAAGCATATAACACTATGGGGACAAATTGGCATGCTATGTTTGCCTGCAATATAAAGCATTGTCCCAAGCTGGCTTCTTTTAAGATTAGCCAACATGTACTTGTCTCCAGGGCTTGGACTTCCAGACGTCCCCACAAGCTCATCCCAATATTCTCAGGTCCATTTGTGGTAATTGAGAAAAGTAGCTTTGATGCATATACAGTTTGACATATTGCCTCTGGTTGAACTTATCAGAGAGTGCATGCCAAGTTCATGAAAGCAGTCCCTGTAGTTGACAAGGAGTCTCCTTGCCCCTTGCCAACTTCTGCCTACATGGGTAACCCTCAGTAAAGCCATGCGGCTTTACACAACCCCTGCCGGCCTTGCTATTATCTCTTCTATATAGGGCAGTAGAGGAAATATTATATAGAAATATAGAAAATTGATGAAGCAAGGTATCCTACTACCCCTTCATAAAATCAGGCTGAAGAGACCAATTGTTGGTATAGTCTGCATAAATAAAAAAGGGATTTATCCCAGAGAAAATATATATATATAAAAGATCAATATACTAGAAGCAAAAGAAGTTTATTCTTGAAGCAGGTGAGGGGTCATGAACCCCATGTCTTGATTTGTGACTGTGACTGTACTACAGTTATGTTGGGCTGTGGTTTCACAAAGAGGTTGAATTGTGATGAATTTCATAGGATGGAATTCAAAACAATAGGATTGACCTTGGAGAGACTTTCCAGTGTAGCAATAATACCCAGGAATCGATTAGGCTGTACTAATTGAGGACTGGAATGAATAATCTGAGCAATTCAGATTATGAGACTAGGTGTCTTAAACTGATTGATTAACTGGGAAGGTTAATTAATATATGCTTGGAATATAATTAATGAAGATTTAATTATATTGTTTAATTGCCTTGACTGTGTCAAGAAGTTTGGTTAAGGTTAGCCAAAAGTAAACCCCCAAATTGTGGTTTAAAAGTGCTTCTTTGGCAAATTAATTAGGTTAAAAGCGCTGCTGCGCGTCTAATTGATTTGTAAAACGCCAAGGCGCTGCCCAGTGAATGTTTCAGGCGCTGGGGCGCCGTGGTGGAGCCTGGTTTGAGTTTCAAAGTGTTTTAATGGGGTTTTAAGGCAAAAAACCATTAAATGTGAAAATAACTAAATGTAAACAATGGTGTCTATGCATTCAGGATTGATCAGCTGATTCCCAGTTGGAACAAGGATAGCTTGGATCAGGAATACATATATTCCACAGGGTTTTGGCGCTGGAAGTCTGGAATGCTTCAAGCCAAAGCAATACATTTCCACAGAATGAATCAGGTGATTCTGGAATGTATTATGGTACATTCTTATAGGTTAAGAGTGTGAAGATCTTTTTGGTAAAGATCTGGATTGGATGACGCTGTTATGTCATAAACCATGTGATAGGAATCCAGGTGTGATTCTGGAACCAGAGGGGTTTTCAGCTGAATGTACCCCAATTGGTATATAATAAAAACATGATAATAATTAATAAAAAAATGATGCTTATGCGTGATAATGGTTGCTTTCCTTTCAATCTTTTTATGCTTTGTGTTTTTGGCTTTTAACTGTAATAAGAATACAATGGAATGAAAGAGATGGTCTGCAGCTAAGACTATGGGAAGCAAAAAATGTGGAAGTGATCACCAGATGGCAACAAGTTTAACGCCAAGATTGCTTGCCTGGAATCCAAGCTCATAAAAGCTTACATAAAGGATTCTCTGTCAAACCATAAAAGATCCAGACCAGGATAATGAAAAAGCAAACATGAATTTCCTGGATCCATCACAGTGACTTTGACAGCCACAAAGAAAGGGAACATACAGAATTGTTGTAGGCAGCTACACGGTTGCTGATTGGAGCCTGCAGCATCCAATTGTACATGAAGCACTTCTCTGGAGGATGATGGCTGGTGTAGATGGCGGCCAGGATGAGCGCTTCTTGAATCATGTATTTGTACGGCTCAAATCCCTTGGCAGGGAAACCCGTAGTAAGCTGGGCTTGCTGCGTCAATGGCAGTGGTCACCTTCTTGCAGGACAGGTTAGCACAATTAGAAAGGTTGAAGGACAAGCCCAGAGTGACAAGAGCTTGTACCCGCTGGTGATACAAGTTGGGATCCAATTCCCTGACCCAGTTGGCAAATAGGCAGTACCGCCAGCTCTGAGAGGCCCCATCAAACCCATGGTACATAAGAATGGGGAAAATGTCTCACTCCACCCCCCAAGTCTCACCCGCCAAGATCAAAGTGTTTCTGGCAAAGGTGACATCCACCATTTTGCAGGGACGGGTGGCAATTAACTGGCTGAACTTGGACAACATAAAGGAGAGGGAATGACAGGTGTTAATAGCCATGGTGTTCTCCACCAAGTGACTCACCCAAGCGGTAATGAGTCAGGCTACCTGACATCCCAGCCCAAGCTGTGCAATGTAAATGAGATTTGAAGAAGAAAGGCGCCCCACAGGAGGCACACACACATAGACGTTCACTGAAGAATTTCTAAACCACATAGAATCCTTGTTCTGGACTAGTTCTAGAATGTGGGCCATTGGCTCAACCTGAAGGGCAGCCCTAACCTCCCAATAGTTGTTCTTGGATTGTTCATCTAGGCAGACAGTGTTAATGGCTAGCTGGTTGTAAGGACCAAGGACTTGCTAAGAGCAATCAGGAGCATGGTGGGTTATGACCACATTGTTCAGCCCCATGTTGGCAAAGGTCTCCTTGATAGCCACACAAGGAACCAAGGTGTCCTCTGTGGGGTTGTCTGCACTCAAACAGTCCGCCGCCTCCTGTGCTGTGTGTTGTTGCTTGTCAATGAGAGCTTCAGAAGCCGCCTGAAAGGCAGCTGCGTCACAAGCAGCCTGAGCTATTACCTCCTGTAAGGCCTGCTTGCTGTTGGTTGGTAAGGACACCTCTGCTCTGCGGGCCAGGTCACAAAGATGCTGGCGCTGGGTGGCTGGGGAAGCAGGGCAACTCAGAGGGCTGTGATCTTTAGGATTGGGACACAAACGTGATCCTTCTTGGGCCTCAGGCTCTGCAGGCTTGGGCGTTTTGGGCTGAGGAGCTTTGAACCTGTCATCTTCCTTGTCCAGTTGGAGGTACTGGCGCCCCTTGGTAGCGTGCACCCAGCTGGGCGCAATAGCAAAGGCCACAGAAGTTAGTGGGGCTTGCACAATCTTGAAGTCCTCCTCAGGGAGGTCTTCTAATAAGTGTTTTTCTCTTTCTACGGAGGAGCCCACCCCCTGTTCAAGGGCATCAAGCTTGGCTTGACAAAGAGCAGTTAGCGCAGCCTGTAAAGAGGCAGACAATTTGCGGATGTGGCAGGCAGCAGAGGATAATGACATTTTTAACTAAGGGAAATCATTCAGGACGCCTCTATTTATACCCAATTTTACTCAATTAATTTGGCTTGAGGAACATAGGACAATTCATCATGACTCATCCCTCTAAGTCTATTCACCAATTATTATTAGGCCACCCGACATTTGATTGGCTTTTTTAAATTGGTTTCAGGTGTGCATCCACTTACCGTTATGCGGGCCTCAAGTTTCCTTTTTTGGATAGAGCCCCATCCTAATCCGGGAGTATGTGGTGCAGGGCGCCACTCCCTAGTATTGCCTTATCTAGACCAATCCCTTATTTAGAAAAGTATAAGGGGAACTGCTGCCCTTTTTTGTAATCTATCCTGGAGAGTAACCCTCCAAATTAGATAGCGTCAATTCCAATTAGTGACCAATCAACGCACCTGCAGCTAGCCGTAGATGCATCAGAGAGTGATCCATTGGAATGAGTTTTCATATGGCAATTAGTGACCAATTAGAGCATCTGCAGCTAGCTGCAGCTGCATCAATTGATGACCCATCAAAAGATGTTTTATGTATGGCAATAAACAACCCACTAACGTATCTGTGGCTAGCTGCAGATGCATTGATGATTACCCCATTGTTCATCCACCTATGTAAATTGGTTATTTGATCTTCCACTCTTCTTCTAGCCAAAATTTGAACTTGAAAGAAAGTAGTCTGAACCCCTATTCTACACTCAATTCCCTAAAGACGGCCCTACTATTGCTGTAATCACCTGACCCCAGATCACATGCCTAAATGTTCCCTTCTTGTCCAATCTAACCCCTTTCCCTCTGAATATTCTCCAAAATGTTTCAGCCCTCTAAGAATAGGCTCATTGACTGACAGTCTAGACCCTAGTCAGCATGACTCACCTTTTCTTTTCCCTCCTCTTCCTCCAAGTATAAAAAGACCTCAAGAGGTCCCCAATAAACAGAATCATTCACCATAGAAACATAACAATTGACTTAAAAATCTTAGACTAAATGCAGAGCCCAAAAATAGAGGTTCTGTTGAGTAAGAAGAATTTAGTCTTATTGTGTTTCCAGTTACTCATCTACACTCAACCCATCCCTACAACCCTTGAGCACCAAAAAGAGATACATGAAAATCATTGGTTTTTATGCCAGGTGGCTATAGTGACACTGAATTAATAAGGATCAGGTGATGACTCATAAGGTCTAATTTGCGGCTTTAAAAAATAGCAGCCATTGTAATAAAAAGGGTTCACATCTATATAAATAAAATTAATATATTTTATCCTTTTTAACTATTTATTTGTTAGCTATTCTGTCAATAAAATATTTGATCTATTGCAATAATACTTATATCTGAATCTAATATATTTAGTTTTATTTAACTAACATCCAAATTTTTTAATGTCTATAATACAACATAAAATCACGTCATTATATATAAATAATATTATTCAAGCATATTATAAAAAATAGAGAAATAAAAACAAATAAAACTCAAGCACTCATTTGTCTTATTGGCTTGGAGTTACGGGCTTTGTGGAGGAATGATTTGGGGTGCTTGTAAAAAGCTGCCACCATATCAGGTGGCCTTGCAAATTAACTGACCTCAAGAATATTGAAGTGATCCTCATTGTCCTGAGGGAGGCCTTGTTTCACCTTATTCTTGATTCAATCAAACACCTCCTCAGTTGGATTCAGAAATGTATAATAAGGCATCAAGAAGAGGAGTCTTATTGGACAATCAGCAAGGCAGTGGCTGGAGGTGTGACTGTTTTTATTGATGGGGGGAATTCTGACACAACCTGTTCCACTTTGTGGAGTCTGAAATCATCAAGCACAACAATGTTGGTTGTGCTGCAGTAATTAATCCAAAGGTACTCCTTGGTGGTTTGGAGAAAATCAAGTAATATCTGCTGTTATGGGAGCCCTTAATCATTTGATACTGGTCCAACTGCAAGGACCAAGAAGCACTACCATGGAATAGGTCTGGGAAAAACAGCTGCATAATGTGCTACACCATCCTTGGACCACTTCTTGACCCAAATATGCCTAGACCTGAGTGAGGAGGAAAACAACAACTCATCTATATAGAAGAACAGGACATTCACAGTTACTTTTAAGGCCAGATAAATTTTGGTATAAATGCGGCAATCCTTGATTGTCTTCTCACTGTTTTGATTATACAGAGAAATCCCCAGTACTTTCCACAAGAAGCCAAGATTTACTATGGTTTTGAACAAGAGTTTTTGAAACAGAGAGCCCAAACTTGATGGAAAGCATTGATTGGACAGCAAGTGAGTCCAGGTGACACTTTTTGGATACCCACCTCTTGATTGCATCAATGTACATGGGTTGTAGTAGTTTGGGCTGTCTTTTTGCCCTGGCAGATTCTGTCATTTGACCAGTGTCACTGTATTTTTGTTGAAGTTGCCAATATATCTGCCCGTGACATCAAACCAGGAAAAAATATCCCAAACTGACATTCCTCTGTGCAAGCAGTTGAGGAGAGCTTTACGCTCACTATCTGTCAACTGATGCCAGCCCTTGGCAGGTACCACAACACCCTAGCTATCAGGCTCAACACACAGAATGGGGACCTTTGTGTAGAAGGTGGGATCACCTTTGTTGCCGTGGCACCATTAATGATGGAATAACAACAGGCACATATGGCTCCTCAGTTGTGGCCAATGGCTCATAGGAGGGTTCAAAAACACGCGGGCATGTGATGACAACTCTGGGATCCAGATTGCAGGGCCAGGCCATAACTGGATAAACAGTGGAGGTGTATGCAACCTCAATATTACTAATGGCCTTGATATGAAAGACTTTGGTAGCAGGCCTTGAGAGTGGATTTTGTCTGAGATTCAAGCTGGTTGTTCTGGCTTGTGACTTGGGAGGTGATTGACAGGTGCTGACGCCTTAGAAGGCCTGTGTGTTGGCATTACTCCCCTTGAGTTGTGTTATGGGTCTATTATTGGTCCCTCTGGGACGCCCTCATGGACAGGCTGTCTCACAGGATGGTGTAGGGGCTGGTTGGGAATGGGATTGTCTGTCCATAAAAATAAAATAAAAGTATATTTTAGATTAAATATGTAATTATTTAAATTTTAGCTTTAACTGTGGGTATTTGTTTTCTCTTGAGTTAGCCTTGAATAGTAACATAATTTATATATCCATGATTTGAAGTGTATAATATTGTATCCTTTCTGGGCTTAGATAATTTTAAAGTTAATCACTTTTTATGTCTAAACATGGTTATTGAGATTGAATTTTTCATTTGATTTTAGTTGTGATGGAGCTTATTGATTTGGGTTGGTGTTTACTAGTGTGCTCACTGTACATTAAATTTGGATTCCAGTTCCTGCAATTATTATTTGAGTTTACTAGTGACATTCAAAAGTGATTTTAAATTTGGCTCATGGATTTGACAATCCTGCAGTTTCAAAAAAACATAGTAAACTTAATGAAAATGGTTGATGGATTTGAACGCTTCAAATCTGATTCCAGTTAAAATTAATTTTGTCCATTGGAAATATACAGTTTCACTTGAAATTTGAAAAGTGTCTATGAGTTTCCACATTTTTAAAAAATCAAATAAAAATACAAAGAATTCAATTTAATTAAAAAATCCATCCAACAAAAGTGATTTGAACTTTGGATCAAGGATTTGACAATCTCACATTTTTACATTTAGTTTTTGAATTTACAGTGCAGTAGTTTTCAAACCTGTTGAGATAAACATATATTAGTCAGTTTAGAACGCATGAATTCAGTCACAAAATAGAATTTTAACCAGAACCAGTTGAAGTTCAATCTACTCATTAAACCTTTCATTTATCTATAGCCAGAAAACAAAAACAGTCAATAACACAACAAAAAGAAAGTTAAATACTGAATTCCAAAAATGAGATAGCAAGTGCATGGTAACCAAATTCAAAATTCACACAATCCAGTCACTTCTTGAAGCATTCTACATCAAATTTGATAATGATTGTGTGGCTAATATGATACAAACAGAGATCACATGAGGTTCAGTCACAAAAGTGATGAGCTCAAACACAAAACAACTCATTTTTTGAAAATATTGATTATTTTTGGGACTCAAATTGAAAATAGTGGATTTCAGGACTGAATCCACCAAAATCCATCCAGGGAACTACAGGATATTTTTTAATGGACTCACTCCTAAACTTGGGCATTTATGTCTGAGAAAATATCTCATAAAGGAGTACTCATTTAAATAAAATTGATTTTCTAGAAATACTTTGCTTTTCTGTTTTTAACAAAAATTTTATTGCTGTTTGTTGGTATGAGTTTTTCAAGTGAAGATGCCTTTGAGGTCGTCAAGGAGTAGTACCAGGAGCTCTACATGGAACATAGCCTAGCTGAGAAACTTGGTGTATCAATCCAGGGAAATTTCCAACTGGTAACCTTGGGTAACAAGATAACAGACCTGTCCCACAAATGTGAAGAGTTTGTCTCCCTGAAGTTAAACAAGATATTACTGCCCACCAGATTCCACGTCATGGAGAAGCTTCCCAAACCTGTAGTGATAGGTTTCAAATGGTGGGTTGACCACCAATTGAACTTGGACTATAAGAACCATCAAGTGACTGTCACTCATGAGAGCCAAACCTTAGAGGTCCCCTGCCTGAACCCTCAGCAGACGCCTGAGCTAAACAACATCACCATGGAATCCTGCAAAGCTGAGATCCCAAAATGTTTGAAGCCTTGTGAGTCTGTCTTCTCCAAAGAAGAAGCCACTGCCTTGCTAAAACATAGCCAGTTTGACCACGCCATTGACCTCCTCCCCGGAACCCAACCTAAACATGGACCCATCTATAGTTTTAACATGAAGGAGCAAGCCGCCTTAAGAGAGTACTTGGATAAGATGTTGAAGAAGGGATATATAAACGTCTCCAAATCTCCTTGTTTGTCCCCTCTATTGTTTGTTAAATAGAAGGGTGGCAACTTACGTCCTTGTGTCAATTACCAGGACCTAGACAGCATCATTGTGAAGAACAGATACCCCATAACCAATGCCAAAGACCTCTCAGACCAGCTTTTGGGAGCCAATGATTTCTCAAAGGTTGATTTGAGGGACGCCTTTAACCAGATCCGGATCAGGCCTGGCAAAAAATGGAAAACTGCCTTCAAGACTAGGCAAGGTCTTTTTGAATACTTGGTTATGCCGTTTGGGCTGTGCAACGCGCCCAGTACCTTTCAAAATATGGTGGATGTGGTCTTGGGAGGACTCAAGGATCAGTGTTATGTAGTCTACTTAGATGACATCCTCCTTTACAGTTGCACACCTGAGGAGCATGTTGAACACCTTCAAGCTGTCCTACAATGCTTCAAGGAACACAGACTCTTTGTTAAGCTCCAAAAATATGAGTTTTCCAAGAAGAAGTAGAGTTCCTGGGGTACAATGTACTGAAAGGAGATTTTGCAATGACGCCTGATAAAATAGAGGCCGTGACATCATGGCCTGAACCTAAGAATTGCAAGGAGGTCAGAAGTTTCCTGGGCCTGGCAAACTTCTGCCAGGAATTTGTCCAAATTTTTTCTTCAATCTGCTTGCCCTTGACCCGCCTCACCTCTGAGAAACATCCTTTTGTGTGGGATGATACCGCCAAGTCAGCCTTTGAGTTGCTAAAGAACGCCTTTTTTCTGCTCCTGTCTTGGCAATTACAGTTTACAATAAGCCCTTCTTTATTGAAACAGACGCCTCTGACTTTGCATTAGGGGGGTGTTGCTTCAGGAGGGGCATGATAGTAAGCTGCACCCTATAGCTTACTACTCAATG
The DNA here is from genome assembly GCA_014839935.2 of Entomophthora muscae. NCBI lineage: Eukaryota > Fungi > Entomophthoromycota > Entomophthoromycetes > Entomophthorales > Entomophthoraceae > Entomophthora > Entomophthora muscae. The sequence goes on along the minus strand of QTSX02000766.1, from coordinate 109,475 downwards.
AAGTTCACTCCGCCTGGGTTAAACTACCCCATCTACTTAAAAGAGATGCTTGCTATCATCCAGTCCTTGAAAAATTGGAGAAGATACTTGTGTGACGCCAACCACCCTGTAAGAATCATGACCAATCACAAGAACCCAACATACTTCTTCAAACCACAACAACTGAATCAGCAACAAGCTAGATGGGCCTTATTCCTAGCTGATTACAACTTATCAATCAGCTATAAGCCTGGCAAGATCAACATTGTACCAGATGCCTTAAGCCAAAGAGTTGACCTTTTTCCTAGTGCCAAAGAGATTGAAGAATTCAACACTAAATCCTTGCCGTCCCCAAACATGATTGAGCCAATGCTCCTATTCCTGGGGCTAGCCAGTAGAAGAGAAGAAATACAACTAGATCAGACTGTAGACCAGCACTGCATCTCCATCATGGAAGAATTAAAGAAAGATATAAACAGTTGATACTACCAAAATTGTTACTCCCTACATGGAAACACCCTGCAGCTACATGGACGCACCTATGTACCAGAAGGCCCAATGCGCTTAGAGATACTGAAGGAATACCACAACTCCCCCATGTCAGGACACCCTGGATGTACAAAGACTCTCAAAGGGGTTCAGAGAGCCTACATGTGGCCCAGGATGAAGCCAGAGATTGAAGGATACCTCAGTGGTTGCAAGACATGCAGACGTACTAAACCTAAGCAAGGAAAGCCAGAAGAATTGCTACAACCCCTTCAGATTGCAGAAGGCCCTTGGAAGTCAGTTTCCATGAACTACATTGTGGGGCTACCCAATTCAAAAGGATTCAACGCCATCCTTGTAATTGTCAATTGCTTCATCAAGATGGCTCACTTCATTCCAACAACAACCAAAGTAACTGCAAAGTAAACTGTCACTCTATTCCGTAACCAAGTATTCATAAACCATGGACTCCCACAAGAAGGGGTCTCAGACAGAGGCCCACAATTCACCTCTAAGTTTTGGGCCCAAATCCTAAAGGACTTGGGAATAAAAAGATTGTTGTTTACCGCATACCACCCACAGAGCAATGAACAGACTAAGAGAGTGAACCAGGTCCTTGAACAGTACTTACAATGCTACGTTAACTTGGAACAGAACAATTGGATAACCCACTTACCAATGGCTCAGTTTGCGTACAAAAACCAAGACTAAAGCTCCACTGGTATGTCCCCCTTCAAAGCCAACTACGGATTCAACCCCACATGGAATGCCCCCCCACAGAGGAAGCCAACAACCCCAAAGGACAATACTGGGTTAGCAACATCTACACATACCAAGAAGAATGTGCCAAGAACCTGAAAAGAGCAGTACAAGTATACAAGGATTTTGCTGACAAGAAACAAAGCCCTGGCCCCCCAATTGAAGTAGGAGTTCTTGTGTATCTCAGCGCTAAGAACATCAAGACCACTGCCCCTTGCGCTAGCTTGAGCCCCTGTCAAACAGGTCCTTACAAAGTCTTACAAAGTCTTACAACGCATTGGTACTATAGCATACCAACTAGAACTGCCCCCCAGATGGAAGATTCACAACTTATTCCACCGCTCCCTGTTATCAAAAAAGAAAGGACCCGCTCTCCTGCACCAGATAGTGAGAACAGCTCCCCCACCCATCAAAATAGGAAGCTTCACGGAACACAAGGTTGAAGCCATCTTGGGACACAAACTCCAATACCAAAAACCTCACTTACTGGTCAAATGGAAAGGATACCCCCATGAAGAGAATACTTGGGAACCTGAATCCAACCTGGAGAATGCCGCCATCCTACTAAAGGAATATAAGTCTCAGAGTAAAGAGTTGTTCTCTGCAAGCTTGACTATGGTAGGGGATGATGTCAGGGCCCAGATTGCCCTGGACAGTCAGCTGGCCTCCTTAGAGGTGATTAAACATGCAGCTTGAAAACCCCCACAAAGCACTTTCAAGGGAAAAATAACCCACTTTTGACTAGCAAATGGCCCATGATTTGAGAGGCACACAAGCCTCAAATCCCTGGCATTGAGCCTGTTATCAAATTTGGGCCACCTACCTATCAGGAAATGGCACATTGGGAGCAAAATTGTTTGATTGCGCAATCAGGCAATCAATTCATTGTGGGAGCTAAAAATAACTGTAGCAACTTGTCATGCTGCAAATTTCAAAAGGTTAATGTTGTAGCAGCCAATGAGATCTCACCCTCTTGGCCAAGCATGCAAATTCCGGTTAAAATTGTAAATCCAACTCCAAATGATGCCATCAGTTCTCTGGTGGCACAAAAGGCCACAGAATCTTCAGTAAGTATAAGTAGTAAGGGGGAAGCCTCCTCACTGTTGACATCTTAATAAAGCGAGTTTATGCCTAGAAATTATTATCTTATTGCAGGAATTGTCTATTTTTGCTCAAATTTAATTATTCTCTTTGCATCTATTTGTGAATCCACTACTCAATACAAACTTGCATACCCATATCCTCCCGGCCATACTCCTGTTGTCCTTGCCAACCTGCCCTGCACCCTTGACCTGTAGTATTTCCATCCCCATCACCTGGATCTGCCATCAGTAATGAAGGATATTCCAACTGCCCCTCCTCTCCCTGACGCGCCTCCCACCCAGGACTTTAGCAAGCTGGGGTTTGTCTATATCACAGTATTGGGTCTGGCCAACCAAGTTGTGCCCCATACTGGGAGTTGGCGCCCCCTAGCCACTGCTCTAGACTACCTGGTCTGCATAGCACCTATTGTGTACATGGCCTTTCAGGCCTGGCCTGCCTCCCCTGTGGGAGTCCAGCCGGACTCTAGTATGGGCCGTGACAAACCTGCAATTGAGAAGCAGATGTCTAAGTCTAAAGACCAGGAGCCAAAGGCAAAAGAAGCAGGAGTCTATTGCTGATGAGCAGGAATATAAGGCCAAAAAAGGGAGTCTGAGATATGTTTGGAGGACTCTAAGTATTGGCACCTATCAATGGTTACATGGATCCCTGGGAAATAAACAAGAAGATTTCTAAGGGGATCTTCCTTCTGAGAGTAAAATAAAAGCCCATTTTGACCCCTATACATATTTATGTGATAGATTTCCCTTACTAGAGAATGACAACCCCTTCCAGCCAGTCCCTGGCTATGACCCAGGACACACTTTGGGGACTGGTGGACAGGAACCCCATAGTACTGGTACAAAAATATTTCTCTTAACTTGTTGGCCACCTGGAGCTTGGCCAATTTTAGATTTAAAATTTTCCTGAGCCACCCAATTTAGTGCGCTGAAGTGGCCTCCAAGAAGATTGAGGCAGACAGCCACAACAACTTAATTTTCTCTTCTGGTCATGCCAATCTACACCTGGGTGATGTGTTGTTCTTCAATATTGGGGACACCATCTGTGGGTTCAACCCCATGACCCTCAGCCAGGTGGTTAGTGCAGCCAATAACCCTAGTGTGCTATTTTCTTGTCAAAAGGTTGATGACATGTTTACAAAGATGGCTTTGAATGCTCTCAGCAGCAGCCAACCACCAAAGGATCCACAGCTGCCCCCTTGCTATTCCCTGGCGTACAAGCCAATTTCCATCCTTCCTGAGTCCAAATATGATATCATGTACAATCAATTTTTCCAAGCTGCTGAAGGCACTCAATCACCACTGGGCCCTCCAGCTGCCCTAGTCCCCAATCAACCAATACAGTTGTTTGGAACCTGCCCCCAGCCAATCAAGTCCTACCCCCTCAATCCAGCCCACCCCTCTAGTTTGCCCTGCCAAATCCATTTTGCCCAATAAAACTTCCCCCTAATAATTTTTATTATTTAATTTATATTGGTTTAACTTTTATGTGTTCTTTTATTGTTATAATATATATTTTACATTAAACTACAGTAATGAGTGATTTTTATCATACCATAAGTTAAATTTGGCCGCTTTAATATTTATTAATTCTATTGTTTTCTATTACAACTTTAATATTTTTGAAGCGCTGCAACAAAGTGAAATTAAAAACTACAAGTGCTACGGATCAGTCAATTGGAATGGGCGTACATATGGTGTCTTTGTGCTTGGCCCAGACCAGACACGCCTCAGTTATTTTACCCAGTCTAACTTAATTAAATAAGCCTGTTAAAAATGGGACATTTCTTTATTTGAAAATTGGCGCACCAACTTGTGGTCAATCTAGCACCAGAGAACCTAGGGGTCAGGTGCTAGATTGACCACAAGTTGAATTGCCAATTTGCAAACAAAGACATGTCCTATTTTCAACAGGCTTATTTTATTAAGTTAGACTGGGTAAAATAACTGAGGCGTGTTTGGTCTGGACCAAGCACAAAGACAACACATGTACGCCCATTCCAATTGGCTGATCTGTAGCACTTAAAGTTTTTAAATTCACTATATTGCAGCACTCCAATAATATTAAAGTTATTATAAAAAACAATATAATTAATAAAAAATCTATCACATTGAAATATCTCTGAATTGTATGATCTACATATAAACCATGAATGTGATTATTTTTTAATAAATTTGTACCCCACAAATAATTAGCACATCAAGTATAGAGAAAATTATATTGTACTTGGACAAAACATGTTGTTCATGATACTAAGAATGGGTTAGTTTACAAGCTCTGAAATATATGATCTAAATATAACCCATGAAAGTGATTATCTTTTAATAAATGTGTACTTTTGGTTGAAATTGGCATACTGATTCAAGAACAAATTATATTGTACTTGGACAAAACATGTACATTGACAAAAAATTATTATTCATGAACCTGGGATGGGGTGGAATATCTGTCAGGATTGACAATTTTCTCCCCTTGAAACCCAGGCCCAAGGGCAGGATTTGAACCCTTGACCCTGAGCCCCTGCAGGCTGTCTTCCTGCGCTTTAATGGGGTCAAGTTCCCACAAGCTAAAACCAATAATGATTATCCAAAAGGTGAAGCTAGCCAAACCAAAAAAATCATTGCACTAAATGCATTAGTAATCAATGCACCTAACGGAGGCAGAAAAACTCCTACCATCTGCTTTATGGGCTTGAAGACTGCCTTGGTGGTCATCCAGGATGTGTCACCTGAGAAAAGCACAGGCCCAGGGCCCAACACCATGATTTCAACCCAAGAACAATATAATCCAGTCATCAATTCAATATTTCTGACTAATTAAAGAACTTCTGGCCCAGGTGCCATTTCACCGCCTTTGAACCCAAGCGTTCAGACCCCCCAGCCCCACATTTTCTGATGCCCTGATGAACCCCCTATGGAAAATATTAAGTTTGGAGGTGGGGTGCTATATAGACCAAAGGACCTCACACTCAAAACTTATCACCATTTTTAATAAAGGTTATGTCTTTTTGCTTCTACAGCTGCTGCCTTATTTTATTTTTACCAGCTATCAATTCAGTACAAGATCACCTGGCCCTCTTGCTCTTATGCCCACAGATTCTCATCCTCCAGGTGTTCCCTTTGGTCCTGTCTCCTCCAAAGAGTACCTTTTTAAAACATGAGTGTAAGGAATACACACCAGAAAAGATCCTTGAACTAGATCCCTTGGCCTGCATAAAATCAGCAGTTAGGTACAACTGTCAAAGCCCCTGGATCCTATTGTCACCAAAAATATTTAGAGGCAATTTCAACTACCTGCCTTCCTATAAACTTGATATGGAACCACCTGTGACCCCCAAGCCAATTCCTGCCTCCTCACCCAACCTTCCAACTGACCACACCAGTAAACTGATTGGGATTGTGTATATCACCCTCACAGGGGTGATTGACACTATATTCTCAACCGCCAGCCCATGGTCCTGGGTGGGGAAGTTTTCTCCTACCTCTTTAAGTTAGCTTCTCTCTTTTGGTTGGCACTGCCTGCAAAAACCTGGCCTGCATAATCCCTGAAAATGTCAGGCCAGCTGCCCAAGCTTGGATCCCTGACAATATTAAATAATATACAGAATATTAATATTAAATGAATAGTATTACTTAAAGTTTATAAAAAATCTTAATTAAAATCAGTTAAATTTTTAAATCTCTATTAGATAAAATAAAATAGATATAGTTTATTGGATATTTTATTGATATAAAGGGTGTTGAGGTAAGAATAAGGAAGACATGTCAGAATTGGATGTGATGATCAAGGAATTTGCACACAGTGGTGACTAAAATCAAGCAGGTCAGTCAAAAGGTGAAGAAAATGCTAAAGGAGGTGGTGTTAGAAGGTAACAAGCTAGAAAAACATATTGTGAAGGCCATGAAGAATAAGATACTCAATACTACTGATAAAGAGTGCCTTTTGGGGAAGCTTCAAATATAGAATTATGAAAGAAGAGAAGTTAGTTTTATTGGATAGTATTTTAGACTCATATAAATTTGGCTGTGGCAGAGATTTAGTTGGATCAAACCTAGGGGTTGGTCATGTACAGGATGGATTCAAGCCATTGGATACTTGGATTGTCATGTGATATTGCTTGGTTGCCATTCTTGCTATGTTGAACTGTATATTGGAAGGGCACCAAATCGGGCAATGGCTGGATGTTAAGTAAGTTGGCAGTAGCCAGAATGCTTGTATATCCAGACCCTCAACACTACCAATAAATTTGCTTCCAGGATCTTGAACGTACAAAAAAATGTTCTTACCAACCTGCAGTTCAAGTCACAGGGGTTTGAAACTGTGGAGGCGTGGTCAAAGGATCCCAAAATGTTTGAGCAAATAAAAAATAAAAAGAAACATAAACCAACAGAAGAAGACCAGCAACCATCTAGTGACAAGTCTTGTGAAGCAGCCCCTGTCAAGAGGGCAACAGGTAAAGATATAGAAGGTAAAAAATAAAATATTAAATAGATAAAAATATTATACTAACTTTTTTATTTATAGAAGAAAAAAAGGAGTAATCTGCCAATACCTAAAACCCTACATATCACAAACCTTTACAACAACTAAATCCCCCACATTAGGCGTCAGCTGGTCCTGACACCAGCTGCCACCTCCAAGATAATTAAAAAAATTAGAAATAAATTACCCTATGACATCAGAACAACTTGAAGCACTCCAACCAAAGCAATATGATACTGAATGGTTAGTCTCATCTTTGACTGCGGCTCCTAACCTCCACTTTGACCAGTATGTTCTGCTCCCTAAATTCAACAAGCTCTTTGTTGTCCTTTCTGGGAATTTTTCAGAACCATGTCATACCAAAACTTACCTGAGATGAAGAGAGGACAAAAAGAAGTATGTTTCTGTTTCCTGACCAAGCACACAATATCACATGTCCTAAAAAATTCTAAAGAAAAAATAACCATCCTTAGCCATAGTTTATCTGCCATCCTGCCTGCCATTGTAGGCGTCCTTGGATACTTTGGGGCCAAATTGTGCTCCAACAAGACTGGAATACTACCAACCACAAAAAAAAACTTTTTGCTACCACATCCTTAGAATATAAAATAAGTAACCTATACAATAAAGTTTGTGATTTCTCAGCCATGTTTGCAGGGCAGAGACTTCATTTAATTGTTGACCTAGGTCTTTTTTTAATGATGGGGATTAAAGCAGAAGAATGTGTCCTGTCTGATGTAATAATAAAGCTAGAATAAATTTTCCATTTATTAGATAGAAAAAAAGGCCCCTAGTTACAGCTCAATAGAGCATGTTATTCAGGATGCAGTTATTCTTGCCACCACATATGGGATGGCAGCTCCATTGGAAAAATCTTCCTGGCCAATTGTATCACAGTGCTCCTTTACTCAAGCTGTCACAATTAATATAGTACAGGAGCAATGTCAACATACACTTTAGCAATAGAAACTACTAGTTTATTTCAACGTCAAGTCCTGGTATTCTGCCACTCACACCCCCAATAAAGCTCTAAACCCAAATAAATTTTTAAATTTTTCATATATAATTTCTTTAAAATCTACTCTAATTGAACAATTCATATTCAACAATTAAATACATAGTAAAAAATAAATATTTCTGTGTGTTCATTCATTCATCCTTCTTTGCTTTGTTAATTTTCATTATATATGACAGTATACAATTGTTATCATATAAAGAGTGTCAATATAAACTAACCTAGATAAAATCAAATATAAATATATAAATATTTTTGTGTATTATCCATTCATTAATTTGGCTTTGCTTTGCTTTGTTGATTTTTATTATACCTGACAGTATACATGCAGAATAGCATAAATAAATTCAATAAAAATTAAACTAAATAAAAACAGATATTAAAAATAAGATGCAAAAAAATATTTAGAATAGCAAAGCCTTTAATTGATTGGCTTCTTGGAGAGGCACACAGGGAGAAACAAATCAGCAAGGTCATAGAATTCAGCCACAGTTTCAGCTGAGAGGGTATGGACACTGACCTGCAGCAAATTGAAAAAATCATCAGGCCCAGGTGGTGCCCCTTTCTTGATTACTTGCTTGAGCCACCCAAAGACCTCCCCTATTGAGTTGAGGAGTGGGAAATAGAAGGGAAAGAATAGAAGGCGTAGAGGTACTGTAGCCAATTGTTGGGAGCCAATTTCACGCCTGGCTCAATCACCTGAAATTCATTGAGAATATCTGATACCTTGTAGAGCCCAACATTATCAAGCACAATTACATTGGTGACACCCAAGCTGGTTACTTGGAGGTGCTCCCAAACCAATTAGATAAATCCCAGAAAGGACCCACTATTATGAGAACTCTTGATTATTTGGTAGAGCTCAATGCCAAGGGGACCAAGAAGGGCTACCATTGCGTAGGCAACAGACCAGAAAGCTGCACGCTAGGACATGCCCTTCTTTTTGCCTTTGGGGACATATTCATACTCATTATGCATTGACAATGCAAAAGAGGACTCATCAATATAGAAAGACTTTACTGCACCCTTTTCCTTGAGAACAGTAACTGTATTGGTATATTTTTGGTGGTAATTGATGTTGTCTGGTCTTTTCCAATTGTATAGAGAAACCCTGAGTTTCTTCTAAGAGAATCTCAGACTCTTCACAGCGCAATAGCATATGGAAATTGAGGCCTCAATGCCAAAAAAGACTCAACCATTGACTGAATATTTTCCAGTTCAAGATGCCAGTTCCACTCAATCCACTGTCAGATTTCCCAAAGGTGTTCTTTAACCAATAGGACTGGTTCACTCTTGGATTTCTACAAAAGGAGAACAGTGCCCATTTTCAGGTAGGTTTTTTGGAGCCTATGGGCAGATTTTTCCAAGATCCTGACAATGGCTGTGATCTTCTTGTAGTCTGGTCTCTCCTGCATGAGCCTCCTGAAGATCTTGCAGATGCAGTAGGGATGATGTGGTACTTGACCTTTTTAGAAGTAGGGATCAACTCTGCAGGATTGGGCATAGCACAGGGCATGGACACTTGGCTGTAGAATGCAGCAACCTTCTTTAGCACCTTCTTCCCTTTAGTTGTTTGGAAATACTGGGGCTGCTTATTGTCATCTTGTCCTTTTTTATCACTAATGTAGGGCTCATATGATGTGTCAAGCACAGTCTTAACTTTCCCCAGAATATTAGCTGGAACACTGTTGCAGCAGTATACAGGGTTGCACACCAAGGACACCCTCTCAGTAGTGATATCATTTACTGATTTTCTGGTGATGACCTTGGTGAATTTTCTGGTCAGCTTTTGGACCCTGGTATTTATGCTCTGTGCCCTTGCACTCTATTCCCCTTGAGATGGTTGTGTCAGTGCAACCTCAAAATTGAACTTTCCTCTGTCTCCTCTTTAGTAGGCACTTGTGTTGCACTAACTCTGTTCTTTTGTCCCACAGGGCAACCAAGACTGCGGTGCATAATAGGTCCATTGTTACTTGTTTGTTGTGAAGCTTCCATTTTGATATACAATTAAAAAAAGAACAGTTTATCTATATAATTTATTTATTTTAGTTTTTATCTCCCCATATATACTAGCATGAAAGCTTGCAGTATCTGCAGTTTATTTCAAATTAGGTTTTAGATCTCTATTTTAATTATTTTTGGTTGTAAATATGCACTGTTACTTATATGTTTAGATAAATTTGATATTTTTATTGATCCTAATCCCAAAACAGACACTCAGCATATTTATTTCCTTTTTTATTCTAGAATTTATTCTTAATTAGGACAAGTTGGTAACAATATTACAGATTCACTCATTTGTTTTGATATTTGATATTTACATTGTCTTTTTCAGTTGCTATTGTGGCGTGTTGTTGGATTGAGTTTGTAACTTTTTTGACTGAGTTCCATACATTCATAAAAATATAGTAAACATAGTAGATGTTTTCTGTGACTGAAATTCATGTGTTCTAGTGTTTGATACACATGGATCATTATTTTTATGTTATGCCTAGGCGCCAGATTGATTATTTTATAACTTAATCACATTCATATTCAAATTATTCAGAAGCTTAAAATAAAATCAATCCCAAAAAATTTAATTGGTCTTGGGCTTAGATGTTTTTTTTAAAAATAAGTCATCAATTTTAGAATTGAAAATTGCAACTTATAGTATTACTGAAAATATCTTAAGTGCTACTACAAACTACAAACCAAAAATATTTATGATGAGTTGCATGGGAGAGTAATAGCAGCCCCAAAGGTATAAATGCTATTACCCTATATTTGGCTCATCATAAATATTCTTAGTTTGTTTCATAAAAAAGGTTGTTTTTTTGAAAGACTGATAACTCTATTTAAAATACACCCTCTAGTAAGTTGCCCTACTTTATGAACTTGCCTCAATACACCACTAGCATCTTTTGATATTTTTGTTTCTCTGGTATCATCACATGATTTCAAATGATAAGTTATCTCAGAATATTCTGATAAACTTTCAAATGTTAGAGGTGAAGTATATAACTTCACATCTTTCATCAAATAAGAAAGATTTATGCACAGATTTTTACCTTCAAGCTCTCTTTTTATAGGCCTAACTTTTCTTTCATAAATATAAAAGAATGACTTTTGAGAAATATTTAAGCCTGATAGTACTGATTTATATAGTTCTTTTCTTTTTTCTTCATGCTCAAAAATATTTTTCAAATCATTAATATTTTTGATATAAAGCTCATTTTCTTTTTCATTTTTTCAACTTCTTTGATTACTCCCTCTCAGGGAATTAACGCCCCAAGAAAGTCACCAAATGGCCCACCAAATGGCCCACCTAATGATTCACTGACTAGTCAATAGGTTGGTAGCACTCCTATCAGTTGACCATCTATCACACAGATCAAACATCCAGATCCTGAAAGGAATACAACTTGAGCAAGCCTTATGACTTAAGAGGAACATTACTCAGATAAGCCCCATGACCTCCATGACGTACACAGAAAGTATGTGGCTTTTCACAATACTGTTGAGTTTATACTTATGGGAAGTATAATAAACGGAAAAAAGGGGAAGATTTAAGAAGAGAATGATACTTTATTGAATATGAATATAGAATAATATATATTATCATGACAAGCCACATACTGTCCATGTACGTCATGGGGGTCATGGAGCTTATCTGAGTAATGTTCCTCTTGAGTCACAAGGCTTAATCAAGTTGTGTTACATTTAGGACCTGGATTGAGTGATCTCTGTCATAGATGATTGACAGATAATGGTGCCACCAGTTTATTGGCTGGCCAGGGAACTATTCAGTGAGCCATTTGGTGATCTACTTGGGGCGTTAATTCCCTGAGAGGAGTTAATTGAATATATTGAAACAATACTATATAATATTCTATATTAATATAAAAGAAAAGTATCATTCTCTTCTTAAATCTTCCCCTTATTCCGTTTATTATACTTCACAGAAGTATAAACTCAACACATTTAACATTTTTGATATTACACCAAAGTGACCATCAACAATGCTTTTTCCATAATATTAAACAAAACAATTATATTTTATAGAACCCTTAATATAATTAGGTGCCTCTTTAAATAAGTAATATAAAAATTCATTTGATTTAAAATGATTTCCATTATCAGTACACACTTTTATATTTTATATTTTTTAAAATCTATCTAATTTAAGAAGACTTATTAGACATTCACCTGAAAATAAAGAATTATGTGATAATATTTGAGTAAAAAATCATGATATTCATATTTAATCTTATTGTTTTCTTTAAAAACTAATGCAAACCCTAATAATAAGACAGGTTTTTTTGAATAAAAACAATTATTGGTTTCAATTGGACCACTTCCAACCTTTAAGTCTTCTTTATAATCTATAGCTACAACACAAGACTCATCATCTAATTTGTTAATATCTTTTTTATATTCACTATTTTGTGTCATGCCCTGCCCCAAAGGGCAGGCTCTTTAAATTATTATATTTGATTGTTTTTGTTTGATTATTTCCTACTTTAAATTTAAAGATTTGGAATTTGAATTTAGAGTTAATATTTAAGTATTTTTAATCTAATTACCTTGTTTTTACGTTGATTCACATTCAAGTTGTTATCAGCCTTTCATGCTATTCAATAGCTTTATATTTTCTATTTTCAAGTTAGAAAATTCTTAAATTTAAATTACCTTTTTGCAACTCCTGTTACGTAGTTGCTGGCTCTTCCCCAGCTTATATTGCTAATCTCTAGCTGCTCTGTGCTTCAGTTTCTGCTGCTCCTCCAGGTTCCCTCCTGTCTTTTCCTCCAGTTGCCCCTTCTCTTGGCTGTTGTTTACCCTATGCCATTATTTTAAACTGAATGAAAATTAAGTATAAATAAAGAGCTTGTGAAGAGTAGGCTTTAAGCCAAAATTCTAAGTGATATCTTCCCTTCAAATCTTTACCAATTTTTAACTTGAGATCTTAATTTTTAGAAATTTATACATTTTTATTAATTCATTTTTAAGTTTTGTCTTTTCTCTTCTTGAATAAATGAAAGTTATAAAACAGCAAGTCTTAGGCTTTTTGTATCCATTATTTTCCCTTAAGGAATCTTTTAATAGTTATATGTACCAGTTTGCTGATGGAGAGTATCCCAATATCAACATTCCCTTAGTTACTAACTTTTCAATATTAAATACCTTGTTTTATCTTCTTTGTTTGGGGTTCTTAAACTCTATCACTCCTTTTTTAACCCAGTATAGGTTCTTAGCAGGATTATTTGAAATAATATTACAGGCAGTTCCTACCTTTTTTTACCTTCTGAATCTAAATCCTAATGCTCTACATGCTTTAGCTTATAACCTTGCACCATTATGGGCAAGACCTTAAATTTTGATGAACATAAAATTCTTGGTGCTGCTTAATAGTCTTCAAGTCATTGTCTATAGATTCTGGTAATGGTAAATTTTTATTTTCATATTCTTCCTTCTTTTTTCCAGTGAATTTTTTAAATTACAAATATTGCACATATCAGTTTATTTTTTACCCTTTATTATATTTTTAGGGATTAATTTATAGTAAGTAGAAAATGAAACTGAAATTTCATTTTTTTGTTTTTGTTTTTATATATTTATTTTTTTGTTTTTAAGAGAGCATTTTATTGCAGTTGAGTATTCAATCATTTCTTTTTCAATAACTTTATAAAAAATTTCAGGCACTTTTTTTGTAAACTGGCTTGTTTCAAAAGAATTTTCCAGCAATTTTTTAATTATTTATTTTTTTAATGAATAGTTCTTATTTTTCAGCTTTTTTTGTTTAAGCTTACATTTTTATTTTTATTTATTTTTCTTGAGTATTCAAACTCACTTTTGATTATATTAAACCCCATATCATTAAGCTCTTTTAAAGAGTAGCTGGAAGTAACCAGAGATTGCAAGGCTGTGAGATGTTTTTGGGGAGAAGATTTCAGGAGATCCTTTAAGTTTTCAATCAACTCATTGCTTTTTGATTTTGAATAGTTGGAAGGAACCAAGATCTCCCAAATTCAGTTTGAGCAAGGAAGTGCTTGGTGAAAGTATCAAGATTATCACCAGCAATAAAGAGGAATGCCTTTTTTAACATTGTAATTCTTTCTTTTTTGTTGAAGCTCCCAAGGAAAAAGGATAGCATGGCAGAAGTATATTTAACTGAAGACATGGTAGTATTTTGAATCTGTAATTAGTCCAGATCTCTTAAATGTGCCTTAATGATGGAGTAGTTCTGATCAGAGTGTGGCATTTGAATGGGGTCTTTTGGATTAGAAGCTTTGTGGTGCTTTAGTTTTTATAGACCAAGCTAAGTGGCACCATTCTGAAAGAAATGGTGTGATAGCTTTTACTATAGTTTAAAATAGAATTTATGTTTGTAGAATTAATTAAATACCAAGTTTTTATGCACAAGTAATTCTTGTGAATCAGCTAAGCATCATTATTGCATCATATCCTCTTTGTAACCAATGCAAACCAATTAAAAAAGTATTCACTTAACTGTAACTCTTCCACATATTTTTAAAATGATAAAATATTAAAGAATTCCATTTAAGGATGCTTAATTTGAGGTTCAAAGCTCACTTGAACCTTAAAATTAATCTAAACAGTGATAAAAACATTCTAACTTCAAACTATCATAAAATCCTAAAGAATTGAGCTTTTTGAATAAAATAAAATGCAAAAATAAAGCTCTAAATCTTATCATCAATTTTTTAAAATAAAATATATATAAACAATAAAAATTTAACTTTTTTTAGCTTAAAGCAATCTATTTTATTTTATTATCAGAATAATAAAAAAATCTGACATATGCTCCTCTGAATTGCTTTTGCTTTAAAATTCAATATAGTTACATATTAAATATTTTAACACCAATAGAAAGATAAGATTCTTGGCTTTATTTTGATAGCTTACAGTGTAAAAAAATGTTAAATTTTCATTGAGATATTACTGTTTTAAATATAAACATTTGTAATTTGAATTTTTCAAAATCAAACTGTGTTATGCTGAGACTTGATCAGTAAGATATAACGGGGGTAAAGGCCGGTCCTTACAGTCTTGTGGGTTCAAAGACAGAGGTATTTGTCTTCCTGACGTTGGCAGCTTCAAAGTTGAAACCAGAGGCAAAATCCAAGATTTGTAATAAACTCCAGAAAGACCAAAATCAAATATTTGAGCTAATACTTGTGTCTTTATTTGAATAAATCACAGAGTTTAAATACTCTTAGAATATATGTGAATATTGAATTTGAGAGGGTTTAGAGGGATGGTTTGAGATTGAGTGGATACAGGCAAAAGATGAATTTAAAACCAGAGGTTTGAACTGAAGTTCAGGTAATTGCCAGTTATACCACAGCAGCATGTGTATTAGAAAAAGGCCTAATTCCTAAAATAATGACCCACATGTTGTTGAATCATTAAGAATTCATCCCCAGTTTGAGTAGGTTGTTGTATGACTGGATATATTTTCCAAATTGCACACATTATCTGTGGAATTATCTTCTATTTAGATCTACCAAGTCAAAATTTGTTTTGTGACTGAACCTATGTGTTCTAAACCAACTAATATGCATTTATCTCAGCAGGTTTGAAAACTACTGTATTTAAAAAAAATCAGGAGTCAAAAAACATTTTTTTGCTTTAGGCAAAGTTTTGATTTATTTTATTTAAATCTCAACATAAATTACTATTGTAAGTCCTTTAATTAGAAATAAAAATTTATCTTATATTAATTTATATAAAAATTTTCATATAGCTTTTGAATAGATGCTGAAATAACAAAGTTGTCAAATCAAAATCCAAAAAGATACAAAAAAACTAGATACACTTAATATTAGATTTTTAATAAAAATTAATATTTTTAAAATTTTTATTAATTTACTCAAATCAAAATTGAGAAAAATGAAAATTAACTTTTTAGTTTAGTCACACTTTTATAAGCTTATAAAATTTAGATAATTGATAAAAACTTTTGAAATTCCTCATTTAGATTCTTTACTGCCTAATATTTATATATATAAAAGAGATGTGTTTTTTATTGCTTTTTATTTTGTTATACTATTTAAAAATTGGTGTGTTTTGAAGGTATTTAAAAAATATTAAATTAAAATAATATTTTTGTCATGATACCACATCCCAGTTGGGGTTCTGTTAGTCTCAGCTGCCAACTTAATTTGTTGGGAAAAGGGAAGAGTCTACCATAGGAGAGGTGGCAATATGTTGAGATAAGATGCTGAGTGGCCTACCAGAGCCCATGGTCTAGCAGAGGTTACTATGGTGTCAACTAGTCTAGCCAGAGTAATGTAGGCTATATCTGAATATTTATTGGCAGTGGGAGAAATCGGTCCAGGGCTGGGGGCAAATAGTCAGGTTTGGGTGTTGAGGGAGCTTTCATATTTATTTAGTAGGCAGGAAGATACTTTTACTTCTCACAGAATATGGTAGCTGGGCTTTATACCAGGCCCCACTATGATAGACTGTTCTTGAGGTTCTTTTACTGGCCAATCAATCAAAGCAGATGATGTTATTCAAGGTAAACTCCTTGTATTCCAGCTTGAGAGGATATTCAGAGAAATAGACTGGGCCATAGGGAGCTCCTGGTGGACAATAAAACACAGACCATATTTCTGGGACTTCTTCAGGTATGTGGGCTGTCATGCTGGGATTTTCTGTTTGAACAGTAGTAAAAATGTAAAACAACTAAGACTAAAATGGAATAAAATGGTGAAATCAATATCCCAGAATCTTATTTATTTCAGAATTTCAATATCATTTTCAAGTGTTCATGGAGTTTAAATATTATTATAAATGCTAATTTTGGATTACACCACAACCTGATAGCTGAGTTGCTCTTTTTCTTCAAGCCCAAGAGTTTCAGGCCCATTCTAAACCTTCTGGACCATCATTTCTTCTGTTAAAATGACCTCCATCTGATGGTCCATAGATAACACCTTCATGGCTTCATCATTGCCTCTGGCATTCCTGTCATCCTGGATCAAGAGACCTCTAAAAACTATAATCCAGGTTATCTTCAGTCTCATGAGCTGCACTTATTTTGGAGTCACTTCTTGTTCACTGGCTGGCCAGAAATCACAATGCCAGGTGGCCCAAAATTGAAGCCTATTATAGAGTTTACTTCTGTCTTAAAGCCTTAATGCTGAGCAACAACTCTGTTTTCAGACAGCCCATCAGTTATGACAGGAATGATGGTATGTTGGTTTAATGCTTCCAGCAATCTAAATGATCTGGATTAATATAAGCCTATGATGCTCTTCCACACCCTGCAAATTATTAGCCTGGTGAGCCTGCAAATTTCCCTGATTAATCAGCTCCAAATTGCTTCTTGTTCCTGCTTGCTCATTGGCTAGCTGTAAAAAACACAATTTGACAGTCTGGGGGTCCACAGGATCCACAGAATCATAAGGGAAAGATTACAAGTTTGATTCTGCTAAATGGAGTTTATCATTCCTTTTGAGAGAAATGGCATTCATGACAATTGTACTATATTTCTCTATGCTATTTCAGGGGATATATCAAAGTGCAGAAATCAAAGTATAGTAAACTCCTAGTTTTTCTTTTGAAGGTTTTCCTTTGATTTTTTTTTCTTTTTCCAGCTCTCCTTCCTCCCACAAAAAACTTTTAAGGAATTTCTGCTCTGTCAGAAGGATGGATAATATAAAATCTAATACCAAGTAGAAAAACTTTCTTTCTCCTTTTCTCTCCTCTCTTATTTTATTCTCTCCTTGTTTATCCTCATCTGTCTTCTATTATATCTTTTTTACTGTATATATTAGAGTAAAAAAAGATATACATGATGCTATTTTTATAAAAAAAGTATCATTTTGCTATACAAATTTAACCTTTTTATATTAACTTTTGGTGGAAGTACAATGTTTTTTAATAAAAAATATTAAAATCCTCATTTTTATGAAATGTAAGTGCTAGACTATAATAGCTTTAAAGGTTACAACTTATTAAAAAGAAATCTGTAAGTCTATATCTTTTATTGAGTATAATAATCTATAGTATAGCTTTAATAATTAATTAATATACCTTAAAGTATTTAATTGCAAGCTTCTATAATAGTTTATCATTGAAATAATATCACTAATAAACTAATGTTGTAACTATGCTGTTTTAGCAAAGTTACAAGGGGAAAATATTTGAAGACTAGATAATTATCTTTATTTGGAGATATGACTTATATAGTTGAGGTGAATTGTTATAAGAGGAACATGATTGTGCTGATCAGTTAGTTGGATGGTTAGGGGATGACTTGATCTAGATATTGAATCAAGTGCTAAAACAAGATATCCATCCTTTGGGATCATTGATAGCTTATGTTGCCATTTGTGGTAACTTGAGTTGACTTCCCAACTTGGCTACAGTTCACCAGGAAGTTGGATTGCGGGCCACAAACTTGCTTAATTGGAACCTTGTTGGCGGGTTGACCCTGCTGTTTTGACACTAAAATTATATGACTGTGTCTTTTAGGAAATAGAGTAGTTTTATAACCTGTTGAGATAAAAGAAATTATCTTAGTATAAAACTAAAATCAAAGTGGATCAAAATCTATTGTATTTAATATAAATTCTTTAATTTTTGATTTTGTTTTTAGATTGAGTTGATTTTTTATCTTAACATTTTATAAAACTACTGTATACTTTATTTTTCTTATACTGAAGTATTAGAATAGCTTTGAATAATCTGAAAATAAAAATAAAACTTTATACAAAAACTATATTATATAAAGTAGATTTTTATAGTTTATATTTTATATTTGATTGAATGCAGTTACATATAAATTCTAGTTTAGTTTTGCTTTTAAGCCCAAAAAGGATTTTCATTATAGAACAGCTAATTTAAGCACTTTAAATTATCAAGGATATATTTTTATTGCAGAAATGAGCTTCTTGGAGTCTCTTTAATCTAGTTAAAGTTTAAAACTAATAATTTTTTATTAATGAATATGTTTTTTGGCTTCAAAGTTAACTTCTGGAAAGTAATTTTTGCACTTTGACCTTTGATACTTTCAATTTTTAGACTTACTTAGTGTTTTAAGTAATGCACTTTTGCTGGGGGTGTCAGGATTGACTTTTTTCTTCCCCTCAAAACCCAGTCTCAGGGGCTGGATTTGACCCCTGGTCCTGATTCCCTGCAGGCTAATAGCCCTAAGGACCAATGGAAAAGCCACCCACTTTTTCTTGAGATCAAGTGCCCTTGAG
This sequence comes from Entomophthora muscae, assembly GCA_014839935.2. Taxonomy (NCBI): domain Eukaryota; kingdom Fungi; phylum Entomophthoromycota; class Entomophthoromycetes; order Entomophthorales; family Entomophthoraceae; genus Entomophthora; species Entomophthora muscae. The sequence continues at coordinate 90,437 of QTSX02000766.1, read as the reverse complement.
CTGGGCCAAGTGTTGAGCAACTTGGGTAATTGCTGATATGTTTAAAGCTACAGATAGATGTTAGCCTTGTCAATGTACTCTACCTAATCCTATCCAAGAGCACTACAGACTACAATAGAATATAACTTTAAAGATAATTACGTTTATTGGAACTGGAGTACAATCTAGCTAGCAGCTGCAATCTATCCAGGTGTAACTAGAACTTGTTGTTATCCTTTAAGGCGGCTATATCAATATATACTGCAACAACCCTTGTTCTTGTCCTTTCAGACAATTCTCAGTGGCTACATTTGCAATAGGTCCATTTTTGCTGGCTGTGCCTATCCTGATTGGCTGTCCTTGGCACGTGTGTTGCTACTGGCCTTGACAAGGATACATGGCACTTCAGCTACAGCCTACGTTCTTCTTGAGCTAGCCTACTGTCATTTATTGGTTGGCTGTATCTTACACGCCTATTATTGCGCTGTGAAACTTTGCTGTATTTGGTTGATGCTTAGAAATTGTCCCTGTTCAGCCCTCTCACATTGGAAGGTAGAATTCCAGTATTCCATTTGTAGGGCTTAATCAGTGATCCTTTTCTGTCTGGAAAGCCTTCTGCTTATTAATGCAACAAGTTGAATTGGGGATTATACGCCATATAATAGCAGACTTGATCCAGTATTGACCTGTGAATTATCTGTTGTGTAATGCTGACCCAAACCAATAAGAAACCCAATTATATGCCATGTAATGCTGACCCAAACTCAGTATTTCCTGATCTTTTGCATATCACTTGTTTGATATGAGCATAAAAGCCCATTGGGCAATGTGGGGCTGAGTTGATACAACATCCAGTAGGGTGGATTGGGAGGTGAGTGATAGATGATCTATAGGTTATATGGCGTAGAATCAATGATAATCACTATGTTGGCTAACGTTTATACAGCGTATAATTGTTACATCAATTATAATAAAGCAAGTAATATGCAGCGTATAATCAGTACACATTGGAATGATGATCAGTGATAATATGGCGTATAATTGCAACATCTAATATAATAAACTAACAATTACATGGCGTGTAACTGCCATATCTATTATAATAAACTAATGATTATACGGTGTATTTTACTACATTTGATTAAATGATAACCAAGTGATAATACGGTGCGTAACTGATTAAGATCTGCGTGCAATTATTATCCTGATCATTAGTGGTCAATCAGCCTAATCTCACATTTCTCCCCTCTTGACCATAAATAGGGAGGGTAAGAAGAGAATCAGGCATATGGCTTTCTCAACAGCATCTTCTGGTCTTAGCACCAAGGAGGAGTACCAAGAGTTCTTGGCAATCATGTCGGAGAAGCATTGGCAGGAGTTCAATTGCCAAAGTAGGGAGGCACATCCTCTCTAATTCTACAGTTGGCGTTTGTTACGGGCTTACAGGGATGATACTTGCTCAGAGTTGTCCTTGGCCACCACTGTGGTGACCAATTTCTTCCAGCGCTCCCACAGTCTAATCCTGGAGCAAGAAGTTGAGCAGATGAACTGTTCTTCTCTGGTGGCTGGGGGTGCCAATTGGGCTACCTCTGTGGATACAGAGGTCTGGCGGGCCAGGGCCATTGTTCCTGCCCACCTACTGTACCTTATACCCCTGATCTGGCCTTGCTGGGTTCTGTGGTACTCACGTACAATCCTGATCATGTGGACTTTGAAGTGAATGGCCTGTTCCAAGGCTATGAGCTTCTGAGTGAGTTCCTCTTTGTTCTTCTGTCTTGTGGCCAGGGGACAGGTATTCACTCCCATCTTTGTCACTCTGAACAATATCACCTTCCTGCCGCTTGTTCTGTGGCCCTTTGCAAGACGGCCTGGCCTCTGGAGGGGGTCTTAGTGGAGCTGCCTTGCTCCAATGTGGCATTATATGCCAAGTAATTGCAGGTGATAGATTTCAACCATGAGGTAGTGCAGGTCTGGTCCCGTGCTTGGGGGCCCAGTCCCAACTCTACCCATCAGTGGGGTCTTTGGCGTGCTGATAATCAGCACAATTGGCTGGCGGCAGCCATCAACTTGACACTGGAAAAGCTGGAGACTGGAGATCCTGCCCAGTATCTCCCTCATATGACTTTGTTGGGGTATCTTTTTCTAGTGCCAAAGCCTTTGCTTCCTTGAGGTTCCTTGGCCCAGATACAGGCCATCTTGGAATTTTACCAATGTGAAGTGTTGCGTTGCCAACAGGGTCTTCCAGCCAATTATCTTTCTGAGGGGTTTATAGTGGAGTGCTTGATGTTGGGGGTGTGCTTCCTGATTGAGTGTGGGGTGGGTTGCCTGGCAGATGGGGAGCTGGCCTTGAGTGCACCCATTATGCACTGGGAACAGCTGTCCTCTGAAGCACAATGTATATGGCTTCAAAACTTTGTTGTCTTTTATCAGGTGGTGGCCACCCACGCTTTTGGTGACTATGTGGAGGCTACCACTCACCATGTCCCTTAAGAGCCTGAGGAGGGCACTTGTCAATAAAAATTTGTAGGACTAAGTCTTTTACTAATATAATGCACTTCTTATATTTTTTTATATTTTATATCTTTTTATCACTTTATATCTTTATATCTTTTATATATTTTTACATATTCATTGTAAATTCACTGCCCCCTTTGGCCTTGGATAGGACCGTCTTTCCTTGTTGCACAAAAAAGACTGCTCAAAGTCCAGCAAAACCACTTAATTCACTCAAATATTTAGCTCACACTGTGGATGAAAGATTTGTGTTGGCATACCCCACAGAACCCCCAGCTTTGGTTGCCCTGGCTTGGGAAGAAACACTGGTTAATTTGGACTATTTATTAGCTTGGTATTGTCCTCTCTTAAAAATAATCAGGAACACCCAATCAAATGGGGCCACATCTATGACTAGAAAGTTAAATAAACCTGAGCTAGTTGAGTTGCCTTCCAGCCAATCAGGTGGCTCTGCGGAAATTAGCTTGAAACCTTACAGTGCTCCTGACCTTGATCATCAAAATTTCTCCTCCAGCCAATTGGATGCAAGTCAGGTTGGTCATGTGATTACCCCCTAGCAACTCACCCCCTTTTTACAATGCCAGGGGACTTTGTGTCCCCTTCTTGTCAATTGTCAATTTTATTAAAAGTTTTGAATTTTGGTTGCACACTATCTTTTCTTAATACTTTGATTGTTTGGAACTCTCCTTCTGGTTCCAATTATCTAAGTTTAAAGTGTTAGTGGTTTTTGAAACTCTTACCTTATACACCCCCGTTTCAAACCCAGAAACTCCCCTGGACTCTTCTGCAGAGGCCCCAGCGTGTAGGTGTTGCCTCCTTTTGTTTTTGCTTTTGAAAACCAATTTAAACTCAAAATTCAATTTAAATTTCAATATAATTACTATTATTATTTTGAATTTTTCTTTAAATTCATTGTTTTTGGACCTGTTCTTGCTTTTTCTGGCAATTCAAGGTCCCCGCATTCACACCCAAGCTACCTGGGTCCATTCTGCTGGTTCATTTTTGTCTTTTGCTTATGGCTGCCCCTGTGGCTTATAATTTTATTTTTTCCTTCCAGAAAATATACCAACTTTCTCCAAATTTTTTGGGGATCATTATTATGATACTCTCAGTCCTGAAATTTGTTGTGTTTTCCTTGGCCCCATTTGTGTTGCTCCTATGGTCAACCTTGCCAGACTTATGGGTTAAAATCACCTCTTCTGCTTGGCTTGTGAGTGAGGACCCCTCCAGTCTCCTAAATCTCCCAAATAGCCTTCTGTTCTCTGGGGAGGCTGTGGTGAAGAGCTTGACTTGTGATGACCTGGATTTGGATGGTGTTGATCATGCCTCCTTTGCTCCTGCGGATGAGGGGCCACCAATGCCCTTCCTTCCTGATTTTGGGAAAAAGGATTCAGTGCCCCTGCGCGCTCCTGTGTTGTCTCCTTCCACCCCCACTTGTACGCCCTGGTTTCTCACCAGTCTGGTGCTTATGGGACAGAACGCCTATTTCCCTTAGTTATCCCCTGTGTCCTCCCTATGGTCCCTCCTTTGAGTGGCAGTCTTAGTTCTCCACTGGGCTGCATCCTGATGGTTTGTCTCACCAGGATGGGAGCTGAACTTAGTTAGTTTAGCCCCCCTCTCTCACATTTATATCTATTTATATTTTCCTTCTTATGAATTATATGATGTGCTTATATTACTTATGTTATTTTCTTTTATGAAAAGTTCAGATAGTGTTTAATTAGGCCCTTCCTTTGGGATGCAGAATGGACGTAGAAACTTTGCATGTACGCAGTTGAATATGCGTCCACTATCCTTATCCTTGATGGTGTAGGTGTCAGGTGAGGTTTTCTCTATGATCTCAAAGGGACCTACCCATAGTTTGTCTAGTTTGTGGGATCTACCTGCCCCTTGAGTGTTGCAGAATGTGACCCCCTCCCCTACCTCAAAAGAAGGCAATGGGGCTCTATTAGTGGAGTCTCTCTCAAATCTGGCTTGGATCTTGCTAGCTGTGTTGCTAAAAGCAGATGCCTGCAATTTGATGAGGGTGTCAGCTAGTTGTCTTAGGTACCAATCATAGGAAAGTTGCCCAGGGTCACCAGTGGCCAAGTATAGAACAGGCAGGATGTCAGGGTGGCGGCCATACATCAGCTAAAATGGAGACACTCCTGTGGTAGAGTGAAGCAAGATGTTGTACGCAAACACTGCTACTCCCAAGTACGTTTCCCAGGAAGATGTATGCAATGAAGCTAATTTCCTGAGGATCTGGGTTAGGGTACTGTTGACTTGTTCCACCATCCCATTGGTTTCTGGGTAGTATGGGGTGGAGAGTGCCCCTCAACCTCCCATGAGGTTGTTCACTCTTGATATTACAGAGGCTGTAAAGTTAGTCCCATTGTCTTAGAGAAGGAACTGTGGGTAGCTGTGGTGGAGTACAATGGCATCCAAGACAAATTGTTCAGTAGAATGAGCATCTACCTTCCTTATAGGCCAGGCTTCCACCCACTTAGTGAGATAATCTATAGCCACTATAACATAACAAAAGCCAGGCCTGCTATGTAAGAGTGGTCCTACTATGTCTATTGATACGGCATGCCAGGCAAAATGAGGTTGTACTGTCCAATAAGTTGTGCTTTTCTGTAGTGGCTTGTTCCCTTGGCACTCAATACAGCAGTCAATTGTCTCTTGGATTTTGAAATTCATTTCTTCCCAGAAGTAGGTGCAAGTCAGGATTTCCTTGGTCTTCCAAAAGGCACCATGACCTGTTGCCTTATGAGCGGCTGTAACAATGCTAGTTCTTTTGGAGGGAGGAGGGAATATATGTTCCTTACCATCCACTAGCTTGTATAGCACACCATTACATAGTACTGTATCCTTTCAAAGGTCCTGTAAGATATGCTGCACTTTCTTGGGCTTGTTGCTAAACTTCCCAATCATCATTTTTTGGTACAGCTGATCTGCTAATGAGCTCACAAGGGCCACAGTGGGTAAACAGGATAGGCAGTCTGCGTTCTGGTGCTTGCTTCCAGGGCAGTGGAGGATTTTGTAATCCAAGGCCTGTAGTTTCAACGCCCATCAAGCAAATCAGCCTTCTGGTTCCTTGAGGCTCTGGAGCCAAGCTAGGGACGTGTGGTCTGTGACCACTGTAAACTGTATGCCATGGATGTAGACCCAAAATTGTTTGCATGCATAGATGACTGCCAGGCATTTGCGCTCTGTCACCGTACAGCTGCGTTTATGGACGTTTAGTGTCCTACTAGCATAGGCTACAGGGTGTTTGAGTCCTTTGTCATCAAGTTGGGATAATATAGCCCCAAATGCAGTAAGTGAGGCGTTGGTATGAATCACAAATGGTCTGTCAAAGTCTGGGTACATAAGAACAGAGCCGTTTGACAAGGCCAAGCGTAATTTGTCAAAGACTCCTTGACATTGTTTACTCCATACAAAGTCAACCCCTGATTTCAGCAAGTGGAAGAGAGGTTCTTCAATTGCTGCAAAGCGGGGGATGAAACGTCAATAATAACCAACCATTTCCAAGAATACCTGTACATCACATTTTGACTCAGGTCACTTCATCTTAGATATGGTTTTGGTTTTTGCGGGCTGGGGACGCAGGCCGTGACTATCTAAAACAAAGCCCAGGTATTCCAACTGGTCCTTAAAAAACTGGCATTTATGCGGCTTTATCTTAAGATTGGCGGCTGCTAGCCTCTTGAAAACCTCTTCCAAGTGAGCTAGATTCTCAGTGAAAGTCCTAGAGAAAACATTGATGTTTTCCAAGTACACTAGGACACAGGAGATTTTAAGGTTGCCAAGGATGGTGTCCATTGTACGCTGAAAGGTTGCAGGAGCATTGCACAGCCCTTGCAGCATCCTTGTTGGTTGGAATAGTCCTTGTGAGGTTATGATGGCGCATTTTTCTTGTTCTTTGGGGGGTAGTTTGATCTGCCAGTAACCCAATATGAGGTCCATGGCAGAGAAGTACTTGGCACCCCTGAGGCGGTCTAATATGTCATCTATATGAGGTAAGGGGTATGAGTCCTTTTTGGTGACCTTGGTGAGGCGTTGATAGTCAATGACAACTTGGTTAGAGCCATCTTTCTTCTGACAATCAGGATAGGAGATGCCCAAGGACTTTTGGACGGAACCAACATGCCTTGTTTCAGCAGTTTGCTGACTTCTTCTGAGACAACTTCTTTGTTTGCTTTTGATTTTTGTATGGGGCACATGCAGATTGGAGGAGTGGTTCCTGTATGGATGTGATGGGTTACTCCTTCAGCACACCCCAGATAATGATTGCTTTCCACAAAGATTGAGCAATACTTTTTGAACAGCAAAGATGCCCAAGCTTGTTCCTTGGGGCCAAGGGAGGAAAGGTCAGCTAGGGGTTAGTCAGGTGGACTGCTGGCCAAGGTTTGTCTGGTATACCCATTTCCTTGAATGTACCAAATACCTTAACCTCAGATAGTTCCTCTGTAGGATAGAAGTGTAAGAAGCCTACCACTTGATCTTTCTTGATAGAAAGTGTCTTCTTTGTGAGGCTGGCCAAGAGAAGTGTATCTCCTGTTGGCCAGGGGTAACAATGTCTGATGCAATGCACAACTCAAAGCAAGAACAGCCCCAGGGTTTGATGACCTCAGCATATAGCCCTTCAGGGATAACCACAGACAACCCAGTCTCTGCAATCTTCTGGTGTCCAGGCTCTAGGGAAAAGGTGGACCTGGTCCTCAGCGGAATACCCTTATGTTCCAGAATCTGTGTAGGAGGTTTACGCCTGTGTTTCCCAACAAGTTTGTATTCTACAGGGACAATTCTGTTGGCATAAGCCAGATTGACAAATTTGCAGGGCTTGGGAGCGGTGTCTAGACCTTCCTTACTGAAGAATAAGGGTAAGGTATGACCAAGGATTTTATAGGTGGCAAGACCTCAATGTGTCATGGCTCCATACTTCACCAGGAAGGAGGTGCCTATGAGGAAATTGTAGGTGTTGTTTGGCAGAACAACTTCTAGGGCAGATACCGCAATGGAGCCAAATTGCATAGGTAGTGCGCTGTATGCTCCCACAGAGTAAGTGGGTTCCTTTCCAGCTGTACCAAAGGGTGATCTGTAGTTCACATCTGGGGCTATACCCAATTTCTTCACCATCTTAGTGGAGATGATATTAAATGTAGCACCACTATCCACTATGACTTAAATGCAATGTTTTTTAATCAATATGTCAATGTAGGTACAATAAATATAAGAGTCATTGAGGCTTTCTAATGTGTTTATACCATTCTCCTGATCACTCTCCAAGGTGCAGAGCAAACTTTTGCAGAAATCAGGATATGCAGACTTAAGCTCCTCAAGGGGGGAAGCTACTTGTATTGACTTTAAGTTTGCGGTGTTGTTAGAGCATGGTGAGCAACAATTTTCCCTGGAGTCCTGTAACTGGCTGCATATGACTTTGAGACTTCAGCCAGGGTAGCCTCTTCTTGCTTGACTTTACTTTGAGATTGGGTAGTCACTGCATACAGGTTGTTGGCTACAACCATATGGATTGTGTCTTTGTGCAGCTCTTTGGGACAGTGGTCTTCAGGGCCAGGTTCAATGGGAACATTGAGGGATTTGGCTGAGGTAGAATTTCCCTCTTCTACTCTGCCTTGGCTTTTCCCTTGGTTGTGCTAGCGGAATGGGATTGTACCACATGTACCTTCTTGGAGTTGGTCGGACACTTTGATTTCCAGTGTCCTGCAGTGTTACAGGAGATGCAGTAGGGACCCTTCACGTCAGGAGGGTGTTCAGAGGACTTAGCAGAGTCCTCTTTCTGGAAGTGTGGCTTCTTGTAGGTTGGCTTTGGCTGTTTGGACTTGGGTCAATTGAGAGGACCAAATGTTTAAGCATGACTACAGAGGCATTCCACAATTTCTGACACATCCTTGCCTTTGGTGTAGGCAGGGGCCATTACTCTGTGAAGCTCTTTGTACAGGTGAGTGGCCTGCTTCATTGCAGCGCAGATATCAAAGGTGGAGACCGTACCAGAACCAAGGAGTACCAGCACATCATGGTAGAATCTTTCCGCAAATTCTCGCAGAGTTTTGCCTGGAGCAAACTTTATGGCACTAAACTTGGAATTCCTGGTGAAAAGGATATTCTCTCCACTGAACTCTTCTAGCACGGCCTGTCTTGCCTCTTGATACGTCCAGTCAGTTGCAGGTAGGTGTGGCATCACTAAGTTGATGTAGATTTTGTCTAGTGTGGTGATGAGTGTGGTTGCCTTTTGGTGGTTGCTAGTGCCCCTCATTGCCATCTCAAAGAGTCTCAGGAAGGAATGTACATTCCCTTGTTTGTCAAATTTTGGGAGGTTCAGAGGTTTGAACTGTTTGTTCACAGCTGTAGGCTCAGTAGGCTGGCAGGGGGAGGCGGTTGACTGCCTATCTGCTGTATAGCTACGCCTAGCCTTAGGCGTGGCCTTTGGCGTGAATGGCTCTCTGGAAGGAAGGGTTGTGAATACCTTGGGAATCCCCCTGTTTGGTTGTTCCCCTTCCTCCTCAGAGGTGTCAGCGGTGTCTTTGTAGTGGTCTGTGCACATTGAGGATGATGTTTTTGGCTGATGGAAATGCATTTGCAGCCTTTTGTTTCTAGCAGCTGGATCTGATCTTCCATTATAGCCAGGCGGTCATGGACATCACTGTTGTCTATCTGCAGGCTTCTTTGGCAGAGCTCATACTCTACGCCCATGGTGGTTTTGGATAGGCGTGACACGGCATTCTTCAGGGTTGTCTGCTCTGTTTGCAGGGCCATTATGGTCTCATGCGCTCTAGCAAACTCCTCTTCATATCCACTGATTAGGATCTCCAGCGTTGCTACTTTAGTCTCCAGTGTTGCAATCTTTGCACTGTTTGGACAAGGTAGTGGTTTTGGCGTGGATGAGCAGGATACCTTTAGGTGGCTGTCAACTTTTGCTTCTAGTCTCTGGAAGTTGTCCAGGACATATTTTTTGAACTGATGAGCTGCAAGCCAAGCTGCTTCACTTCTTTGTCCAGGGCAATAACGTTCTGGTCCATGGTGGCTATGTTGTCTGCCATTCTCATGCTGAACTTTTCTGACTCAGCACATAACTTTTGCACGTCTTGTAGCCATGCCAGAGAAGCTCCACAGGCGTCCATTGCTTCATGTACCATGGCCCTGAACTTTGTGTTTAGGATGTCAATCAGTTCATCAATTTGTGCATGCAGACTCCCCCATGGACTGATTAGCCAGGACCACAGCATGCATCTCCAAAAAGGAGGCGTTGGCTGTGGCCCATTGCTCAGCCCAGTTGCGGCAACAGGAGAGGAGGGCATCTCCCAGGGCAACAACTCGAGATTATGGCAGGCAGCAACAAGCTGGAGTTGCTTCACAGAGGGCTGAACAAAGCCAGCAAGATACTCCACAGCGTGGTCTCCACCAGCAAGGTGCTCCTGAAGAGCTTGGAACAAGGTGTTTTTGTAGAGCCAGTAGAGTTGCCAACAAGTTTCCTGGTCCTGGTAGTGGAAGAAGATGCTTAGATTCTGGTCAGGGCAATCAGAGGGACAGAGGCAGAACCCGCAAAGTAAAGTCTCAGCCAGCTCTAAAATCTGTGTGTGATTGTAGGAACCAACTAAGGCGGGACCCTCAGGGACAGAGGGCAAAGGGGCCACAACCAAAGGGACGGTTGCAGGAGGGTGAACGGCCACAGGGTTGCTCACGGAAAAGACAGGGGCACTCTCACTGTCTGATGATTCTATCTTGTACCCATGCTTGTTAACAAAGCTGGGCGGGGCCAAGGACAATCCTTGGCGAGCGGGGACAGTTTCCTGTGGCATTGGCAGAGGCTCAATTTTTAGTGGGCACCAATGTTGAGCAACTTGGGTAATTGCTGGTATGTTCAAAGCTACAGATAGATGTTAGCCTTACCAATGTACTCTACCTAATCCTATACAAGAGCACTACAAACTACAATAGAATAGAAATTTGAAGATAATTACGTTTATTGAAGCTGGAGTATGATCTAGCCAGTGGCTGCAATCTATCCAGGTGTAACTAAGAACTTGTTGTTATCCTTTCAGGTGTCTATATTCAATATATACTGCAACAACCCTTGTTCTTGTCCTTTCAGACAGTTCTCAGCGGCTACCTTTGCAATAGGTCCATTTTTGCTGGCTATGCCTATCCTGATTGGCTTTCCTTGGCATGTGTGTTGCTACTGGCCTTGACAGGCGTACATAGCACTTCAGCTACAGCCTACGTTCTTCTTGAGCTAGCCTACTGTCATTTATTGGTTGGCTGTATCTTACACACCTATTATTGCGCTGTGAAAATTCACCATATTTAGTTGATGCTTAGAAATTGTCCCTGTTCAGCCCTCTCACATGGGAAGGTAGAATTCCAGTATTCCATTTGTAGGGCTTAATCAGTGATCCTTTTCTGGCTGACAAGCCTTCTGCTTATTAATGCAACAAGTTGAATTGGGGATTATACGCCATATAATAGCAGACTTGATCCAGTATTGACCTGTGGATTATCTGCCGTGTAATGCTGACCCAAACAAATAAGAAACTTGATTATACGCCGTATAATGCTGACCCAAACTTGGTATTTCCTTGACATATGTGCATCACTTGTTTGATATATTCATAAACACCATTAGGCTGGGTGGGTCTGAGTTGATACAAAGTCCAGCAGGATGGTATGGGCAATATACAGTTGATGATTTAGTGATTAAACGCCGTGTAATCAATGGTAATCACTATATTGGCTGACATTTATACAGCGTAGAATGTTAATATCAATTATAATAAACTAGTAATTATACGGCATATAATCACTACACATTGGAATGATGATCAGTGATAATATGGCGTATAATTGCAACATCTAATATAATAAACTAACAATTATACAGAGTATAACTTTCATATTCATTATATTATATTAGTAATTATATGTTGTATAACTGCTATATCCATTATAACATATTGGTGATTATACGGTGTATAATTACTACACTTAATAGAGTATCAGCCTAGTGATATTATGGCATATAAATGATAATGATCTGCATGCAATGATTAGCCTGATTTTTTGTAGCCAATCAGCCTAATCTCACACCAAGCATAAGCCCCTAGATGATAACACCAGCCAAACCTTGGAAACTGCAACACAAATTGAAAGATAAAATAAATTGCCTAATTGAGGCAAAGAAATCCTACCATTAGCTTCATGAGTTTGAAGTCTAAACTAGTGGCTAATCAAGAGTCATCACCAGAAGAAACAAGAGGACCTGAAGCCTGCTTCCATGATCACAACTCAAGAACAGAATAATTGCGCAACCTATTCTGAGACTTTGACTAATAAGCAAACATTTAGCAACAGGATCATTTTGCTATTCCTAAACCCAGGCGCCCTGGCCACCCAACCTCATATTTCCCAACCCTATAATGAGATCCTTTTTTGAAAATGTAAAGTTTGGTGGCAGGGTACTATATAGACCCATAGACCCTGCGCTAAGACTTTATTGCCATTTTTAAATATAAGCTTATGAGAAATTGGGTTTCCCAATTATTGCGTTTTTTTTTGAAATTTTCCTGTTCAGCACAAGATCTCCTGGTCCGCCTGCTCCTCTGCCTGCAGTTTACCATCTGCCAGGTGTCCCATTCAGTCCCATCCACTTTATGGAGTACCTGCTGAAGCCTGAATACAAGAGATACACCCTTGAGAAAATGCTGGAAAAAGACCCCCTGGCCCACATAAAATCAGCAGCCAGATATAATAGACAAGGTCCTTGGTACTAACTGAACCCAAGTTGTTCAGAGAAAAATAAAATTTCCTTCTAGAATATCAGTTGGACATGGAATTGCCAGTGACCCCTAAACCAATGCCCGCAACCACATCCAAACTCCCCTTGGACCATACCAACAAGCTATTTGGGATTGTGTACATCACTCTTACTGGGGCAATCAATACTATAATCCTGGCAGCTGGGATATGGTCCTGGGTGGTAAAGTCAATGTCTTACCTTAAAAAGTTTGTTTAAATCCTGTGGTGGGCCTTGCCTGCAAATCTTGTGGTCTGTACATTCCTAGAAAATGATAGGACATCTACCCAAGATTGGATCCCTGACAGGGGGCCCATTTTTGATTTCTGTAATTTTGACCTAAAGAACTTGCCTAATATAAGCATTCAGTCAATTTTTAAAAAGTCCTGAAATTTTTTGGCCTCCTTTTAGTCATTTATGCACTTCATTAGCCTTATGAATATAATATTTTTGGTGTTGTGAATTGGCCTATTTTGTCTTTAGAGTGCCTTGTATGTCAGAGTCTAACTGGAAGATAAGGGGCACAAGCTCTTGGGCATGATATTTGGTAATATTTTCAATACTTTCTGCCACTTTAAAGTGTGATATAATTTTGGATCTTCTTCCTATTCATTGTACCCTTTGCTTAAATAAGGCCTGTTGATAGTGACAAAGACAAATTCACACTGTTTACACATGTTTGTCCTTGGTGCATCTTTTGAGCTTTTATTGTTAGCTTTGGGGCCTTGGGATTGGTACTCCCAGCTCTTATAGTATAAAAGGTCTGGCTCTGAGTTTGTATCCCCCTGCTCTATTTTTCACTGAAAGTTATGTTGGCTACTTTAGCATCTACAAATATAGGAACTCTGTTGGTAGATCTTCTGGGGTGCCCAAAGCCTTAGTGCTCTCTTCTAGGTGTGCTTTCTTGATGTTCTGGTTGTTTAAAAAAATCTTTGATGCAAATAAAAGCTTTAATGACTGTTTTTTAATACACTGTATTTTAGACTTCTATACTTTTTTGGATTAAAACTTCTCAATCTTATTTCACTATTATTATTTATATGAATTGTAGTTGTACACTGGGTCAAACTGGTTTTATTTATTCTATTTTATCAGCTTTATAGTGTCCCTTTGATTTTAAACAGCTTATACACCCAAAAAAGACATGGTAAGAAGTTCTACCTAACTTATACCTCTTATTTCCTTGAATGATTTGGATACCCCACACCAAGTTAGAGTATGTCACAATCCATTTGTGTTTTGATTTGGTGCTCTGAAGATTTGATCCACTCCTTCTTGTCCCCATTATTGGGTTCACATAATTGTGTGAGGCCTCTGTGCTCTGGCTCAAAGAATAATAAGCATAGTGGGAAGCTGGATGGGTGTGGGCCAATCCTTTGGCATCTTTAGGTCCCAACCTTGCAAGGTGATATTCCTGAATCACATGCTCAATACAGATGTCATTTGTTTGATTTTGTTCCCCAGTCAAAGCTTCAATTTCCATCAACAACTATCAAACATTAGGTCCAATAGCATATTCAGCTCTATGGATGACTTCTGGTTGATCTGATCCAATTTAGTTGTCCATCTCAATAGCTCTGAGAAGTACAGTACAAGGCTGTGGCCCAAAGAAAAGAGCTGGGCAAAGTTTGAGTTGAGTGCAGGGTTGCTATACCTGCTTTTTCAGATTTCTGCAAACTCTTTGATAGTAGCAGGCAGCTCTACTAGTATACCCCTGATATTTAACACCACTCATCTGAGTCAATAAACTATGCTAAGCCCAGGTATGATGCCTGGGAGGATTGGTCTATGTCATCAACCATCTATCATTGTGAGGATAGCTATACCTCCATGATTTTTTGAAGGTCCTACTTAGGATCTAAACTTTTATCACACAGTCACCCACAAGCTCAAATTAAGCGCTTGGGCAACTTAGATGGCTAGAATGCCCCAGCTGGGACAAGTTTCTTGATCCCCTAACTACAGGATAACTGGGACACACTCAGAGAGTCCAGAGCACGGTGAGAGCAAGTCTTGTAATATAGCTTACAGTAGTGACCCAAGGGCATAGTGCACTTATGTGGGAACTGATTGATCATCAAGTACATCATAGTGGTATAAGCAAGGATATTCTTACCATAACCATAGTATGTGTTGGAAATTGCGCATTTAATGCTATTTTGATATGGCCTTCAAATATTGATAGCTGTAAAGATTTGGCTAGGTTTGCTTTTGATTTTGGATATTCCTTGCCTTCTGTAAATGGGTCTGGTTCAATATCCACCCATTCTGGATTATTGTACCTGTCTATGAATGATCCTGGTATGACCTCATCCCAACATGATCCCCTCATCCACTCTGTCTTTCTAATGAGTGATCACCGTCCCTTGTCTACTATTTAAGTAGAATTATTTCTCCTAATAAAGACAAGTTTATCCACATTTGCGTTGGCTTTAATAATCTTCAAGCTTTTTCCTGCCCTTTTTGCCAAAAGGACTTTCTCTTCTTGTTTTCCAGGAAATTAAGGTACATGTCCTTAATTTTGCCCTGAAGGCTAACCCAAGGCTAGCTTTGAACCTCAAATCTTTTGTTATAAAGATTTCCCGCTGTGTCCTCCTGGATGTTGTCCCAGGCGCCAAACATTACAGTATAAGTCTGGCATTATGAGGGGCTCAATTACAGACTTAGCGCTCATGATTCCTAGGGATTAAAGGTACTGTAGGCTAAATTTGGGTGATGGTAAGGAAGGGGGTAGAAATTAAGCTGTGGAGCACATTGCAATTAGAGGAGATGGACTATAATACATTAGCTTGTCTTCAAGGCTCTTTACCCTATTACAGTTGGTCATCCAAGAAAGAAACCTTTGAGAGCAGTACCAGGAGCAGGGGATTATTGAGCTTGGCTGTGGACTAGGGGGAAGTACAGCTCTAAACTGAATTCTGGTGTGGGACATCTAGAATCTGTGTTAAAGCAGTGGCCCATTAAGTGGCCTATATATAAAGTTCTATCTCTGGGGCCATAGGCTTTATTTGGTATAGCAATTTCATCAAAGATTAATAAGGTAGGAGAATCTTTTAATGATAAACTCATCAACTTTTGCCCCTTCTAGTTACAGGTTGATATGGCATAGAAAGGGGGAATAAAGGTGAATCCATTTGTCTATTTCAGGTAAGGTGGTCTCAGTAGCAGGGTGGGCATGGCACTAGCAGATCCTAGTTATTCTTTATGATCAAGGCACCCATACAGCTAGGTGATCTTTCCTAATTACACTTTTGGTTGCCCCTGAGCTATAAAGGAATGGATGGCAGGAGGAATATCCAGAGAGTTATCTGGAAGCAGGATGGGAAATGATAAGTGGTTCTGGGGATATGGATAATATACATTTAGTCCATGGAGGTTTCACCTTATCTTCTATTTTAACATATAATTTTTGGTTCCAATCAAACTTAGCTTTGGTTTGATTGGCCCTAGAGCTATTCATTTGTTGCTGCTGGCCATATGTGTGGATTTAAAATCTTTGCTAGCCTCATCTCAGCTTCATAGTACCTATCAATGGTGGGATCAAGCATGGGAGTAATTGTGTGCTTGAATCATTGCTCTGAAGATCTGACACTATATCAACAAGCCCAATCTGTTTTAAATTTGGTAAAGTGAGCACCAGAGATGACCAGCATGGCAATCAGTTTAGAAAGAGCTATCTGGTCTTTGAAAAAGATACTGATAATGGAAATTTAAAAATCTTGGAAGACAGTTATAAAGTAATGCCTTGGGGCCTAGTATATTTAAAGGTTTGGATACAAAAGGGTCATAAAGGTTTGCAAAATTAACTTTAAGAAGGATTTCAAAAAGACTTTTATTAAGAAAACAGGACTTGGTCATCATTTTAAATTCAAGAGACAGGAATGGATGCCAGCCTTAAGAATGGCAGAGCAGTCCAAAAAACCAAATTTCAAGTGAGGGTACCTAGGTGTCAGGGTAAAGTAGAGAGAGCTTGTTGTAATCAATCAAATGGGGAATGTACACCCAAATTAGGATGACATCACCAATGAGGAGGAGACAATGTGTGTTTACTTGTAAATGATAACCCTTGAAGAGTGAATAAGGAAAGGTGCAGCAGAAGATTATGCACAGGTACATCATGAAGACCTTTATTAGGCTCAATGTCAAGGAATCAGCAGCATAGATAGGCTCACATTCAATTTTGCGGGTTTCAGGAATCATTTCAGCAGGAGGTGGAAGATTACCAGGAAATTGCAGAGGTGAGAAAGCAGAATCTAGAAGTCTGGTTATTACAAATCTGATTGGAAAATATTAAAATAAGTGAATCATCAAGGCAATATATTTATTGAGAGTAAAATATCAAACTACTAAGGTATTTTGGTGGGGACAATTGTTACTTAAAGCCTTTGGGTACATCTTGATGAGGTGGCCTCCTTGAATACAATATTTAGACAGCTTACAGATACCACCAATGGTGGTTCTGTAAGCTGTTACCTGACCTCCTTTGAGGTCAGGATTTGTTGACCAGCAGGTCAAAGAAGGGAAAATTAGGTGTGGGGCATCCGCGCCCCACTCAGACCCAATTTCCCGTGCCACCACCCACTTGTGATCAATTGTTAGATTTAAATCTACAATTGCCGCAAGCAGGCGGGGCTTCAGGCTGGGTTTCCCTGGTTGGCAGCGCTTTGGCTGAGCCACACCCGGGAAAACTATGGCCATGTCACTAGGAGAGTTCATCACTGGGAATGAATTTCAAAGGGCCAGGGCCTAGGTGCTGCTGAAAGACTACCTAGTTGATAAAACAAGAGATCAGGGGTAACCATGCTCTAGAGAGAAGCTAACTACTGGTTAACTGTAAAAAATGCACAAAAGGGCAAAAGCACCCATGTTGACACTAAAAATGTCAACAGTGGCCATGTCAACACTTTTAATGTCAACACTATAGTAAAGTGACGACCCGGTTTTACATAATGTTGTCTCCTGGATGTTGACACTTTTTTAAGTAACATCACACTTTATCCTGAACATTTTTGATATAAAAAAATATATTTTTAAATAATTTATTATACTAAAATGACCCCAGAGAGTTCAAAAATGCAAAATAATTATTATAAGTAATAAGAATAAGGAGATATAAGCAAGTATTTTTCAATTTACTATGATAAAATTACACTCTTTATTATAAAATTATTTTTTATTCCCATAAAAATTAAAGTCCCAATGAATCAAAAACAAAGATATTTAATATATCATAACAACTACAAAATATAAGAAAATTATAATTTTAATTTAATATACTTTATATAAGCATAACTGAAAAAATCTCATGTCTTAAAGATAAATTAACAAAATATAAGATACTTCTTACTAAACCACATTGAAACTGTATCTGAATGTCAGGAATGTCTTTTCATTAATCTTGACAACAACCTATTCCTAGGTGTAGTAAAAGAAAAGGTTCCCCTTGTTGATTCTACTAGATTTCCTAAAATTATTGGGTTAATTAGTAGTAAATGTTCATTTTTACCTGATTATAATTGCTCCAATATGGTTCTGGATGCTGGCATTTCAACAATGGGGTCAGAACCTGGGTCTTCTTCTGTCTGCATTGACAGTCACTGGCTTGAAGAAATTGTTAGTATGATAGACCAGGGCCAATCATTACCTTTGAAAATCAATCCCAGCAAATCAGATCTTGCAATGACCAATTCAAAGGGTTTTTTTGAACACTCTGGTGACGTTGACATTGGTTTTGACCTTGGTTTTGATATTGCTGTTCTGTTGACTACTGGTTCCTGCTACCAGTCCCTGCCTTCCTTCCCCAGTTTTATCTGGGGGGTAGCTGGGAATCTTCTGTTTTTGCTTGACATTTTGGCTCAGTTAAACCCAATTATTATTAGCCTACTGAGGTCAGTATAATGGCTTCAGAAAGTCAAATAATTCTACTTTTAACTCCAACACTTCAGGATCTCCAAATTTATCCAACTTCACCCCCATGGGGGATGATCCCCTTTATGTTACCTCTAATTTATCTTTTACTACTATGTTATATAAGCTGGTAGGCTATGATCTTTTTTTTGTTCAATCAATAAAGTCTAAATTAACCCAGGTGAATCATTTTTCTTACCTTTTTAAACTTGACTTAAGCCTTAAAATCCTAGTAATGAGATTACCCAAGACTTTTTTATGGAGTCTCTTGGGTATAAATGGGTGTAACGTATTGTATTGTTGCCGGCTGTGCTGGCCAGCATTTTGATAGGCTCACATGCAGATTCTGGTACCTCCCCCAAGACACAATTGTTTGGGCAGTTCATGTTGCTGGGTGATACCAGGAGTATGGTATACTGCTACACCCTTATCACACAACCCACCTCTCAGAGAAGAAACCAAGAACTATCAAACCGCCTACCAGAATTCTGAACCCCAAGTCTTCCGTCCCTTGGCTTCTGCATTCCTTCTGTGTTACTTGGGAGCGTACTTCTTCTCAGGACGTTTCAACCTGCTGTTAGGCAGATATTGTTTATTTGGGGAATTATTCCATCTCAGAATGGTGTCCTTGCCTGTAGGATTCTTGATGACTGGATTAAATTCTTATGTCATCATTCACCACCTACAAAGATTACTTCCTAGTGGGTGGTTGACTGACACTGAAACTTACCATTTATACATAAAAAGATTAGTACTATCAAAAAAATAAATTTAAAATTTAAAAGTTTAAAAGTAAAAAATATACAGACAAAGCAAGGTTTATTAAGCTAATTAAAGCCTCCAGCAAGAGCATTGGCAACATCCTCAAGGTACTTCTTAATCTCCACCATCTTGTACTTCTTTTTAACTACCTTCTGAACATCCTCCTTGTAGTCCTTCTCCTTGTACTTTCTTTTCTTGGGGGCCACCTGGTTGGCCAGGTCACAAAACTTGGAAAAAGTACAGGCCTGCTCCTCCTGTAGCTTCTGGAAGAACTTGTTATATTTGGGGTTTTACCCAAACTTCACCTCCAGGTGCTTGTGCCACACTTCCAGGCTGGAGGTGGTCTTCATCTCCCCCCTGAGGCAGGCGCCCTGACAATTCCAAGTGGCAGTGGCCCTGCTCTTACCTCTCCAGGCAGTCACCTTCTTGCCCACCCATTGGTGCTCAAAGTAATCCAGGTAGCCTTTGAAGATGTTGGAGTGCTTCTTGATATAAGCATCCTCCAGGAGGGACTCAAAGCCAAGCCCAGTATGCTCTGGCCGCACAAAAGCCAAGGCAGCAGACTGGGTGATGACAAAGCGGCACTTCCCTTTACCATCATTAAGATACTTGTTGAAAAGCTCCTTCTTGCTCTTGATATTCTGATGAGGGCCTGCCTAAAATGAAAGAAGCAGCCCTGTATTTCTCCATTGAAGGTGGCCTTGAAGGCTCTAAACTGAGCTTACTTGAAGTCCATTATGATTACTTTTGGGCCAAGTGAGCGCGCATGAGCCTGCTGCTCTGCGGCTAGGATGGACTCATCCTTCTCAGTGGAGGAGGGATTTGCCCTTGTGGCGTAAGTGGGAGGGGGAGCTGATTGGTAAGAAGGGAGCTCAAAGCATCCTGGAAAATTCTAAATGCTCTGACATAGATCTCTGTCTTGGAACCAGGCAGGAGAAATAAAACAAGGGGGATAACCTGCGCATCAAATTGCCCATGCAGGATCCAAAGCTGCTTGAATAGGGTTGGCAGGTTGAAAATTGTCACAGCCCATACTAGAGTCCAGCTGGATTCCCACAGGGGAGGCAGGCCAGGCCTGAAAGGCCATGTACACAATAGGCAATATGCAGACCAGGTAGTCTAGAGCAGTGGCTAGGGGGCGCCAGCTCCCAGTATGGGGCACAACTTGGTCGTCCAGCCCCAATACTGTGATATAGACAAACCCCAGCTTGCTAAAGTCCTGGGTGGGAGGCGCGTCAGGGAGAGGAGGGGCAGTTGGAATATCCTTCATTACTGATGGCAGATCCAGGTGATGGGGATAGAAATACTACAGGTCAAGGGCTCAGGGCAGGTTGGCAAGGACAACAGGAGTATGGCTGGGAGGATATGGGTATGCAAGTTTGTATTGAGTAGTGGATTCACAAATAGATGCAAAGAGAATAATTAAATTTGAGCAAAAATAGACAATTCCTGCAATAAGATAATAATTTCTAGGCATATACTTGCTTTGTTAAGATGTCAACAGTGAGGAGCGCTTCTCCCCCCTCACTACTTATACTTACTGATAATTCTATGGCCTTTTGTGCCACCAGAGAACTGATGGCATCATTTGGAGGTGTATTTGCAATTTTACCTTGAATCTGCGTGTTTGGCCAAGAGGGTGAGCTCTCATTGGCTGCTATAACATTAACCTTTTGAATTTTTCAGCATGGCAAGTTGCTACAGTTGTTTTTAGCTCCTGTAATGAATCAATTGCCCAATTGCCCAATCAAACAGTTTTGCTCCCAATGTACCATTTCCCAATAGGTAGGTGGCCCAGATTTGTTAACAGGCTCAATGCCAGGGATTCAAGGATTGTGTGCCTCTCAAATCCCAGGCCATTTGTTAGCTGAAAGGGGGGATTTTGCCCTGGAAAGTGCTTTGTGGGGGCTTCCAAGCTGCATGTTTAATCACCTCTAAAGAGGCCAGCTGACTGTCCAGGGCACTCTGGGCCCTGACACAAATGTGCCATTGGTTAGCCAGATGATAGCAGTGTTCAGCTGCTCCAGGTTTTGGGTTGTGGCATAGGCAATGATCCTATCCTCCACTTCCTGCCTATTATCATGGAGCAGGACGTCTCTCCATCCTCAGTTTTCTTGAGGGCATCAGAAAGGAAAAGGTCTTCAATTATGGTGGCACTCTTGGTCAGGGGGTTTGAGGCTTGGCAACTATCACTCACAAACTTGACCAACTGGGTGTGGGTTGGCACCTTCTTGAGGTTGGTGGGGGAGAGGTACTTACACACAAGCACAACCAGCTGGGTTGGGGAAAGGTCCTTTAATGTGGGCATGACCTGCACCAGATACCATTTGAGAAGGCAGGCAATGGTTTTATTGGGCATGATGCATGTATGCTCACCTTTAATGATCTGTACCAGGTCCCAGCGCTCAGTATTGAGCCGCACTGGGTAGGAGTGGTCCTCACAGGTATAGCGCCGGCTCTTGAAGCCCCAGTGGTGTTATTGCAGCTGAAGATGTAACTGTTGGCCACCATGGCTGGCTCACCTTTGACACTAATGATGGGGAAAAATTTGGTAAGGTGGAAGGAACCTTAAACTTCCTGCCAACATTGCAGATGTTGTGGGCCAACAGAGGGTACCATGGGCCAGCAGGAGCATGGTGGAAGCCAGGGAAGTAATTGGGGTGGGGCTTGATATCATCCCCAGATGAAAGTGAAGAGGGGGAGTTTGTTGGTGGTGGGGAAGCAGAAAAAGGCTTATCTTGGTGCTCCTCATGTGCAGGAGACTTATCCTTGGGTGGGGTCTTTTTGGCCTGGCGCTGCTTCTTAGTTGACTCCTCATCTGAAGCCAAGTTGTAGAAACTGTGATCTTTAAGGAAACCATCAGTTTCCTCTCCCCCAGTGGAGTAAGCAGGGCTCTTCTCAGGAGCGGGCCCAGGGGAGGGCTTTGGGGATGGCTTGGGAGTGGCCTTCTTTGGTGAGACAGGCTTCTTCTTGGTGGCTTTGGTGGGCTTAGTGGACGCTTGGTTCCTTTTAGCTGCTTAGAGGTGCTCTTGTCACAAAATAATAAGTAAAAGGGTTTAAAATAAAACAATGTATTTAAAAAACAAAAAAACTTTAAAAACATAATATATAAAAAGTGAACTTTATATGGCTTTTATTGGCATTTAAAAGATAAAAAATACTTGTATAGTTTTTATTTTATTAAATTTATAAATAATAAGTTAAAATTTAAGAGATTTATGTAAAAGTATTATGTTTAGATATAGATTTTATTTTAAAAGTTAGAAAGTATAAAAGAGAAAAGTTAAAAATACAGCATATCAAAAAATCAGATGTTTTATTATGTAAAACATAAAGTTTTATATGTGAGAGCTGAAAAGCGTTGACATTATAAGTGACAATTAGTAAAAAAGCTGAATTCTCACTGTTGACATTTTTTTTGAAAATTTACTATGAAAAAACATAGTACACTTAATTAAATTTACGCAGGCTAGCAAATGTTAACCGTTTTCTGTGTGTTTTTATTCACATAAAAAAATAAAAAATATAAAAATAAGTTAAAAATAATCAAAGTTAAGTATTTCTTTATTAAATATAATATTTTGGGGGTGAGAATATGATATTTTACCATTACCTATATTAAAAGTTCTTAAGAAAGTTGTATTCAGTAATGAAAAGGGTAAAGTGTCAATGATGTCACTTACAACATTCTTTATATTAGGTGGTATATTAATTTAAGCGTAATCACACTACTCTAATTTGCTTAACTCCACCCCAGCAGATGATCACAAGCAAATAAACGACATTTACAAGTGTCAACATTATTTTTAAGAATAAATTCTATAGTAACTTACATAGTAACTCATGCTTAAATTATTGGATTGCTGTTAGCCACCAATCCACTTAATATATTAAAGCCGGAATAAGTGCCACATATATGTTTATAATATGAGCATTTTAACAATCAACTGTATGCACAATGTCTTTTTCTATATATTAATTCAATAAAAGATATTTTTAAATGTGCACTTAATTTTTTTACTGTAGATGTTTCAGTCTTAGTATTAAAAATATGTTTGGCTTAAAAAGTGTCAACATTGACACTTTTACATTGTGAAAACAAATAAAAAATAAACTAATTTTTATTAGTAAATGTAAAGAAAAAATCTGGTTAAATCAAGTTTTTAATTAAGCTTAATATTAAATCATGTCAAAATAGCCACAATTTTGTTGTGTTTTCTGGGTTTGCACCCCTGATCGCTTTAAAAAAAGAATTAAGATAGTGCAACTAGCAAAAAACATAATAGATTTAGAGTTTTGAGTCAACAGTGACCATGTCAACAAAGTGTTGACATGGGCGCTATTGCCCATAAAAGCACACCAGTAATTAAATCAGAAACCTGTGAAGGTTCATGTCAAAAAGCGTCAAATTTCTGCTGGGATTGTCATCAAGAGGTATATATTCATTATTGTAGAAGGTGGGAGTGATAAAGGGATGAATATTGGGCTGACATGCTTGTTTTCTGGAAGCAGGCTAGTCCAAAGCATCACTGCTTATTGGTTGTGCTTTATCTTATTATTAGAAGAGGGGATTGAAGTTATTAAAGAGAGAAATGTGATATTATTGTATCTGTGCTGTATTAGCAGATTTTCACAAAAAAAATTTATAAACTAGATAATGTCTATATTGGAATATGGGGGATTATAAAGTTGCAGTGAATCATTTTAAAAAGAACAAGGTTGTGTAGATCAATATTTTGCATTTGACAAAGGATAGCTTGATACTGCTAATGAGTGAAGTTCATAATCAATTTACTACCAGGTCAAGACTGAAATTGGTCCCTGTTTCCCTGTTTGGCAATTTAAGCTGACACCTTCATTTAGCTTTGAGTGCCTTGGAAGTTAAGTTGGGTGGTGTGTGACCTTTTGTTTGGAACTCTGCTGGTTTTGATGCTGTTGTTTTGACAATATGCTGATAATTTTTGGTTTTGAAGGAGTTAACTGGGATCAAGAAGGTAAAAAATGGCAAAATTGGAAGCTCTTCAGTATCAAAATTTTCTTAAACACTGGAGAAAGTAGTCATAACATGAGTTTAGAGGTCAGGGGATAGCCAGAAACAGAGAGTTGACAATAAGCCTGATATAATTGAATAATTTATTTCTGATTTTAGTGGAACTAAAATCTGAGAGAGCAAGATGATGTGAGCTGGTAAAAAGAGTACTAAAAAGAAAATAAAAAAGCAGTGCAAAACTGTGAAGCCAAGACAGGAAGTAAAGCAGAAGGGGAGAGGGAAATGAAGCCAAAATGATTTTGGAAGCTACTGTATCAAATAAATGATCAGCTTTCAAATGCAAAATAATCAAAACAAATTCTGGGATTCAATTAAGAATTTGAATTATTGAGAAATGACCAAGAACGCACATGGTGAAGTGATGAACCAAGTTTGAGAAGGACTAATAGGAAGTGGATGAATGAAATAACTATAAAATTGGTACAGGGTCCAAAAGAAGGCAGCAGAAAATTCATTTCTGACACAGGGATTAGATGCTGGGCTAGGAGGAATATGGGTATTACTCTCACCAGCTTTGATCATTTAGTCAATCAATCAATCTCTTGGTTGTTTATCTATGAACTTTAAGCCAATATACCATTTCACTTCTCTGGACTCATTTTTGGCCCTGAAAAATACGTCTGAGCCTACTATCAAGCTAAATCTTCAATCCCAATTGAGGGAGTTTCTTATCAAAGGGTTAAAGGGGGTTCCAGATTATTTTACTGGCAAATCCCTAAATATAAATATTATTGTTCAGCAGCTTCAAAGAGATCAAGGGTAAACCCCAACCCAAATAAAACTGTTGTCAGGAGCAACCCATGACATTGATTTTTAACGGAAGTATAGCTAAATTTACTGGCAATTAAAAAGGGTTCAGACCTTTTTAAAATGGAAGGTGGATCTTCATCATGCCAAGTGAAAGTAGATTCAACCTCTTGCAGTGTATAGGTTGTCAAAACTGCAGGCTCAATCCGCCAGCAAGGTTTCAACCAAGTGGGTTTGTGACCTGTAATCTGATTATCTGGTCACCCAAAGCCAGACTAGGAAGTCAACTCAAATTACCAAATCCAACAACATGAACAGATGATGATCCTTCCTGGTGGATTCCTTATTGTGGCGCTTGACTCATTACCAGGATCAAGCCACTCCCTTCTTCCATCCTGTTGTGTGATCACCAATCATGTTCCTGTTATCCTTGATTCACATAAACAATATAATCACTATCTCACAATAAAGATTATTATCTATCTTATAAATATTTTTCCATGTATAACTCTGCTAAAACAGCACAGTTAAAACATTGGTAGCACAGGTAGGTTCTTCATCCTACCTTATCTTGAAAAATTCCGCCTGTTGCCTGCACACGCCACGGACAACAAATCCTTGACAGAATTATGTTTGGCCTCCTGCCCAACTGGACTCTGTACACTCCTGGTGCCAAGATACCTGATGGTTTTGTCTTATACCAAAACACGGTGATCCCACTACCTGCCTTCAACGCCATGTTGGCACAAGGGGTCTTCCAGGCTCCCACCTCCATGCCGCAACCAACCAACAAAAGCGCCATACCCGCCTATGTAGTTCAAAGACTACAAAGCACCACCTTGGAATCTTTTTCCAGGGCCAACAACAACAACACTGCCGCTTGGATCCAGTCCGCCCAGAGCAAGCTAGCTCAGATGGAATGCCCACAGCAATTTTGGATCACAGAGATTTCCATTTGCCTGACCCATGACGCTGGCACTGGTGCAAAAAGTGGCATGAAGAGAACACTGACAAGAACTGGGATACCTTTAAGCAAGACATCCTGGCAAGATTTGTGCTTAAAGATACAGCGCTCATGATCATTTTCCAAGTGAAGAACCTGACCCAGACAGGCACTGTAAAAGAACTCACCTGCACCTACAAGGAACTCTGCCTTTGTGCACCATCCAACATGGCCTTTGACACCCCAGCCACACACCTCATGTACTACAACGCTCTTAAGTTGCACGTGATAAGACACATAAACCTGGATCAGGTGACTAACCTGCAAAGCCTGTACCGTGAAGCAGAAAAAGCGGAACAGACATCCAACGCACTGCACAAGGCACAGACTGGGAAACAAGAAAGACCCAAGGATTCCCATCCAAGCAGGCGCTCTGCTCAACCACCTCCTGGAGGTAACAGGAACAATGCCAACCACAAACCCACGGGTTCTAATGGGCAGGGAAATGGGAAAAATGGCCAGTCAAACTGTACTCATTTCTGTGTCACTGCCACGCAAGGCAACCAAGATGAGGGAAAAGCCTAGGTAGAGCACTAAGCAAGCCAAGCTCTCCCCACGCAAACTCTGACTTGCCCAATAATGAATACCAACCCAAGGACGTGGACCAATGCCCAATGATCCAGGTGCCCTCAGAGGACCCCGTACTGTACACCATTGCCAGACATCCCAATAAATTGATGTCCTATCCTTTCCGCTTTTGCAGTTAAACAGGCTCAGCACTCCTGGACTTGGGCGCAGACCAAACCCTAGTCAACAGTAGCTTTGTGGATAAGTTCAAGCTGGCCACTAATCTTTTTCGGATTAAAATGTGGTCCTGGCTGACAAACACCACATTGTTGTGACAAAGGAAACTACCCCCTTCTGTCAGAGAACCAACCCTGATTGGCTGGCTTGCTAGTGTTTGGGAACTGGCAGGTTGCAGACTGGGTGGGCAGAGCCCACCAAAGGATTGGTGCTAACTTAATGAGGTAGGACATTGACTTGCCCACCCACAACCACAGACCGGCAGCTGGGACAATAGTATCTATTACTCCTGTGAGAGTAATATATACAATTCCAAAAAGCTTGTTGGTATGGTCCAGTGGGAGCTCAGCGGCAGAGGCAGGCATTGGTTTGGGGGTGACAGGTGGCTCCATGTCCATTTGGTAGGCAGGAAAGAAGTTGTATTTATCTCTGAACAGGCGGGGTTTGATAACGTACCAAGGGCCTTCTTGGTTGTATCTGGTTAACTCAGTAGTTCTGGCCAAGGGATCCCAGGCTAGTATGTTTTTGGCAGTGTAGTCCTTGTACTCAGGCTTTAAGGGGTACTCTGTGAAATGGACAGGATCAAAGGGGGCACCTGGCAGGCGGTACATAGCTGGTGGGCTGGCAGGGGGAAGACAATCTTGGGGTTAACTGGAAGATGGCAGGGATAAAAATATGGCAATAGTTGGGGAAACCAATATCTCATAACCTTTATTTAAAATTGATGATGGGGGTTAATCTTGGCCTGGCAGGTATTTATACCACACTGCCAGGCTTCACTACCTGGCCAGGTTTTCTGGTCTTGGGCGGGTTGGCATTGGGTGTCTCAGATGGCAGTGTGGCACTCAGCACTGGCGGTTTGCCACTGGCCGCTTTGGGGTGAGAAGAATTCAAATCCTTCTGTTTATTGATTCAGGTATTGGGTGCCTCTTTGGGTTCAGTACCTTCCCCAGGACTTTGGGGGAGTTTGGAATAACTTTCAGGGAGAAATTTGTCTATTTCACCGGGAAAACCGCTGGTATCAGGAGTTAACACCTCAGGGAAATTCTTGGCATCTTGCACTGGCGGTATGCTTGCAGAATCCTGTGGGGCAGCTAAGGGTTTGGGTCCTGGCGGGCTGGCAGCAGCTTCATCAATTAGTAGTGGGTTATTGCGCTCCCAGCCTATGAGTCTGGCAGTCTGCAAAGGGTTTTGTCCAGGGGTTGACTCTGGTTCCATATTTTGAGATTTAGGAACATCCAAATTGTCATTCCTGATATCATCCCCTTCTTCCCCCAAAATTTCCCCTTTCAGGGCCTTCTTCTCAAGGTATTGTTGGATGGCCTGTTTGGCATTGGTTAGGTTGCTCAAGAGTTCACAGGTGCTTTCTTCCAGGGGGTAGCCTGACCACTTGACATAGTACTGGGGGGTCTTGTAGTGGACTCAGTTGCCGTGGATGTACTCAACTTTGTATTCAATTGAGTGGTCCTTCCGGATTGGCGGGGGGCTAGTTTTGATCTTCTGGTGTGGAAGGGAGTTTCTGTCTTTTTTGAACAGAAGGGCACAGTGGAACACGTTATGGATCTTCCACGTGGGGGGTAGGTCTAACTTGAAGGCAACTTCTCCAATGAGCTTGGTGATCTTGTGCGGTCTGCTTCTTCTGTGAGCTAGTTTTCTGCAAGGCACATGCAGGGGCACGTTACAGGAATCCAAATAGACCTTGTCTCCAACTTGGAGGGGTTTACCAAGGGTTCTTTTCAATCAGTAAAGGCCTTGTATGTCTGTACTGCTTGGTTCAGGTTTGCTAGGCATATAGTTTGGGTGTTGTGGATCTGTTCAATCCAGGCGTGTCCAGACAAATTGGTTTCCTTGTTTCCAATGCTAGGGTCCCATGTGGGGTCAAACCTGTAGTTGGCTTTGAAAGAGAACATTCCAGTAGATGTATGGTCTTTGCTGTTGTAGGCGTACTGTGCCATGGGTAGCATCTCAGCCCAGTTATCTTGGTTGGTGTTGGCATAGCATTGTAGGTACTGTTCAAGTATTTGCTTCACTCATTCAGTCTGGCTGTTGGTTTGTGGGTGGTAGGAGGATGATACACAGCGCTTTACCCCCAAATTCTTCATCACCTTAGCCCAGTAGTTGGAGGTGAATTTTGGTCCTCTATCAGTGATGATTTCTGCCAGAGTGCCATGTTGGGCTAGGATGCGGTTGTGAAAATGTCTAGCTGTCTCTGCGGCAGTGCAGTGGGTGGTGGTAGGGACAAAATAGGACATTTTAGTGAATCTATCTACCATGACTAGGATTACATTGAACAAATTAGAAGGGGGAAGTTCCACAATATAATCCATTGAAACGGACTGCCAGGGTCCCACTGGTATGTCCAGTGGTCTTAGCAAGCCTTCAGGTTTGGATCTACAGGGTTTGTTTCTTCCACATGTCTCATAGCCTTTGATGTAGGCAGCCACGTCTTTGTCCAGTTGGGGCCAAGCATAATTCTTCTTGATTCCTTGGATTGTCTTGAGTCTGCCAGGGTGGCCAGCCATCTCTGAAATGTGATAGTCTATGAGTACTTTGGTCCTTGTTTCACCTTCTGGTACGTAGATCCAATTGTGTAATAGCAGGTTGGTTCTTTTCAATGAGAATCCCTTCTTGTAGTGTCGGCTATATGGGTCTGAGGTCAAGTTGGCAATGAGTTCCACTGAATACTTGTCTAATTTCTGTGCCTCAATTATGTTAGGCTTACGGGTCATGATCTATGAATATCAGTTGGATGCCTAGGCTGGCAGGGTTGAGGAGTACATGGGTGTTGTGGTTCTTGGTCTCAGATGTGGTGGGAATCATATCTGCTCTTCTACTCAGGTTGTCAGGTACCATGTTCACCTTTCTGGGTTTGTAGTTGATGGTCAAGGTGTAGTTGGCCAGTTCTAAGCCCATCTGGCCTGCCTTTGGTTCAGCTTTCTGGGTTTAAAGAAGTAAATCAGGTTCTTGTGGTTGATTAGAACTTTTACTGGAAACTCAGCGCCACATAAGTATCAGCGCCAATGTTTCAAGGTCTTCATTATAGCAAGCATCTCCTTGTTGTAGATTGGGTAGTTTTCTTTGGAAGGCAGCATCTTCTTGGAGTAATATGCTACAGGATGTAGCATACTATCCCCTCCTTCCTGAAGAAGGACCCCTCCCACCGCAAAGTTGGACGCGTCAATTTCCAGCACAAAAGGCTTGGATGGGTCAAGCATGGCCAGGACAGGCGCAGAGGTGATGGCGAGTTTCAGGGTCTCAAAAGCGGTGGTGCATTCTGGAGTCCAGACAAAGGTGACCTTGCCAGAGCACAGGCGGGTCAGGGGCAGAGTGATGAGAGAAATTTTTTGGATGAAATCCCTGCAATAGTTTGCCAGGCCCAAAAAACTTCTCACATCTTTCCTACATTTGGTCATTGGCCAAGACATTATTGCTTCTACTTTGTCCTGTGCCATTGCAAACCTACAAGTCTTCACTATGTATCCCAGGAATTCAACCTCAGACTGAATGAATTTGCACTTCTTGAGCTTAGCGTGTAAATTGGCTTGGGAGAGTTTCTCTAATATGAGGTCCAGGTGGTGCAGGTGTTCCTCGTGAGACTTGCTGTAGATGAGGATGTTGTCTGGATATGCCACACAGAAGCAATCAAGGTATTCCCCTAGGACGGTATTGCTCATCCTTTGGAAGGTGCTGGGGGTGTTGCATAGGCCAAAGGGCATCACCAGGTACTCATACAGCCCATATCAGGTTTTGAAAACAGTCTTGTACTTGTATTCATCCTTGGTTCAGATTTGGTTGAACACATCTCAGAGGTTAATTTTTTAGTACACCTGGGCTCCAGTCAGTACATCACAGAGATTGTTGGCATTGGGGATGGGTAGAAGTTCTTCACTGTGATGTTGTTCAGTTTTTGGTAATTCATGCATGGGTGCATCCCACCATCTTTTTTTCCTACAAACAGCATGGGTGACAAGCAGGGGGCCTTTGACACTCAGATGAAACCTTTTTTGTCATATCTTCCAGGTATGCTTTCAAGGCTACTTGTTTGCGGTGGTTGCAGCTGTAGATGGGGCTGTGATGAGGTTGGGTTCCTGTTATCAGGTCTATGGCGTGGTTTTATATTGAATGACAGGGTAGTTTTGTGGCTTCTTCTTCACTAAACACATGGTCCCATTTCTGTAGGGGGTAGGTAGTATTCCAACACTAGATTCTATCTTTATGGTTAAGAGTTTGTTAGTAGGGGTTTGGCCATGGCTCATGCAAAAGGGGATGGTGTTGCAAGATTCATGTTGGCCCAATATGGCAGTTTGTTTGCGATAGTTCAGGATCAGGCCATGTTTGTTAGACCAGGAGTTGCCCAGTATAAGGGGGTGGGGTAGTCCGGGTAAGAGGATCAGGGACAATGGGTACACATTATGTCCAATTGTCAACAGGAGTTCTTGTTCACACTCATAGCCAGTGTCCAGAGAGCTGTTTCCCATGACTATTTGTAGGCTACACTCTGAAGCTTTCATGGCTAATTCCTTTACCAGGCCAGTGTCAATGAAGCTTTCATCAGCTCCTGTATCAATAAAAGCTTCAATCTGGCGCTTGTTTCCCAATAGTTCTATGGTCACTTGTATGAATTTATAAGACTGAGAAGAAGTGTTTATTTGCGCCAGTGAGATTGGGGCAGTGTTCTTCTTAGGGCAGGCTCTGGTCAAGTGGCTCGCCTTGTGGCAGTGGAAACAGAGTTCCTCACAATAGTGTTGTTGGAGCTCTTCAGGTGTCATCCCTTTTCTGTTGGGGGTTGGTGCTTGGGTTTGGCGGGTCTGGGAGGGGCCAGCATTCTCTTGGTTAATGCTAAGGCCCTTGCACAGGGGAATCAGATTGTCTAGGCTGAGGGTGGGCAGATTGTGCTTCAACAAGTCCTTCATTGCTAGGTTGACTCCCCTTTGGAAGATGATGGCTGCCAGTTTGTCTTCCAGTTGGGTGTGAGTCTTTAGTTTGAGGAATTTGTTAATGTAAGCTTGGATGAAATGGGCGCCCTGCTGGATTTCCAACAAGGAGTTCAGGGCGTAGTATCTGGTATTGTGGTCTTCCCCTGTGGCCATCAGTTTGGCTTTGAACTTGACATAGTCTAGGAAAAATTCCACATCTTTAGCGGTGGCTTTGCCAAACCAATCAAGGGCGTCTCCTGATAGCATGGTGGCTACTCCAAGTACCTTTTTGGTGTCACTGGAATAGAATGGGGCATTGGCTTGAAAATGTAGTTAGAGCACTGGCATGGCGCAACAGTCCTCTTTGAGAGTGAGTTTTCCCATCTGGGGCATCTCCACTTTGGTGAGGGATTGGTTGACTATCACATTCTGAACCTGAGAGGAGGGTCCTTTGGCGTTTTTGGCAGCAATGTTGGAGTTCTTTGAGTTGTCTGGGGTCATGTTTGTATTCTTGCAAGCGGAAGAGATCAGGTTTTTGGTCCTCATAAATGTGTAATAAGTGATTATCATTACAAAAAACATACAAGATGCCCCAAGAATAATCAACATCTTGGGGCTCAGGGTACCAGGTTTAAAATAGATTGTCATAATGTCAGGGAACCAACCCTGATTGCCCGGCTTGCTAGTGTTTGGGAACTGGCAGGTTGCAGACTGGGTGGGCAGAGCCCACCAAAGGATTGGTGCTAACTTAATGAGGTAGGACATTGACTTGCCCACCCACAACCACAGACTGGCAGCTGGGACAATAGTATCTATTACTCCTGTGAGAGTTATATATACAATTCCAAAAAGCTTGTTGGTATGGTTCAGTGGGAGCTCAGCGGCAGAGGCAGGCATTGATTTGGGGGTGACGGGTGGTTCCATGTCCATTTGGGAGGCAGGAAGAAAGTTTTATTTATCTCTGAACAGGCGGGGTTTGGTAACGTACCAAGGGCCTTCTAGGTTGTATCTGGTTAACTCGGTAGTTCTGGCCAAGGGATCCCAGGCTATTATGTTGTTGGCGGTGTAGTCCTTGTACTCAGGCTTTAAGGGGTACTCTGTGAAATGGACAGGATCAAAGGGGGCACCTGGCAGGCGGTACATAGCTGGTGGGCTGGCAGGGGGAAGACAATCTTGGGGTTAACTGGAAGATGACAAGGATAAAAATATGGCAATAGTTGGGGAAACCCATATCTCATAACCTTTATTTA
The DNA here is from genome assembly GCA_014839935.2 of Entomophthora muscae. NCBI lineage: Eukaryota > Fungi > Entomophthoromycota > Entomophthoromycetes > Entomophthorales > Entomophthoraceae > Entomophthora > Entomophthora muscae. Next base: position 57,769 of record QTSX02000766.1, on the reverse strand, counting down.
AAAATGACGATGGGGGTTGATCTTGGCCTGGCAGGTATTTATACCACACTTCCAGGCTTCACTTCCTGGTTGGGTTTTCTGGGCTCGGGCAGGTTGGCATCAGGTGTCTCAGATGGCAGTGTGGCGCTTGGCACTGGCGGTTTGCCACTGGCTGCTTTGGGGTGAGAAGACTTCAAATCCTTCTGTTTATTGATTCAGGTATTGGGTGCCTCTTTGGGTTCAGTGCCTTCCCCAGGACTTTGGAGGAGTTTGGAATAACTTTCAGGGAGAAATTTGTCTATTTCACCGGGCAAACCGCCAGTATCAGGCGTTGGCACCTCAGGGATATTCCCGGCATCTTGCACTGGTGGTTTGCTTGCAGAATCCTGCAGGGCAACTAAGGGTTCAGGTCCTGGTGGGCTAGCAGAAACTTCATCAATTATTAGTGGGTTATTGTGCTCCCAGCCTATGAGTCTGGCGGTCTGCAAAGGGTTTTGTCCAGGGTTTGACTCTGATTCTGTATTTTGAGATTTAGGAGCATCCAAATTGCCATTCCTGACACCTTCTCTGTCATGCTTGAGAACCTTCACTCCACCATCCAAGGTCCTGACATTGACTTTCCTAAGTTTGACATTGTGCTGGGACTAGGCTATTTACAGAAGAACAACCCTCACATAGACTGGGAGACCTCAGTGTTGATCATCAAGCGTGAAGGTGTCAACAACCAGATCTACCCTGACTCTGTGGACCAACTGCTACGTGACCATGTCTTTGTACGTATCACAGAGACCCAGGACAAAAAGAAAGACCTGAATTCAATTGACTAGGACTCATTTCAGTACAAGATCATGCATTTTAAAGACCACAAAGATACCTCCACGCCTCAGGACCGCAACATTGTAGCCCACCATCCAGAAATCTTTAAGGAAGCGTTACCTGGGCTGCCCCCTGAAAAGCATATTCAGCACTCTATCCAACTCAAGGGGGCTGTACCCAAAGCGCGTTCTATCTACAGGCTGACCCCAAACAAAGACAATGCCCTACGCGCCTACCTCAAGGAGGCATTGGAGAAAGGACTTATCTGCCCCTCACAGTCTCCCTTTGGGGCTGCTGTATTCTTTGTGGATAAGAAGGACGGTACCTTACGTCTGGTCATAGATTACCGCGCCATAAACAAAGTTATCATTAAGAATTTTTACCCACTGCCACTGATTGACAACTTCTTTGATACCTTGGGAGGAGCCACAGTCTTTTCTAAGATTGATCTAACTGCAGGCTACAATCATATTTATTTCAAGGAGGAATACAACCCAAAACGGCCTTCTGTACTAAATACGGCTCCTACAAATGTGTGGTACTCAACTTTGGCATGACCAATGCCCCATCCACCTTTGTAACCTTCATGAACAAAGTGTTTGAGCCCCACATAAGCAAGCATTCCCTAGTGTACCTAGACAACATTATTGTCTACAGCCCCTTGGTGGAACAACACCACAAAGACCTAGAGGCAGTCTTTGCTACCTTGGCATGACACAAACTGTTGGCCAAGCCCTCCAAGTGCCAGTTCTTCCGTGAGCAACTACCCTTCTTGGGACACATAGTCTCAAAGGATGGCATCAAACCCAAAAGTCAAAAGATACAGGCCATCTGCAAGATGCCACCACCCAAGGATAAGTTAGAACTCCGCACCTTCTTGGGAATGGTGGTCTATGTACAACGTTTCATACCTGACTGTGGCATCTTGCCTGCCCCCTTATCTGCCATAACAGGCGCCAAGTCCAAGTTTGTGTGGACCCCCCAACATGACCTCTGTTTTAGACGCCTCAAAGAGAAGCTCACAACAGCTCCCATCCTGCAATACCCCAAACGTGATGGGGAATACCAAATGGAAACCGACGCCTCAGATGCATCCATTGGGGGAGTACTATGAGTCAAAAATAGTGATGGTGACTTCTTGCCAGTAGCCTACAAATCACAAAAATTGACAGATGGCAAGTGTTAATACCCTATCCACAACAAGAAACTGCTGGCTATTGTGCACTGCCTATTCAAATGACGTTGCCACATAGAGCGCCAGGAAGAATTCACAGCATTAACTGATCACAAGTCACTCATCTATTTCAAGACTCAAGCAAATCTGTTGCGCCGCCAAGCGTGGTGGATGGAACTATTGGAGAGATTTAACATGCTCATCCAGTACAAGCCTGGGGCCAAGCTTGCCATGGCAGACGCCCTGTCCTGCCTGTATGTCTGTGCTTCAAGAGGAGAGAATGGATTCAACCCAGACTGGCCCCTCTTAGTGCTACAAACAAAGGACAAAGGGTTCCCCCCTGGCATCACCAATATAACCAAAGAAACAGTCATCAATAATGAACACCTCTTTGCTGACATATACGGGACTCTTCACAGAAAAATGACTTATAGCACAACCATTCCCTACATCCCCACACATCAGCAATTAGACACCATCCTACGCTATCACAGAGACCTTGGACATACCAAGAGCCAAAACCTATATGAGTTTTTTAAGCACAAGGCTTGGTGGCCAACCTTATATCACAATGTTCTTGAAGTTCTAGACCAATGTGAGGTATGCAAAAGGTTTGCCAAAAGCAAAACCCCTCCAAAGTCAGTACTCCCCATCCGCACACAACTACCCTTCAAAGTATGGGCTCTTGAAATTGTTGGCCCCATGCCAGGGAAACACAATGATAAGAAATACATCATCACTGCCATTGACTTTGCTACAAGATGGCCAGTAGCCCAAACAGTAAGGGCGCACACTGGTAATGATGTACAACAATTTATTGCAGAGAGATAATCAGCAAGTTCAGAAAGCCAGAACTACTGATAACCAATTGAGGGAAAGAGTTGACCTCCAAAACCACCAACTTATACCTTGCAAAAAATGGGGCCAAACACACCGTAACAACACCATACCACCCACAGGCCAATGGACGCGTAGAGCGGCTTAATGGCAGCCTTGTGCAAACAAAAGCCAAGCTCACCGCCAGGAGACCTGAAGACTGGTATAAGTAGCTACCAACTGCACTACTTCTGTGCCAAACCCAAGTGAACAGATCCACCGGCAAAAGCCCATTTGAGTTGGTATACGGCACACAGCCAAATATCATTCAGACATTGACAGGAACCAAACTGGAAATTAAAAGTAAAGCCCCCTTTTGCTCAGACCCTCAAGTTATAGAGGCCAACAGCAAACAAACAGAAAAGGAAAATAAATGTCTGCAAAAGACATTTGTCCCCATCTGCAATAGACATGAAGTTAGGGACAAAGTATGGGTCATGAATGTTGACAAAAGCAAGTTACACCCTGAAAAAGTGGGGCCAGCAATCATTCTGAAGGTAAATGATAATAACACTTACCTTGTACAAGGGCTTGGCAAACAAAAGCAAGACAAGACCCTACACCATAATTACCTACGACCCTGTAAAGCAAGACAGAAACAACAAGAAACCGCCCTGCCTGTCACAGAACAGCAACTAGTTCAATACGGCGCCTGGGCTCCTGACAACCTGTCCCCAGAGGAGGCCGACCTTCAGTTGGGGGGTGTCAAACCCGCAGGCTTGACCCACCAGCAAGGTTCCAACTAAGCGGGTTTGTGGCCCGTAATCCAATTAGCCAGTCACCCAAAGCCAGACTAGGAAGTCAACTTGAATTATCAAATCCAATAACATGAACAGATGATGATCCTTCCTGGTGGATGCCTTGTTTTGGTGCTTGACTCATTACCAGGATCAAGCCACCCCCTTCTTCCACCCAGTTGTGTGATCACCAATCATGTTCCTGTATTCCTTGATTCACATGAACTATATAATCACTATCTCACAATAAAGATTATTATCTATCTTCTAAATATTTTCCCCGTGTAACTCTGTTAAAACAGCACAGTTATGACAAGGTCAAATCCAAATAATTGTTTGAGCTGCTTTCAGCTTTATAGCTATGCTAACATGAGCTTTGTTTTAGCTATAGTTAGTAAATTATTGCAAATGAACCAATTGTAGTTCAGTATTTAATTGAGGAAGGCAATAGTCCAATAGAAAGGACAAGAATTAATAGAATAAGGTATTGTTTATTGTAGAATATTGTGATTAATATATTATATTGGGAAGGCCACAAGGGGGTGGCATAGTGGCATGTTCCATGTAAGGTTTGAAGCCAAGGAATAGCTTGTGTGGGGATCAGCAGGTTGAATTGGCAACACTCCTAATTGGGAGAAAGTGCCCACAATTCATTATTGTCATCATATTGGTTCATGTTGTTAGATACATCAAGGGACAACTCATCAAGCGCCCCCTGTGTATTGTAAGATATGTTGGCAGGCAATTCTGGAAACTTGGTTGCAACAAAATGGTGGTAAATAAAAAATACAGAGATATGTCAGTTAAATCAGCTAAATTATACGTATTTAGAGGGAACCAAATTTAGATATCTTTATATGTTAGTTTAAAAATGGACATCAGTTTAAAAATTCAATCCCTTTATTGATCAACGCTGGGAGATGTTTTATAAGGTGTTTAAATAAAAATAAGTATTAGCCAAGGATAGAAATAATCCAATACGGGAATTTTGGTCAGCTGATCTGTAATTGAAGCTTCAATATGAGATTTAAGTCTTAATCTTAATGTTATCATCTAAACTATTAGTACTGATTTGGAGGATACCTACCTTGAGGAGAGATGATGGTATTGTGTGACAATAGCATCTTTGAACGGACCATGATCTCCCTAAGCTTGGGATTTTGAATATTGTTGATGGGGCTGACAAGTTCCTCTAAGTTAAGCAGGTATACATCCTTAAGGGAGTAGTTTTCTTTTAGAGTGAAGCTTCCAAAGATATTTTTTGCATCAATGAAAAGGTACCTGGAGGTTAGATTCTGAATAAACAGTTGATCAAAGATATCAAAGGATCCATGGTAAGAGTAAATATCACAAAGACTGGAGTTGGAGATGGCCACCCGGTCAAATGAGCTCAAGCTGTTGAAAGCAAGACTTTCAAGGTAGGGGCAGCTATCAATGGTAAGGCTATTCAGCCTTGAAGCCCTAAAATAATAGTATCTTGGGGAGGTACAGTTTTGAATGTAGATGGATTCTCTGACAGAAATAGTATGAAAGTCTATCTTTTCAGAAATCTCCATAAGGACCAGGTCAGAGACCGAGCTTAACTTAGGGACATGGTACTTGATAAAGGGCAACCACCAGAATTAACTCATTCCGCAAGTTGACTTATTATATGTCAATAATCAGAATTAAAAATACTTTAATGTTGACAGCATTGAAAAGTCAGAATTAAGTTTTAACTCATGCAGACTACTAAATGTTGACACTTTTTTAATAAGCAGAAACCTGTTTCCTGAACATTTTACTTAATAAAAATTAAGCTTCAAGATATTTTTTAGGGTAATGTGACAACATAGATTTTAAAAAATTTATAAAAAATTATACATGATAATTAAAAAAATTCATAAAAATACACTTTTATTTTATTTTGCTATGAAATTAGCTATCTTTACTATAATAAAAATTTTCCACTTATAAAAACAAAAATAATCCAATACAAAAAAAGATACTACATAAAAAGTTACATATTATAGCAAAATATAACAATCAGAAACAGTAATATAAAGTTTTTTCTATATTAAAAACTACAAAAAACATATAATTTAAAATTAAAATACCAATATAGGTCATGTACTACAGTCTAAAGCATCAAACTATCAATAGAAAATCAATGATTTTATAAAAAAAGTACCATAAATTATTAATAAGTTATTTAGAATAACTATTTATTTAAAAATATTATACTTAATATATAAGAAATATATAAAAATTAGGCAATACTCAATAAATTTAATTGAAAGCTAGACTGTGATCACCTGGTTGCCATTAAGAACTGTGGCAATCATTTTGATATATTCCCCAATCTCTGAAAGCTTATATTTGGCCTTGACAACTTCCTTGATCTTCTCTTGATATTGTTTCTCTTTGGTGATTCTCTTCTTCTTGGATGAGTGGCTCTCAATATCTCTGATGGATGCAACAGTCTTCCCCTGTTGGACTTTTAGTGCTCGTAGAAGGTGTTGTATCTGGGCTTGATTCCAAAGGAGGACTTGATATGCTTATGCCAGCCCTCCAAATATGAAGTAGTTTTCATATCATCCTTAAGAACTGCCTGGTAGCAGTTATAGTTGGCTTTGGCTCTAGGCTTGCTCTGGCGCTTAGTGACCTTACGTCCAATCCACTGTGGTTCATAATATTCAATGAAAGGGTAGAAGGCACCATCATGTTTCTTGGCATATAGATCCTGGCATAGGAGGTCAAAGGCTTTTCCAGTATGCTCTGGATTTACAAAGGCTAGTGCTACAAACTGCTGAATTAAGAACTTGCACTTTCCTGATGTATCTAGACAGTGGAGCTTGCTGAGCTCAGGTAGACCCTTTAGTTGCCTGTTGACAGCCTGTCAATAATGGAAAAAACACCCCTGGACCTCTCTATCAAAGTTGTTTACAAAAGCATTATACTGGGCAGTTTCATAGTCCATGATTATAGTTGAGGGTCCAAGTGCTTTATATTGAGCTTTTTTTCTGCAGCAAGAGTGGCTTCATCCTTTTCATCATCATCTGGATTGGCTCTAGTGTTATGGCCAGGGGGACTCTTTCTATTATTGGGTAGGGCTTTGATGCCCTCCTGAAGGATTTTAAAGGCCCTTGTGTAGATCTCTTCTGTTGCCCCAGGAAGCAGAAAGTAGGCTAATGGGAGCACCTTGCCTTCAATAAGGGAATGTACAATCCATAGTTGATAAAAAGGTGGGGGCATACTGCAAAGGTACCGTCACATAACCAAGTATCTGAATCCCTCAACTGCTCCAGGTTCTATTGTTTAGCATAGCATATAGTTCTTGCCTCTGCTGTAGGCCCATCATCATGTAAAAGGAATACCTCATCACCATTGAACATCTTTAACTCCTCTGTCAAGACTAACTCTCCTTGGACCATGGCAGATTTCTTATGGGGGAATAGATCACAGTGTTTATTCACATATGTACTTTACTAACTGGTTGCGGTCTGGGATGAGCTTCAGGTTCTCATTACTTAGGTGTGTGGTGGCCTTAACTGCTATATCAGAAACCTTGACATATTTGGAGACTGGGACCATTTGGTAGAGGTACCACTTTAGAAGCTTTTTGATAAGATTGATTGGAGCATTGCATGTGTGCTCTCCTTTTTCACTAGTGATTTTATCCCATCCTTCTGTATTGATCCTGACAGTGCAGCTTCTATCTTCACATACATAATTCTTGCTTCTTCCTGCTCTCTTTTGATTGTTGAAATTGAAAACATAGCCATCACAGACTAAACTTTCACCTCCTTTGACAGATATTAGAGGGAAAAACTGAGGGAACTTCTTTGGGAGCTTAAACTCTCCATTGAAGTTACATATATTGTGAACCTTTAGGGGATCCCATGGGCCAATTGGTTCTTGATGATAGTCAGAAAGGTAATCATCAGGATCTTCTTTATTGATACTTGATGAGGAGGATGGAGGTGCAGATTTGTTGGGTGGTGGAGGGTAATTATCTGAAGTTGGATTCTTGTGCGTCTTGGACTGGGATGAGCTTGATTCCTTGGGGCTTGATTCTTTTGAGCTTGATTCATCTGGGCTTGACTGGGGTTCTGGACTCTTGGGTATCTTTGTTCTTCCTTGCTTGTTTAGTAGAACCTCATCCCCTTCTGATTGGTACCAGCTTGGAGAAGAGGAGGAGGCAGGGGGAGGGCTCTTTGCTTTCAGGGTCTGGGGTCTTCTCCTTTGTCTTCTGTTTTGTTGAGGGCTCTTTGGCTGGTTTTTTGTCGGGGTAGGGCCTTTGGGCCTTTCCAGAGGCTTTGGGTACTTTCTTGGTTGACTTGGGGTTCTTTTGTGGCTTCTTGGAAGATTTGTCCTACAATAATTAGAGTAGAGTTCATAAAGTAAGAATAATCATGTGAGACATGAATAAAATTAAATAATAATTACTTGTTTTAAATTTTATTATTAAGTAAATAGTTTATAGAAGTATAGAAAGTAATTTTAGAGCTAGTTTATTAGTAAAGAATAGAAAAAAACCATGTTTAAATAAAAATTCAGCATTCTGGCAGTCACAATAGTCAAAAATATTTAATTTAGTTTGTCAGCATAAAAAACTGCTTTAATTTTGCGTCAACATACTGATAGTCAGCATTAAAGTGGAAAATACTATGTAAATCACTTATAAAGCTTGGTTAATATTTTCCAGAGTTGGTTTTTTAAGTCCAAAATTGATTATTTTTAAATTTAAAAAATTTAAAGATTTGCATATGTAACTTATGAAAACTAAATAATAGTGATTGTAGAGGAAAGTCTAAAGTACAGCCCTGGGTACTTTGGCCTGAACTACCATACCATTGTATGTGTGCTTTTTGTTAAGCGGCAGTGTTTTACTAATAAACAAGTGAAGGTGTCAACATTCAGGCAGTCAGCGTTCTTTTATAGCAACTCTCCTATTAAATCTTGCTTAAATTATGTCACTTTGTTTGCTTAGCCAAACCCCTTTGTTGCAATTTAGGCAGCGCGGCAATTCGACACAAAGTCAACATTATAATTACATATATAATTTATAGTTTTAACATATGTGTTTTGGCTTAAGTGGACTTCCGGAAATAAGCTATAGTTTATCCAGTGAGTTTAAAATAACAGTAAATATCTAAATAATACAAAGAATGCTCTGAAAGTTGGCATATGTCTTTGTTCAATGCTTTTATTTTATTATTTATTTAATAAAAACAGTAGTATGAAATATAAAAAATAGTTATTTTTAGAATATTGTGTATTTTATTAAGAAATTTATGGATTCTTATTTGGGGTCAACATCTAGATATTACTTACTGTAGTCAACCTTAATGTAAAAGTACAAGGAAACTTATATTTTCATAGTAAATTATATTAGTTTTTTGGCTTAAAATTAAGCCTTTGTTTAAATGGTGTTGACATTATGTCCGTTCCTTTTTAATTTTGCAATTCTGACTTAATAATTCACTATGAAAAATTAGCTTAGTTTTGGAAATGCCCGATTACGGCAGATAAATACTAAAATAATGTCGACTTACTGAATGTTGAAAAATTGTCGACATTCAGTAAGTTGACTTGCAAAATGAATTAATTCTGGTGGTTGCCTGGTAAAGCTAGTGTTCTTCAAAGTGAACCTTTCCTTGACATCTTCCAGGAGTGGAGCAGAAAAATGGCCATGATAGTCAGTGACAACCAAACTCTTCACACTGGCTAGTATCACCAGTGAGAATCCATCTGGAGAATCTTGATTAATGGTGAGAGTCCCTTCAATATCATGGCACATTTTGATTCTATCAACATTCTTGATGGTGACAGTAATGCTCCCGTAGCAAAAGGGGAGACACAATTGCTTGATCTCAAATAGGAGCCCTTTATCATAGAAATCATAGAAATAATCTTGACAGAAGTTGTTGACATCAAAGTAAGACCTTCCAGACCAGGTTAGATTTTTAGAAATATCAATGGAATGGAGCTTTGGAGATAGATTCAGTGTAGATGATTCCAGGAGGGGAGCTTTGAGATGAACAAGGTTCACATTGTCATGAACCTGGATTAGGCTGGCACTTCTTAGTACTGGAAGATTGATTGCTTTTATGAGTTGGGATCCAGTAATTTCTAAGGTTTCAGCCACCTGAGAAATGTTGAAATCAACAGAGTCGTGATGGATGTTACGCAGAACAACTGAGTCGGAGCTCTTTAGATGGGGCAAAAAATCCCCAACATCCCCTTTAAAGCCTTCCATGTAGAGAGAAACAAGGCTCTCGACTCCGGGCATCAGGAAGGGAATGTGTTTATTATTAATCAGGGATAGGTACTTGAGATCAAGAATTTCAGGCCACTGATTTGTTGGAAATAGCAATCCTTGATAGTCAATGCCTCGGGAGTCATATTGAAACCCAAATTTGAAGCTACTCCATCAATGGTGAGGTTGGATGCTATTATATTGACAAAGTCCAAGGGTTCAGTCTCAAAGGATCCCTGGATATAAAGTTCACTGATACTGAGCTTCCTCTTCATTTTTCTTGGCATGGAGGTCTTGACAATAAGTTTTCCTTGGATTTCCTTGAGCTTCTTGATTAAAGTGAAGCCGTCGCTACTCTCATCAATAAGCAAGACACCTCGAACAATCTCACACTTCTTTAGAGCAGACGTAAGGAGGAGAGGAAGGTTGTTATCGCCACATTCTTTGAAGTTAATCACTATTGAGCAATATGTTACCTATGGGGCCGGCTTCGACAAACCAAGCAAGAAGTAAACCCTTTAACAAATTCATGCCATTCATACTCAGACCAAGTCCGTTATATATCCATCTTAAATCAGATATTGGGTGACTACGCTGGCTTATCTACTGGGAACCTATCAACTGCGCCATTTTTGTGGCACTGAAGCTTGGTACCACCTGCAAAGCTTCAAGATTCAGGCCTGATCTAATTGAACACTTGATCTTATAAGATACATCCACTTAGCATCTCAAATGCTCTAGATTTTTATAAATGGTATCTAATTTATCGATGAAATCTGGTTCCTAGTTCCACCTACTGACTGAAATGGTTGGCTATTGTGATAGCGTTATTGCTGAATTGATAGATTTGAACGATTCAGATAATATCTTCAGTTAATTTTAAAGTGGATTTTTCACGCAAAGTAAATATTATTCTATCATCTTACTTTTGCTTTTTAGTTCACTTTAAGTAAATGTCTAAAGTGTAATCATTGCTACGCAATACTTGTGTAAAAGTTATGATAAAATATCAACTACTCAATTTTTCTTTTTCTAGGCATTGAAGCAGCTATTAACTTTAATTCAAAGAATAATACTTATCTAAAACAATTCTGGAAGATCCCAAGTGGATTTTTTTGAGGGAACACAAGTTTATTAGAGCTCAGAGACGGCGTTCCAAGTGGATTTTATGCTTGTAATATTAAGAAAATAAAGTTATTAACTTTATCTCACTGAAAATAACAAGTAACCTCGCTTCATTAAGGATCCCCTTTCAACAGTCGCTTAGACGATTGGTCATTTATTTTGGTGAACTTGTTATTTTCGAAGAACTCTTATTTTTTGGCTATTAAACATATTCGGAGTTTGAATCTTTCTCAAGTCGCTCCACTCGATATCGCTAGGTGATTGGCTGTGGTAAACGCCACAGCATATGCTAGATTCACGACTTATTTCCAGCCAGAATCTATAAATGGCGGTTGCGTAGTTAAGTAAATCTTTCTAAAGAGATAACCTTATATTTTTTTCTAAATAGGATATTTTTGTGGTGTTTGATCACACTTATGAAATTGGAAAATTGATCCTTGAAGGGGCTGTGGTCTTCTTAACGCAGTTTGATTTTTAAACCAATCAAATGTACAGGGTTTGGAAGCGAGTGGAAGCTATGCAAAACCATGAAATCGCCACTTTCCACTAAAACAGTGCGTACATTATCTTATGGCAGTGTTGATTTGATCTCAATATTAGCTCCATAGCTGATAAAGGATAACCCTTGTTAGAGATGTTTTATTTTCATATGGTAGTAACTCTTTGTAATTTTTCATTTTCTTTGGCTGCTGCGGCCTTGGATTCCGCCGGACCAATGTTACTGGTGGCTTCACTATGCCTGTAGGGTGAATATCTGATACTTTTAATTAAGCTTTGCACCATTGTAAGTCGCAAAAGTAAAAAATGCTACATAATTCCAAGTACAAGAATTGGATATGTACTATGGAGTATAATCGGATTAAATATCACGCACTTATACTTTTTTAAAGGGATTTTAAAAATTGGCTATGTATTTCCAATAGATTATTAAGCCCACCAAGCAATATTTTTGTGGCTTGTTCATCTAGATTTGACGTAATGACTGATAACACGTAAAGATTAAACTAGGATTAGAACCCTATGCGTTAAGTTCAAGTGGCAGTATTTAAGCCAGGGGAGCTGTCAATGGTCGATATGCTCAACAAACTCTTGCTCGCTTTATTCGGCGCTGCTGTATCAGCAAACGCATTCAATCCATGCAATGGAAGCCAGATCATTACTCCAGAGAATATCAACGATATCAAAGGATGTCGAGAATACCACGGGGAGCTTACTCTGGATAGCATCTTTTCCCCAGACATTGTTAGCTTGCACCACATGCGCGAGCTCACTGGCATACTCGTCCTGAACAGCTACCGTGGCGAAGTTGTATTTCCTCGCAGCATCAACGGCACACTGGTGATAATTGACGTGGAAACAAACAACCGGGTTGACTGGTACAGCGTGAGACAAGTATCCCATCTCGTTCTTCGGAGTGTATCGGCCAAGATCGACTTTCAACTTCGAGTGACTGGATCCATCCAAGTAACAGATAGCTCTACCACCTCAATCAAAGGTCTTGAAGCAACATATTTGGATTATCTCGTTATCTATGATTGCCCTAGACTGTATGAATTCCAAATTGACGGACTCCAAGGATTGACCGAAGTAAGCATCTCCAACACTGGCCTCAAGACATTTGATTTCCTAAAGGATGTGGTAATTGAAGAAGACCTTCAGATTGAGAATTACAAGTACAGCGAGCTCGTGATCCAAGTGCGTCAGATTGGAGGCCAGATTATTTTGAGTGGTAACCGGCTCCTCTACCATATCTTCTTTGTGGCCCTTGATGAATTTGATTATGTACCAGTACTATATAACAACCCTAAACTTCTTTTTATCCAGCTCCCGGATATGATTTTGATCCTAAGCTCAAGCATGTGGAATAAATCTTATTGAATGGGTATTTCTTTCAATTAACAAAATCATCCATATGCCACTTTAATTTTTCCTTTTGGATCCCTTGCTACTTTTATGAACTCCATAATTTACCTGGATTGACTTTCCTAACTGATTTAAGTTTATCTTCTCTCAATCTGTGTTTACCGTCACTTGCTGCCTACCTCTTAAAACCAGGTAGTCAAACCAGCCCAAGTACGTATCCCACTTTCCCTTGGTTAATTCAACCTGTGCCGCATACCCTCCCAGCAACTATTTCCAACTCTTGCTTCACTCATTTTTCCGCAACCTTATTTCAAATGCTTAGCTTTTAAATTCTCAACCTGCTCTAAAAAAACTTCACATTGACAGTTAAAGATCCATCTAAATTAAAAAAAAGCTTGGTTGGGGTGCATGGAGGATAGATCCCATCCGGGCACGTTATACATCCAACTTTGGATCTAGCTTAATCAACCCAGCGCGACATAATCCCCGGTGTATCCCTAATAAAGCTACAGGCCTATGAGGAGGCAACCTATAGAGCATGAGTTTTAAATCACAGTTAAATAGTTTACCCCAACTATTTAGAGTTCCAGCAAAAATCTGCTGGAGAGGTTAGGGTTACTTAACCCATCCCAAGAACTAAACTGGGATGCTGAGGGGTGGATATCCTAATACAGTATTGGGATTGCCGTAAAATATGCAGCCTGGGTGCTGATTTCTACGAATAGTTAGTCTACTACTTCTTTATCTTAATACTATACCTGTTGTGCTATAGTGACAGCCTTGGTAAGGACAGAAGAATATAAGAAGATAATAAGACAAAACTGGTGTTTATTTAGATAGTATCACACTTATATAGTGTGAGGCAGGGGAATTGTCACCAGGGGCAGGGAGGCACAGACAGAAGGACTTCCCTAATGGAGGAGAGTGGATTGGCACAGCTAAAAGTCCACCGTGAGAGAACAACTGCTTCCATGCGGCTTTCCTTAAGGAGGTAGATATAAATAACTTCATTGTTCTATTTATAATTGCGGAAGTAAAGCCCGTGCCTTGTGCGCATTTGAAAGAAAAATTGAACACCTGTTTTAGAGGCGTTTTAAATGTCTTTATCCCTAGTAAAATCAGGATGTAATAGCGCAATTGCGCGACTGTTCTGTTGCTCAATTCCTAGATAGACAGATTAATGTCTAATCCATTCAATCTGTGACAGGGATGAAAACTAGAGAGGTACACTGGAACTTCAACCCAACTTGGTTTCTATAGTAAGCAATCAATTGACTGAGCTATATAGTTGAAGGCTAGAATGACAAAATCAAATGGGTTCTCAATATATTATAAAGTGTATGTTGCTGCTAGGTGGAAGCTGGTTGTACCTTAAGAGCACCATTGTCAAGGATATACTACCAAGAAGTACATAAAACAGATAAAGCAGAGTATTTTATAAGAGAACATTTATTTAATATAGAAGATGTATATTACATAGTTAAACAATAAGCCATATAATGTCCATATAGATTTTGGAAATCATGAATCTTGAACAATTCTTCTCATAGGATTCAAATAACTGATCCCCACACAATATCCAGATATGGTATTGGTGCCACCCTTTCTCATCAATCAAGCCATCCCCTGGTGATGATTCTCCACAATAGACTAACCAAAAATACTACATCATCTCACCTGGGCCTTAGCAACTGGATTTTTAGGAATTATCTTGGGTGTATCTCAGATTCAAGCTCAGTATTGCCTCAGTTCAGCCTCAGATACCGGTAATCATGAGCTCTATTATGCCTATCTGGCCTGCACAATCTGATCATCTGTGGTGAAATAGTTTGGAGGTTACTTGTGTACTGGTTTCTCTAATGGGATATTCAATACTGGTTATGACTTCTATCACATTTTAGACCCTCTCCAGCACAGTTGAGCTTAGCTGGTATAAATGATTACATGGATTAAATAACTGGCCTGGGATCACCTTGCTTAGAGTGGGGCAGCTCTTCTTTCAACCTGTTTTTATGATACACATTACAGGCTGGTTTTCAAGTAAGGGCTTTTTAAGCTAAATAAATATTGGTTGCCTGACAAATTTAAATGTTTTCTTGTTTATCTATCTATATATATATAGTCTTGATGGTTGGCAATAGTTGCTATACCTTGGGCTATGATAAGCTGGAACCTCATCTGATCTTGGAAGGATATAAAGATGGTGCTCTGGGATAGTTGGACCTGGTGTTATTGGTATCTGTAGACCAGCTGGGATGATGATACAGCTGTACTCTCCCCTGGGATGAATGGATGAGCTGATATCATATCAAAATTCTGATAACAACTGGAGTCACAAGACAGATGGGTTGCTTTTCCTGGGAAGAGGGCCAAGTTCATGTCTATGGCTTAAGGTTATATTTAAGGAAGCCTTTTGATATTGTGCCAGCATGGATGGCCTAGAACTAGTATTGGGGTGGCTCTACAGAGATACAGCTGCTGAACTTAACAGCTTGGAGGTACCTGGGAGGTGAAGCTGGTTAATTTGCTCCTGAAGGCTTGAGCTATTCACTTGGGTGAGTAAAATATTGTTGTGCATATGATATGCCTGCTTCAAATGGCCTAGATAGAGGTCACATATTGGGTCAAGTCTAAGTGAAATCCATTTATTACAACTCAGCAACCAGATTCTAGTTGGATTCAGTTGATAGGGTCCCAAAAAGGGCCTAGGTGAAGGTCAATGATAGGATTACAATGATATATTTAATTGATGTGATAGTTGCTAGGCTATTAAGATAACCTTGAAACATCTTTGAAAAATGTCATCATTTCTCTTAAGTGGGTTTCTAGAGAAGAGAGAAGCCAGAAAATCTGGGAAAGGTTGGCATGGTAGTTCAAGGTTTCTCCAAAGTGGGTTGATTGCAAAGAGAGAGGCATAACGGGATAGCAAAATGATAAGTGAAGGTGCATCAGCATTTCTCCAAGGACAAGGGCTGAAAAGACAAAAGATCAAGTGTTTTGGGGAAGGTTTTTGGTTTAGGTTTGCTGCAGAGGCAAATCAAAGTGAAACATTGAAGAAAGCACAGCAAATAAACCTACCTGTAAATTCACTGCCCCCTTTGGCTTTGGATTGCTTTGTTTTTCTTCACCATACCAAGAAAAGATCCCAAATGCCAGTTAATCCACTCAATTCTTTAGAGGATTTGGTGCATACTGTAGATGAGATATTTGTACTGGCTTATCCCTCAGATCCTCTGGCTCTTGTTGCTCCCTCTGGGAAGAAACACTGATTAATTTGGATTACCTGTTGGCATGGTGTTGCCTGCTTTTGAAAAAAATAGAAGTAACCAATCAAGTGATGCTATATCAATGCCCAAAAAGCCAAATGGATTTCAAATGTCTGATATCAACTCTAGCCAATCAGATGGAGCCGCGGAAATTAGCATGAAACCTTCCAGTCCTCCTGGACTTGGCCAGCAAAATTTCTCCCCCAGCCAATTGGATTCAAGCTAAGTGGTCATGTGATTAATCTTTCTGCAACACACTCCTTTTAACATAGCAAGGGGACTTTCAGTCTCCTGCTTGTCAATTCTCTAGTTACATTAAAGTTGTATATTGTTGCCAATCAATTTTATTTTTTTTCATTTGTAATATCTACTTTGGAGTTTCCTTATAGTCTATATTAAGGTGGTAGTCATTTTTCCATTAAACTTTACCTTATGTTGTTCTCTTCCAAACCTGGTATCTTGTCTGAAACCACTAGGAGAGGCTTTAATGTATAGTCATTTTCTAAGGTACTTTTTTAACTATACTGTTCAAACCCTAAATTCAAGTTAATAACCTATCTAAAAACTTACTTTTATATTTAAATTTCCTTATTTTTTCTGTTTTGAACCCGCTTTTGCCTATTTCATTGCCCAAGTTATCCAAGAGCAACAGCAAGGTTTTCCCAAGCTTACTGGACTCCAACCAACTAAACTTTTTGCCACTATCTCAGTTAGATTAAATTCTACTATAAAAATGGTCAACCCCCTAATAATTAGACTTCAAATTTCTTGGAGTTTTTAAAGATGATCCTCTCTGTCCTTAAGTTTGTGGTCTTTTCTATGGCCTCATTTTTATTGCTACTTTGGTCCACTTCCCTGGATCTTTGGGGCTACATCTTTTTTTGGGTGCACCACGTGGGCAATGACCCCTTAAGACTCTTGCAACTTCCTACTAGTCCCCTTATCTCAGGAGAGGCCCTTTTTAAGAGCCTTACCTGCAATGACCTGGACTTGTACTCTTTGAACCACATCTCACTCACTTCACTTGCTGAGGAAGTATCTATGCCCTCCCCTCCTTTTCTGGAGAATAAGGACTCTATACCCCTGCCAATATCCAAGGTCTTGGATCACATCCCCACTTGTACACCTTGGTTGCTTACTGGCCTTGTGTTAATGGGACTCAATGCCTACTTCCCTCAATTGTCCCCTGTGTCCTCTTTGATCCCCCTTAGAACGGCTGTCCCAGTGCTTCACTGGGTGGCATCCTGGTGGTTTATCTCACCAGGATGAGGGCCAAACTTAGTTATTTTATCCCCCTCTTTTACACTACCAGTGATTTCCCATGAGAAATGGTTGAATTCAATCACAGCAAAACATTGAAGAAACCCAAGAAACTGTTTGAAGTACATGGCACAAATTTTTAAGTTTTGGTGAAAATTTGCTGCATATTTGGGCTTTGGCAACCCTGTGAAGTGTAGCACTTCAGATGTTTGAAAATGAGGAACCTTGATGGGATGTGACACAAATTTCATTATATTTCTGATAGCAAGCAGAAATAAAATCAGGAATCAACCCCTGGGGTCTAAATCTGCAACTTACTGGTCCAGAGGACCAAGGGCTCACGTTTTTCTGGGCTCAGGTCAGGGAATTGTTTGCCAAGCAGCTCAAAAAGCCTAAAAGATTCACTAAGACTTGAAAAGAACCTAACTGAAGACGCGCCACTGAGGGCTCAGACCTACGCAGAAGCAGTTGCCTATCAAAAGGAGATTTTAGTGAAACCCAAATCTACACCACCAATGAAATCCAGCAAGAGCCATTTTTCAGTGTTAAGCCTAAGGTACATTTAGCTGGGCTGCCTGATCTTGGGAATAGCATTTTAAATTGAAAGTCTCTTGCATCTTTTCACAAACACCCACCAATCAAAATTCAACCAAACCTGTCAACCAGCCAATGAATCAAATTCCCAATGTTAAAACACCTACAGACTCAAAGCCCATAATTTTTGAATAAATAAAAAATGGTAGAATAAAAACCCCATCTACTAGAATATGATGATATCATCATTCTGATAATAAATTTAAATGAACATTTGGATTACAAAAAATTTACCATATTCAATTTGAGTATTTACCCCCTACATTACATTCCTGTAGGCTCACAGGGCTTTATCAGCTCTTCTGCTATTCCTCAGCCCCTCAGTGTCATGGTAGTTTTCATAATGCTGGGTATTGTCTGTCTTAATTGGAAAGCCAAGAAATTGGGGAAACAGTTACCCAAGTTGACTGAGTTGATTGATTTAAATCAAACTGTCAATCAAAAATGGGCTACTGCCACCCCAGTTTGTCAGCAAGGTTTGATTACCCTGAGCAAATTGACACTGATAAATAGATTTAATCTGAGAATTTCCTGATATAACCTTGTTTATCATAAAGGTCATCAAAAACTAAAAAAACAAGGGTTTTTTGCATGATGGACAAGGTACTCTTGGGATGAGACAGAATAGGAGTCATGGATTCAGGTGGTATTGCTGAGTCAGTAATTTTGGTAAATATTTAAAATTTTCTCATTGTTCAACTCTTAAGAGTTGAGTCCTACCTAAAAAATACCCAATGAACCTAAATTATATCCTAGTTAACATCTTTTTTAAAATGCTTCCTGTTTTAGGCTTTCTCTGCTATGTTCCCTACACCTTGGTATTTAATTCAAATTGTAATGGGAATATGGGGTCCTGCTTTGGACTCTACTTCTTCTATGTTGCATAATTTTTTGCCAATGCTTGCCAACCTTGGAGCTTTTAACTCAGAATCAAAAACTGAGGCTATGGTTTCCTCCCAGTGTCCTAAGTTCTATTTCAAGGAGTCCTTAATTTTTGCAGGCTATTTATCTAGTACTACTTTGGTTGGGTTCAATTATCTTATTAAATATTATTATATTCTTTGAGAATTTTACTAAACAGTATTTGAAGCTTCAGTGGTGGCTAATCATCAACTCCTTATGGATTTGGGTGGTTATTCCTCACCACCTGAAGACCTCTTCATACTAGCCAGTAATTTCTGTCACACTCAGTCCCATTATTCTGTTCAGAAGGAGCACCTTACGTCCTCATCTATTTCATCAAGTACCTTCCCAATCTATCATGATTCATCTTTTTTCTGCTACTGTCACAAGTGAAATTTGCCTACTGGTAATCAAAGGGACAGTGTCCTGCCTGCCTGCGCAGCTCAAAACTTAATCCTAATAATGAATCACCACTGACCAACAAAGAGTGATGTCCTGCCCCCCAGGTTTAAGCCCCAAATTCCTATTAACCACCAGCCTATGGGTCATGTGAACTAAACTAGAAACCACCAGGCCAAGGATCATTAGACTCAAACCAGGAACCAACCCAATTTTGGAGAAATTGTTGATACTGGCTAACAAAGCACTGACCACTTGTGAATTGTGCCTGGACAAGGACCCACCCAACCTAGTAATTAGTTACCTAAAATTGGAGAGTTCTCTTGTGGACTGCCACCACTTTGCCAATGAGGTGTCACAAAATTAGACCCAAAGCCAACACCTGTCTCTGTGGCATAGTGGGCCACAAGATGATGACAAATTCCCCAAGACTAAGTTGGAAACCAAAATTCTTTATCCGAGCTTAGCCAATAACACCACCGCCATCTGACATCACCAAGATTTCCCAAGCCCAGATAAACTCCAGTACCTGGCCCAAAGGAAGCAGAAAAGGTTTTTCTATGAAAGATAAGCATACTTATACCCTAAAGTTGCCAGGAAGTTGCTCATTGCCATTCTCACAATAAAAGTGTTATGAACCTTTGGTTCTTCTAAGTTATCTCATACTTAATCTTAGCACTTTTACATTCATAGAACAATTACTCTGACCCAACTCTGATGGTATATCATTTACCAGAAACAGACGCCAAGCTGCCCAAATTACTCTAAATTCCAGTACATCCCTACAGCCCAGCATATCCCTCTTAATATTCTCCCAAGCTGGCTTACTCCTTACAAAGGAAACCGCCAGTGACCCCCAGAACCAGTTGCTTACAGGAACACAAGACTGCTGCTGGTACAATTTTTACCCAGTTGTTTGGCGCCCTTCATATTACAGTCACTGGCCTTGTCAATTCCCTGGTACCTGCCAATAGCCCTTGGGCCCTATTAGGAAAATTGTTCTTCTAAATTGTAAAGTTAGCACCCATCCTGTGGTGGGCACTCCCCCCATGACTGTGGGGCATCCTCTTGCCAACCAGCCCAAATCTACTACAGGTTAGCTTTCTGATAGCTAAAATGAAAAATTAGTCACAAAAATTATTCAAAGTCCCTCTGCACATGGCCATTACTTTAGTAAAAAGCTTTTTCATCCCTTGGTTTTCTTCAACTATCTACACATAACTTTTCCTCCCCTCAATTTACCTGCCTTATCTCAATCTTTTTATACTTCTATTTTCTATGAAATTTAATTTAATAAGTGTTGTAAAGCTTACTGGTTACTTTAACAGGATTCAAACCTGGAATTTCATGCTATTTTGGTTTCTAATTAGCTTCAAAGTTAGTCATTATTTACCTCCTTACCTTTCACCGCAAATCTGATTTTGGATCTTGGATCAGGTTCTGTTTTGCTTCTTTTTGCTCACTCCTCCTTAGTATGTCATCCCCTGGCTTACTTCTTTACTTTCAGTCCCCTTGGCTCTAACTTCTTTAATTTAGAAATATTGTATCCTACTCTTATCTCAATCCTTCCTTGAGCTACCTCAGTTAATATTTTATCTATAATTAACCAACTATAGTTAAGTTCCCAAATTCAGATTTTTTACCTCAATTTAAGAAACAATGAATGGCTTGAGTCCTTTGAATCCCAACTTAAGTTGAGATTTTTTAACTTGCACCCTCAAAAGATAACTGTTAGGTTGTGTGGCTTGTTTGCCTTAGTTTTGATCTGTCTTTTCGCTACCTCCATACTTTCTAGTCCTTTGCTCCATGATTCTTTTTTATTACCCTTTTTATTATTTAAGTAGTTTTCATAACAATACCTAAACTTTGATTGCTAATAGTTTTAATCTACCCATAAATGCAGATCAGTTTCCAGACCTTGAAGTAGAGGTTTTGAACCAATTCTCCATCATTAAGACTGGCCTGATTTTCTGTTTTCAGGGTCAATTAATTGTCTTAGTCCCTATTTCACCTAATAAAAGTTATTAGACGCCTTGCTTCAGTTACTATTACATACCTTGCCTGCATTCCTATATTTAACTAATATAGATATTTTGGGTTTAAAGAGCTTGGTTTATCATCACTTACCAAAGAGCCTCAGACCTTACACAATCCATTCTATCCAGAATTCCACCCTGAGAATAATATAATTGTCAACCCCTTAGCAAGAACCAGAGAGACAGGAGCCTTCAAATTTAAAGGTACTGTTACATCATACAGCCTAGGCTATTCAGTGAAAGATATAGCTACCTACCAGCTATTTAGTACCAATGACCCCCTTGACCTGGTGGCCCAACTGTCTGGAAGGATCTGTTGTTGTTCCTGAGACTGTCTCCATCCAGCTTTTTGGAGTATTCTAAATCACTTGATAGCTCAGAGATCCTATGGCCCAAGTTCAGGCCCCCAGCCCCTTGTTGGTTGCTTGCTATCCTAAGTTATCAAGCTGGCTCCCATCCTGGGGTAGGTGCTTCCCCCTGGTCCAGCGGTCTGCCGCCCACATCAAATACTGCTTCCGCCAGCACTTAGAATCCTGACAGACTTTTTTTTAGCCAACTACATTGAATTATTCTGGCCAAATTTCCAATGATGTATGGGGTTTACAACCATGCTTCAGGTGTAATGGTGGAGGGGCTTTGGAGTCCAGAAAGATTGAGGAGATGGGGGATGCCAATCCAAACACGGGAACCATTGGGTAGCAAAAGAATCCCCAACCTGAAATCTGTAGGCAGTACCCTCTAAGCAAAGGTACAGGCAGAATGCAGGCTGTAGAATTGGGACCAAAAATCCCCAGAGCCAGAGTTTAAGGTCTGAAGGCTTGGGATAAATTATTGTAAACTAAAGCCTTTAACCCAAGAATGTTTATAGTTGTTAAATATAGAAAGGTAGGTAAGGTTTGCAACAATAACTGGACAACAGCTCCTAAAAGCTTATATGAAGTAAAGTCAGGGCTAAGGCGGTTGATTAATCCTAGGAAAACAAAGTAAACACCAGTCTTGATGACTGACAATTTAGTTAAAAGATCAGTTTCTAAGTCTGAAAAGTGGTCACCGCTAGGTGGTGGATTAAAACTATCCACAATCAAAGTGTGGGTCCCACTATAAAAATTACCTAACTGCTTAAAAATGTAATCAAATGGAATCATGGAACTAAGAGGGGAGATGCAAGAGTGAAGAAAAGAAAACACAAGCCACAAAACCTAACAAGTACCTTTTTGGGGTGCAAGTCAAACAATCTCAACTTATTGTTGAGACTGATGAACCAAGCCTTTTTATTGAGCTTTGGTAGAATGAGGTGCAGATTTAGAATAGAATTTTAACCTGTAAAGGTTAACTGACCTTGTGGGAGACAAATAAATCATAATTTGTGATCAACTGCTTACTTAACTTTAAAAGGTTAAGTAAGCATAAAGGATACTTTGGAGGGAGAATAGCAGTTACGGCAAGTGCTTAGGCAGTTTAAGAGAGCAACGGGAAGAAAATTAAGTTTGAAGCCTGGGAGATGACATAATAGGGTGTATAGTAAAAGGTAAATTGTTTGTGAAACAAATTATTTCTTGGCATATAGGTCCAGAGTTCAAATCTGCTGGCAGAAAGATAAAAAGTTTTGAAACAACTGTTAATCACTCTTAGGTTAATAAAAGGCTTGGGAAAGCATAACATCTAATCCAAGGTAATAAAAGTTAAGGGATGAACAAAAGGGAGAATTATTGGTGTAAGATTAAAATAAATTGTCAAGTAGAACTGGGTAGTTTGGAGATAAAAAGCCCAATTAAAATGTGGACAGAATAGCAGCTAAAAATGAAGGTGAATCCTGACACAGCAATTGAGAAGTGGGACCAGGGTCTGCAGATGGAGGACTTTGCAAATTGGTTTACCATGTGCCATGAATTTGGCCTTGTGGATGTCTTGGAGGTTAATGTCTATAGTGCTAGCTTTGGAGAGTATGGTTTCAGGCCTATACACAAATTAATACAAGTCTTATAGACTCTGAAGTCTTTACCCTTAAATCTAAGGTAACAACTAAGTAGAGTGTAAAAGCAAGTAGGTAATGTGTAAAAGTATAAAAGTGTGTATTTTATTTAGAAAGAAGAGAAGTTTATATACTATACTGGCTGCACAATGGATGCAGGAGTGTTATTAACATCTGCACCATTGTCAGGAACATTACAGGATCTTCTGGTGTCCACTAGG
Source organism: Entomophthora muscae (assembly GCA_014839935.2). Taxonomy (NCBI): domain Eukaryota; kingdom Fungi; phylum Entomophthoromycota; class Entomophthoromycetes; order Entomophthorales; family Entomophthoraceae; genus Entomophthora; species Entomophthora muscae. The sequence goes on along the minus strand of QTSX02000766.1, from coordinate 34,307 downwards.
CTCTTGCATCCATGTTCTTTCCATCTTGGGATGATCCAGACGATCCAACAGAGAAGAGTGGATGTGCATTACCCCAGAGTGGCTGCAGCTTGCAGCTGCCCATTACGGAAGCTACTTTCAGTTCCCGAACTCAATCCAACTAGATGTAACAGGTCAGCCAAACCATCGTAACATCCAAGATATGATCAGAATTGCAAATCTGTCAGATCCGACGGATTTGGATGCAAATCAATTAGCCTTGACTACCAGGATTAATTCCACTGATAGCCTTGACCATTCTAATATGCACCTAATTTACGGCACCATGCCCCTCAATCTTGGGCCAGGAAGCCGCAGATAACACAAAGTCAAACCTGTGGGCCGCAATGGTGCGCACGGGGACGTACACAAGCAGGAATTCAATTTCCATGAGCTTTACTTGCCAGAGATAAATAAGATTGACAATTTTATAGATAACATGGGGTTTATCCAACTACTAAGGTAGTTGCAAGCTACAACCCAGATCATGCGGGTGGGATGAGAATGCTGACATCAGCAGGGTGAATCCTGGCAACTGAACTTCATAAGTGACTGAAAGATTTCTGATATCATAAATCAATTCTTGGGCCAAAAAACACCAAATTACCTGGCCTTTGGAGTTCAGGCCTTAAACAGCAGGTTTTGGGTCCCATTCAGAGGTGTACCTGCTTAGCCCCCACTCACTTCCTGCCAATGGCTTGATTCAGGTCTGTATAGGTTTCTGTTGGCCCTTTCTTGTTGACACATCCTTTCAGTTTGGTTCTCTTGGGGCAAATGATGCCTGTCAAGATGTCTTTATCCATGACAGTAGGTGTATTTGCTGGGAACTTTGGATCTTACAGTACCCTGGCTATGGCTGGTTGTTGGTTAATGATCATCATGCCAGTTGGCCTGCAAGTTAGTGTTCCAGCTCCTGCCGGCTGGCCTGGGAGTTATTAGCCTATTTCTGAAATATAGAGGGTCACTACAGCATGTGCTGCCGCTGTTGATTATATACCTCTGGGAAGTATGCAGTACAAAGTAAGGGGAGATTTAAGATGATAATAATATCTGTATTATATATAGAAGATAGCTGCTATTAGATTAGGGATGGGCATCAAAATTGTCACAATCTGTGTTGTGACCAAGATTTGCCTGCCATAATTGGTTTTGTGATGTGGCATGAAGGTCACAAAATGATTTGTGCTCAACTGCCAAAGCTACAAAACCGATTGTGTTAATTTTGGTGCCCACCCCAACCCTATGTGACTGTCCCAACCCTAGACCATGTGGATGGCTAATTAAAACTAAAGGCTTGGTTGCTGGTATAGAGGATGGAGTTAGTTTAAAATCTTGTGTTTTGAATGGATTTAAGCTGGAGCTGCAGGTAGATTCAGGGTCGCTTTTATATGAAACAGTTGAGTTAAACTTAAGTAAACATGCTGGGGATTAGGGCTGCGTCGGATTTCGAGGGAATCTTCTCAAAGAAGATTCCCTCAGAATTGTTTCCTTCCACACCCATAGAAGGGTGTGGTTGATTCGGTTTTTTTTTAAAAATAAAATTATATATTTTTTTATCTCCATTTTTTAAAATTTAAAATATTAAATTCAAAAGTAAAAGCTTTGTTCAAAAATAATTTTATTAAAGGTATTTTTATTATATAACTTGAAAATCTGGAATGTAGAAAACCTTCCGAGTTCTTTTTTTAGAAATTTTGGATTCCCCCAGTGTAGGGGAATCCGAAAGAAGAGGACGGGGAAGGGAGGACGGGACAATTACGGCAAATGCCGTAATCGTCCCTTTTTGGGCCGACGCAGCCCTACTGAGGATGGGGCATCGGGTGCCAGTTTCTTGGTGGGTGAAATCCCCATGTGCGGCGATCAGATCCCGGGAGTAGCATGGGGCGCCGTTTCGAGGGGTGGAGGGCCGGTGGCGGATGGCGCCCTGGATGGCATTGTCCGCGCGGATCGGATTCTGCTGGTCCGTGTTGTCGATGTAGGAGTTACCGGATAGGATCAGCTCAGTGATGCCGTTGGCAGCGGTGAGGGAGTGGAGGGAAATGTTGAGTTGGCGAAGGTTCTGGACTAGAATGTAGGTTCCAGTCAATTGGTAAGTCTCGGATCGGATTTGAGTGGTGATCGGCGGCTGAGGTAAATCCCATAGCGTGTCGATGGTGGCGGGGTTGAAGTTGGAGTTTAGGCGGTGGGTGGTGGATCGTGTTTCGGAGGTGCAAGTCAGATGGAACTTGCGTTCTCGGCCATAGGCAATGGAATGGATGAAGTCGACTGAATGGTCGACTTGAGTCAGGATTACTTCTTCATCAAACCCTTGCACCGAAAGGGTGGATAGTTTGGATGTGACGCTTGTTTTAAACTTGTCCCTGGCTTCGTTGACAACCAATGTGTCTGGTTGACCACGGCGGATAGGGCTTGCAAGCATCTTTTTGGGCTGGCCTTGTGAAGCATAGAGATGAAGGTTGGCGGTGACAAACCACAGGCTTGTTGCGTTTTTCATATGAAATTTGAAAGTATGTGTTCCTTCTTCAAGCAGGGAAAGGTATGGCGCAAGATCCATGACTTTGGTTGGAAGATCAAATGAGCCCATGCCGCTGATGGGACGCCACTGTACAAACGAAAGACCACCGGTGTAGATGGTAGGGTATGGCATGACAGACCCAACAAAGTAGTCGTCAAGAAACACTTCCAACTCCCGGAATGGCCCCATTTCACACTCTTTGTTGGCACGTGCATGCTCGGTTGGCGTGTTGAGGTAAGTGAACTCATCGCAGCCATGGCCAGAGATAAACACCTCAAGTTCAGCCCGCTCAAGGGATTGGCGGCTGGCTTGCACGCTGTGCAATAATGGCTCGCTGGAGTTGATCTCATACCAAGGCTCCTTGGCGTCTCTGGAGATTGGAAGGATGTGGTGGTTGGAGCTTGGAGTGCTTGGATCAATGTACAAATCAATTGATGCCACGACATGGAATTCGCCCGTGTATGTTGAATCAACTGTGTTCCCTAGGATGTGGGTGACAGTGCGAGGGCTGTAGAGGAGGGGGATGGCTTGGGAAATATCCTTTTCAAACTCCCATGCGATGCCCTGAGAAGTAGGTTCTGCAGTGGTGGTTCGCAAGATCTCGCTCCTGTCGATGTAAATGGCACCGAACCGATCAAACTGCGTGCCTTTAACCTGATTCTGGTAGTTGAGGATGGCGCTTGAGATGGTGCCTCCGCCGATGCATTCGTTTGGGGGGATATAGTTGGATTGCGAGGGTTTGCCGTAACTGTTAGCAAAGGTATGCTTAATGATATCGACACGGCACTGCTTCAGGGGAGGTCTGGTGGGAGGCAGGATGCTGAGATCTACTGGCGACATGTAGCTGTCCAGGGGCGATGCTTTGAAGCTTGCTGGGGTTGCTCGAAGGCTTATCCCTGGGAAGTCGGCAATAGTGCCTGACATGCGCAGCTTCCCAGTGGCCTGGACAAGGGCCATTAAAAATACACCTGACTGGAAGTTAAGCATCTGCAGGTGGTGCTACTCGGTAGACAATATATATTGTAAAATCTAGGCATGACTTTTAGTGGGGGAAATTACTGCAAACCAGCGGATTGATCTATGCATTCCTCATCAATAAACATTTCCTTTTAAATCTACTCTTGAGGTAGACGATCTTCAATTCCGGACCATTGATAACTCCATTCTCTGATAACGCTTATCAATAAAATCAACCCCTGAATAAATTCATATCAAGTCCTTGTTCGAACCAACTTTGATGGGAATAATTCAGCTGCAGGATGAACAAAGGAGTTGCTTTTAAATCCCATTAACCCTGAATGAAGAGCCAATCAAACCTGGATTAAGCCCTTTCATAGCTACCTACTTGGAGGCCAATATCCCCAGTTGGAGAAAAAATACCCCATCCCTTTCATCCCAGCCCCGCTAGCTTTGAGCTCTGGGCAAACTTAATATTTGAATAGCCAAATAGTTCTTTAAAAATCGTGTGCTAAGCAGCTCTACCCACCAGAATGCTATAGAATGGGATTACCCAATTCCAGAAAGAATACACGTCCACAGATCCAAAGAAAACTAACCAGTGGCGTGTAAGGATGCTTTGGCTCAGCTCAGACTAGCCGCCCCAGCTAAAGTGGAGCCACTTAATATTTGACCATGTTTAAATAAATATTTGAACATTTAGCCTAAAGCCAGTAACTGGCCGAAGCAGCCCTAGTGTCGCACTAAACAATTCGAACTAGATTATTCCAAATTCATCAAACAAGCATTTAAATCCAGATGGATCAGAACAAAGTTTTCGCTCTTATTGGGATTAATGATCTAAATCCTTATATATGTTGCTCACCAGCATAACAATATAAACTATAAAGATGGCTCGCCAATCCCCTTTCCACTGCTAAGAGCGAATCTGCAATAGACCTCAACACCCTTGCACCCAGGAGAAACAACTATATACCATAATTTACTGGTTCCAGATGGTAAAGTTTATGGTGATTGAGAAGCATCAAGCCCTACAACTTGCTACTTACTGTTTTATCTGGGGCATGCAGGAAAGCTATTCATTAACCATTTATCAAGTGATATTGAACCGCCAAAGATCCATGAAAACTAACCCAGTAAGGGTCTGAAGGCAATGCCAATCTGGATCTCAACTGCTGACCTTGTAAAGCATATGCAAGAAAAGAGAGATATGTTGTAACTGTGCTGTTTTAACAGAGTTACAAGGGGAAAAATATTTAGAAGGTAGATGATAATCTTTATTGTGAGATAGTGATTATATAGTCATAGTGAATCAATGGATAGCAGGAACATGATTGTTGATCAAATTGGGAAAACCTCCATAACCCCAGAAGCCAAACCTGCCAGAATCAATGGCCAGCCAAGCCAAGATGGACCATCAAAAAGCCAAACAACTGTTCCTGAAAACCCCAAAAATGACCATGAAGCAGCCAACCAAACAGCAGAACCTGAGATGACAAGCCTTGCCACACAGATAGCACCAGAAAAATGCCCAGGGGCACCTGCATGTGAGTAAGTATATAAATCAGAAGCACTTGAAAAAGTTCTGTATCGTCATCCTCACCAAATAAAGTTGTTATGAACCTTTGGTTCACCAATCTTTTTCCATACTTATTTTTGATACTCTTTCATCTGCATACACCCTAGCGTCAGTACCCATTTGCTGGGATAGATAGTCAGACTCCAGTTGATAAAACCAAAGCCTTTGACTACTACTGTCCACCCAACGCTACATTTGGCCCTGTGCATTTCACTGAGTATCCCGCCAATCCTGACCATAAACCCTGGACATTGGAAGACTTGCAGTGGTACACCCACCCAAACTCTCCCAAGGAACCCTACCAAATTGTCTGTGATGGCAAAGCAATCACCATCTACCCTTTGATCTTCAACAGGAAGTACAACAATACCTTCCGCCTACTTGGTCCCCATGGAACCGCCCCTGACACCCAAACCAACCATTTCAACCCCCCCCCCCACTTCTGATGCCACTGGCCAGAGTAGTCAATTCCTGGGAGTGCTTTACCTGGCGCTCACGGGATTGATTGACTCTGTCTTGCCAGCAGCTGGACCTTGGGCTGTGGCTGGGAAGGCCCTTTCCTACTTGGTAAAGTTAGGTCCCATCATCTGGTGGGCCATGCCAGTACCTGCTTTGACTCCTCCCTCACCTGATGGAGCTCCACAGTACTCTTGATATCTTGAAAAAGAAGGGGGTGGCTTGATCCTGGTAATGAGTCAAGTGCCAAAACTAGGCATCCACCATAGGGGATCATCATCTGTTTATGTTGTTGGATTTGGTAATTTGAGTTGACTTCCTAGTCTGGCTTCAAGTGGCCGGGTAATTGGATTGTGGGTCACAAACCCACTTGTTTGGAACCTTGCTGGCGGGTCGAGCCTGTGATTTCAATACACACCCCCTCAACTGAAGGTTGGCCTCCTCTGGGGGCAGGTTGTCAGGGAGGTTTTCAGGAGCCCGGGTGCTGTACTGGACTAATTGTTGTTCTGTGGCGGGCAGGGCAGTTTCTCGTTGTTTTTGTCTTGCTTTTCAGGGTCTCAGGCAATCATGGTGTAGGGTCTTGTCTTGCTTGCTTTCCAGAGTCCTTGCACAAGGTAAGTGTTATTGTTGTTTACCTTTAGAATGATTGCTGGCCCTACTTTCTTGGGTTGTAGTTTGCTTTTATCAGCGTTCATGACCCAAACTTTATCCCCAACTTTGTGTCTATCTCGGATGGGGACAAAAGTTTTTTGCAGACATTTATTTTCCTTTTCCATTTTTTTGCTGTTGGCCTCTATAACTTGAGGGTCTGAGCAAGGGGGACTTTACTTGGAATTTCCAGTTTGGGTCCTGTCAATGTCTGAATGATATTTGGCTGTGTGCCATATACCAACTCAAATGGGCTTTTGCCGGTGGATCTGTTCACTTGGGTTTGGCACACAAGTAGTGCAGTTGGTAGCTGCTTATACCAGTCTTCAGGTCTCCTGGCGGTGAGCTTGGCTTCGGTTTGCACAAGGCTGCCATTAAGCCGCTCTACGCGTCCATTGGCCTGTGGGTGGTATGGTGTTGTTACGGTGTGTTTGGCCCCATTTTTTGCAAGGTATAAGTTAGTGGTTTTGGAGGTCAACTCTTTCCCTCCATTGGTTATCAGTAGTTCTGGCTTTCTGAACTTGCTGATTATCTCTCTGCAATAAATTGTTGTACATCATTACCAGTGTGCGCCCTTACTGTTTGGACTACTGGCCATCTTGTAGCAAAGTCAATGGCGGTAATGATGTATTTCTTATCATTGTGTTTCCCTGGCATGGGGCCAATAATGTCAAGAGCCCATACTTTGAAGGATAGTTGTGTGCGGATGGGAAGTACTGACTTTGGAGGGGTTTTACTCTTGGCAAACTTTTTGCATACCTCACATTTGTCTAGGACTTCTTGAACGTTGGAATATAAGGTTGGCCACCAGGCCTTGTGCTTAAGGAACTCATATAGGTTTTGGCTCTTGGTATGTCTGAGGTCTCTGTGATAACGTAGGATGGTGTCCACTCGCTGGTGCGTGGGGATGTAGGGAATGGTTGTGCCATCAGACATTTTTCTGTGTAGGGTCCTGTATACGTCAGCAAATAGGTGTTTGTTTTTGATAACTGTTTCCTTTGTTATGTCAGTTGTGCCAGGGGGGAAACCCTTGTCTTTTGTTTGTAGTACTAAGAGAGGCCAATCTGGGTCAAGCCCATATTCCCCTCTCAAGGCACAGACATACAGGCGGGAGAGGTTGTCTGCCATGGCGAGCTTGGCCCCAGGTTTGTACTGTATGAGCATGTTGAATCTCTCCAAGAGCTCCATCCAGTGAGCTTGGCGGTGAGACAGACTCGCTTGGGTTTTGAAATATATGAGCAACTTGTGGTCAGTTAATGCTGCGAATTCTTCCTGCCGTTCTAGTTAAAAGTGCCATTTGACTAGACAGTGTACAATAGCCAACAGTTCCTTGTTGTGGATAGGGTATTGACACTTGCCATCTGTCAATTTTTGTGATTTGTAGGCTACTGGCAAGAAGTCACCATCATTATTTTTGATTTGTAGTACTCTCCTAATGGATGCATCTGAGGTTTCGGTTTCCATTTGGTATTCCCTGTCACGTTTGGGGTATTGCAGGATGGGAGCTGTTGTGAGCTTCTCCTTGAGGCATCTAAAACAGAGGTCACATTGGGGGGTCCACACAAACTTGGATTTGGTGCCTGTTATGGCAGATAAGGGGGAAGTCAAAACACCACAGTCAGGTATGAAGCGGCGTACATAGGCCACTATCCCCAAGAAGGTGCAGAGTTCCAACTTATCCTTGGGCGGCAGCATTTTGCATATGACCTGTATCTTTTGACTGTCAGGTTTGATGCCATTCTTTGAGACTATGTGCCCCAGGAAGGGTAGTTGCTTGCGGAAGAACTGGCACTTGGAGGGCTTGGCTAACAGTTTGTGTTGTGCCAAGGTAGCAAAGAATGCCTTGAGGTCTTTGTGGTATTTTTCCACCAAGAGGCTGTAGACCATAATGTTGTCCAGGTACACTAGGGCGTGCTTGCTTATGTGGGGCGCAAATACTTTGTTCATGAAGGTTACAAAGGTAGACAGGGCATTTGTCATGCCAAAGTTGAGCATCACACATTTGTATGAGCCATATTTAGTGTGAAAGGCTGTTTTGGGGATATCTTCCTCCTTAATGCAAATCTGGGTGTAGCCTTCAGTCAGATCAATCTTGGAGAAGACTGTAGCTCCTCCCAAGGCGTCAAATAGATTGTCAATCAGTGGTAGTGGATAACAATTCTTGATGGTAACTTTGTTTAGGGCTTGGTAGTCTGTGATCAGACGTAAGATACCATCCTTCTTGGCCACAAAGAATACGGCAGCCCCAAAGGGAGACTGTGAGGGTCAGATAAGTCCTTTCTCCAATGCCTCCTTGAGGTAGGCGCGTAGGGTGTTGTCTTTGTTTGGGGTCAGCCTGTAGATATAACACGCTTTGAGTAAAGCCCCTTTGAGTTGGATGGAGTGTTGGATGTGTTTCTCAGGGGGCAGCCCGGGTAGCGCTTCTTTGAAGATTTCTGGATGGCAGACCACAATTTTGCGGTCCTGAGGCATGGAGGTATCCTGGTGATCTTTGAAGTGTATGATCTCTTACTGACAGGAGTCCCAATCAATTGCCTTCAGGTTATTCTTTTTGTCCAGGGTCTCTGTGATGCGCGCAAAGACGTGGTCGCGTAGGAGTTGATCCACTGAGTCAGGGTAGATCTGGTGGTTGACATCTTCACGCTTAGTGGTCAACACTGAGGTCGCCCAGTCTACGTGAAGATTGTTCTTTTGTAACCAGTCTAACCCCAGTACAATTTCAAACTTGAGGAAGTCAATAACAAGACCTTGGATGGTAGAATGTAGGTTCTCAAGCATGACAGAGAAGGGGGTGGTTTCCCTTGTCACAGCAATATGGTGTTTGTCAGCCAGGACCACATTTTTAATCCATGAAGGATTAGTGGCCAGCTTGAACTTGTCCACAAAGCTACTGTTGACTAGGGTTCAATCTGCACCCAAATCCAGGAATTCTGAGCCTGTGTAACTGCAAAAAAGAAAGTATAGGACATCAGTTTATTGGGATGTCTGGTGATGGTGTACAGTACTGGGTCCTCCAAGGGCACTTGGATTGTTGGACATTGGTCCACGTTCTTGGGTTGGTACTCATCATTGGGCGAGTCAGGAGTTGCATGGGGAGAGCTTGGCTTGCTTAGTGCTCTCCCCAGGCTTTTCCCTCATCTTGATTGCCTTGCATGGCGGTGATACAGAAATGGGTACAATTTGACTGGCCATTTTTCCCACTTCCATGTCCATTTGAACCTGTGGGTTTGTGGTTGGTGTTATTCCTGTTGCCTCCAGGGGATGGTCTAGTGAAACGCCTGCCTGGATGGGAATCTTTGGGTCTTTCTTGTTTTCCAGTTTATGCCTTATGAAGGGTGTTGGAGGTTTGTTCTGCTTTCTCTACTTTGTGATACAGGCTTTGCAGGTTGATCACCTGTTCCAGGTTTACATGCCTCATCACATGCAACTTGAGGGCGTTGTAGTACATGAGGTGTGTGGCTGGGGTGTCAAAGGCCATGTCAGATGGTGCTCAAGTCAGAGTTCCTTGTAGGCGCAGGTGTGCTACTTCATGGTACCTGTCTGGGTAAGGTTCTTTACTTGGCGTATTATCATGAGCACTGTATCCTTAATCACAAATATTGCCAGGAAGTCTTGCTTGAAAGTATCCCAGTTCTTGTTGGTGTGTTCCTTGTGCCACTTGTCACACCAGATGCCAGCGTCATGGGTCAGGCAGATGGAGATTTCTGCAATCCAAAACCGCTGTGGGCATTCCATCTGGGCCAGCTTGCTCTGGGCGGACTGGATCCATGTGGCAGTATTGTTGTTGTTGGCCCTGGCAAAAGGCTCCAAGGCGGCGCTTCACAGTCTTTGAGCTACGTAGGCTGCATGGCGCTTTTGTCGGTTGGTTGCGGCATGGAGGTGGGAGCCTGGAAGAACCCTTGTGCCAACATGGCGTTGAAGGCAGGTAGTGGGATCACCATGTTCTGGTACAGGATAAAGCCATTGGGTATCTCAGCACCAGGGGTGTACAGAGTCCAGTCAGGCAAGAGGCCAGACATAATTCTGTTGAGGATTTGTTGGCCGCGGCATGTGCGGGAAAAAGGAGGAATTTTTCAAGATAAGGTAGGATGGAGAACCTATCTGTGCTACCAATGTTGTAACTTTGCTGTTTTAGCAGAGTTACAAGGGGAAATTATTTATAAGCTAGATGATAATTGTTATTGTGAGATAGCAATTATATAGTCATAGTGAATCAATGGATAGCAGGAACATGATAGGGTTGATCACACGGTTAGATGGAAGAAGGGGGTGGCTTGATCCTGGTAATGAGTCAAGCTCCAAAACAAGGTATCCGCTGTATGGGATCATCATCTGTTCATGTTGTTGGATTTGGTAATTTGAGTTGACTTCCTAGTCTGGCTTTGAGTGGCCAGGTAATCAGATTGCAGGTCACAAACCCGCTTGTTTGGAACCTTGCTGGTGGGTCAAGCCTGCGGTCTTGACAGATATTTAAAAATAGACCAGCCTTCTTAGAATTTCAGTAAGCCATATATATCAAACCATTAATGGTAGCTATAAAATAAAAGGTTTCATATATGATTAGATGGATGTGATTTCTCTTTTAAAAGAGGAAATGTTTTAGGGTCAAAGAAGCTCTATTCATCAGGCAACTTGGTCCAGATAGCTGAGCCCACCTTCATTCCACAGTGGAGCTTTTAGATGAGAGGTTTTATTGGGAGAAGGAGTTATCTACAGATATTTTTGACTGAAGATCCCTGTTGTTGGATCCCAACCTACCAGTATGGCTTGAATCTAGTTGGAACTGAAATGAGATAGAGCCAATCAAATCTCTGTACACCTAGACCTACCTAAATTTTGACCTTAAAATACCTTACCACAGTTTATTTAATGTACCCCAACTAGCATGAATAGTGTTTAAATAATCATTTAAACAGAAGAATCTCTTTATTAAATAACCTTAAAGTCTACTCTAAAGATATTTATATCTGAAAAACACTTCTCTCCAATCAATTACTGGAAATTAATCATATCCTAATAGTTTATATCACCTACCCAGCCCTAGCTAGAAGCAAGTCATATGGTCAAGTTTTTCCAATTAAGATATCATTACTGGTAGCTAAATATTGTAAGAGATCCATACACCACCAAGTTAAGGACCTGACCTTCACCTTTGACCCCCGTAAAGCCTTGTAAATATTCCCACCATTCTTTAAATCTAGCCAAGCTCTGAATTTTAAGGGCTGGATCTTGTCAACTTTTGGCTAAAAACTATCGCTTTAACTGATTCAAAATACTTATGCTGGGCTTCAATAGCTACATATAACACTCTGCTCAAAAGATATCATGACCTATATTTGTTTCCCTTAGCAACTAACTTCCAACCCAGCTTAAAATTAAACTTTTTTACTATCATAGCTTCAACCAGAGACCTTGATGAGCTAGCAGCTATACCTCAAATCTCATAGCAACTGTAAAGGAAAAGATGTTTGTGCAATTTAACACACTTCAGCATGTCTGGGATCTTAAACGCACAGATTAATGCACCTCTTAATAGCCCAGGATTTACAGCAGATACTCTTGGTTCTACATTTGACACACATCACTACAGCTTTCATCTGAAACTGGGAGAGCAGCAGCTGATGAGACAAACTCTTATACTATTAATAAAAGGCTGACCCCCCCCCGTCTTCTGCTGCTGGCCATCTCATGAGGAGCTGCATCATTGCATCCAATTACTGGGAACCCTTATATGTGCCTATATGATCTAACTTGACTATAAAAAATAAAGCATTTTCATTGCAATGCTATATTCCCTTCTGCCCCTTTACATCCCTTATACTTTACCTAAGCAGGTAGAGCATTGCAGATGACTAGTGTAAGAGTCCATGGTTTGAAAGCAAACCAGAGAGGGATTGAACCTGTGTGGGCGGCTGCACAGGCTTGCCAGGGGAATTGATTCTCTGTCAAGCCACCAGGACAAGCACGAGATTGGGCTGACTGCCCTGATATATTTAGGAAAGGGACAATTGGTCTTGGCTATTAAATTAACCAGGGCCAGCCAATCAGCTGGTCCAGGGGGCTAGCAGCTCCCAAAAGCTGGGGAGCCACTGGCTCCAAGCATATGAGGGAACTGGCTGGCTCCCAAGCCACAGCCAAGCATTTTGGCTGGGTACTGGAGCAAATTCAATACCAGTTTTGACTGCTCCAGTCCCTAGTCAGCGCTGTTACTACTGCACTGGTTTCTGTCCTAGTCTGGTTTCCTCCTCTGTGGTCCCTGCTGCTTCTGTCTCTGTTATCATTGCCTCTTCTGTTTTGGTTTCTTGTTCCCTTGTCCACAGGAATTTCTGCCCTACCCAGAATAATACAATCCAAGCATTGCCATGAAATGCAGGAACCCAATCAAGCCAAACCCCAAACACCCACTGATGTAATGATAGAGAATATATGTGGTGTTCAGCTCTTTGGTCACCACAGTATGTCCTGGGTCAAAGCCAGGAACCCTCTGGATAGAATTGCTGTTCCCTAGTTGGGCATCTGGATAAGTTGAAGGGTGTACTTGGGTTGCATCATGGCGGATTCTTCCAGGGCTTTCCCCACTACTAGGCCAACATCCCCTCTATGTACCTAACCCTCATTTGGGGCCTGTTCCTCTGTAGGCTGATACTGGTCTTTTGAGAGCCTGGTGAACTTAAACCCAATCAGCTCCCTGTCTCTGTCTGTCATCTTGAGGTGTCCAGCCAACCTTTCCTGCTCCTCCTTTGAAGGTTTACTAGTAGCAAACCTTGGACAGCTCTGGTGATAGGTATCCTATTTCCTGGACTAGGGTAGAAAATGTTAGGTAATTCACTCATGGGAATTAGTGCACAGCTTGGAAATATTTGAGGGGTTGAAATGGGTGTTTATTTGTCTTGGAAGGAAGATTTTTTTAGAACTCTTCTGTTATGTGGCCCTGTGAGTATAGGAAGCAATAGGGGTTTGCCAATACTTGGAGTTCTACAGCAATCTCTTGGGCTCCTGCTCCTTACTCTTGGGATTCATGCTCTGTTGTCTTAGACTCTGGCTCCTTTATTCTTTCCCTAAGCTCCCTGTTCTGGCAAAGTGGCTTTTGTAATCCACTGGTTTCCAATCCCTCTCTTGCTTCAGACTGGTCCCTTTTTTATAGCTCTTGTTTCAGTCATTTCTCCTTCTAAGAGCTCTGGGGTTTCCAGGCTTAAAATATCCAGTTTTTCCTGCTCTATAATATATTAAGCTCTGCCACTTGCTTCAGCCAATTAAAACAGACTTTTTGCCCATTCCCTCATTTTTAGGCTTTTTCCCTTCTGTTTAACTAATGAAAAACATTGATCAAATATGATCTATCATGAAGCCAATCAAGCATCTGGATTGAGATGTTTCACCAAAGTGTTTCTCTGGATGGCTTTCTCTTGACCCTGTGTTAAACCTGGTATTGTTTCACTCTGGATAAACACTTGCTATGCGTTTTAACAATCTCTCTGTAATTTCTGCCACGTTTCTACGGGCCAACTTGATTATTTCTGCCTATGTTTTATGTAAGCTATTTTTGTACCTTAGTTTCTTCATTGTTTCTCCATGTTTCCCCATGTTTTCTCCCCTCAGAGAAATCTGAAGCCGCCTTTGCTTACTTCTTGCTCCCTTCTGTGGGCTCAGCAAAACTCCTGCCTTTGCCCAAAGAGTTTCTCTGTAGCGTTTCCATCTGCTCCTGCTTATTCTTACATAATCAACTCCTAATGAATTCCAAGTCTATTTTTAACTTTTTCTTTCTTTTCCAAGTCTTTCCTTCTCTGCTCCTAGCCTTCCCCTGATGACCTTATCTCATTCCTTCTGTTCCTTAATCTAGTCATTCTATGCCATCTTTCATTTTTTCTGCAAGTCCTTCTCTGGTTCATCCACAACTGTTTATTCTCTATTCCTTCTCTGTAATCTTCCATTTCTTATGCAAGTCCTTCTCTGGTTCATCCACAACTGTTTCTTCTCTGTTCCTTTTCTGTATGAATTGCCAAGGTTTTTTCTTCTCTGGATGAACCACCAAGGTTTTTTCCTTCTCTGTATGAGCCACCAAGGTTTTGTCCTTCTCTGTAGGCACCATTACTAACACCTCAGACTCAGGTAATAAGTCTCTACAAGTGAGTTAGTGTTTGACTAGGGCCCTATTGGTGACAATCACGTTAGGTCATCAGCCACAGACAATCCTCATGTCTGTGCAGCTGTTTTTAATCACTCAAGTGGTGAGCTTAAGCTTTCAGTTGCCAATGTAAAGACCCAACAATTGGGGAGTATTTTAGCTAAGTAGGGTACCAATTTGGCCACTTGGTACTGGGTGAGTGGGGTCACAATTGGATAGACCGTCATCATCAATAAAAAACTTTGGCGTGCATGTTATAACATCCAAAATTACCAACAAAATACGTGAGTACGTAATATATAAAGGTGTATATAGCTACAGACTGAGTGGAGTGGGGTGAAACCAGCGGGGGCCAGGAGTACTTATCAGAGTAGTTGAGCTGTGCTGGCTCCCTGTAAAAGTAATTGCCAGATGTATTGTTGAATGGCTCATGTGGTTGATAGTGTTGGTGGCCCACAATTCCTAGGCATGCTGTGAGGGTAGCTGAGAAGATAAGATGGTTCATCTTCTGGTCCTGGGGAAGGGCAGACAAAGCTTAGTGTCTTTTAACTTCTTGTAGGGTAAAGTTTTGATTGATTTATGTGATACTATTGAGGTGTAACTTCACTCAATGATAGCACAAACTACCATCAAGTGTTTGATCTTTATTATATACTATCATCCTTGGTGGGGCATGAATAGTACAAAACAATGAGCAGGGAACCCCAAACACTTGGTGTTGTCTGGAATTCTCTTTTGGGAGGAGAATTGGAAGGGATTTGCAGGCAATTAATTGTTACTCTCTGACTTGTATTGGTTTGGTGCCTTATTGGATGCTTTCATGCATCTAAATTCAACTTCTACAGTTACTGCATTGATTGTTGTGCTGGGCAGCCTGTCAACCCCATCCAAATTGGTAGGTTCCAAATTTGGGCAGCACTTCCCCCTACTTTTGGGTTTCGGGAATTGCCTTTTTGGGGTTTCCAATTCAGCAATTTCCCCATCCAGCAGGGGTGGACAGTCCCACCATGGAGGGTGCGCTGTCCCCCGCTGGCTGGCTGGCTGGGTGGCAGGAGCAGGGGTTGGCTGGCTGGGAGGCTGGCAGTTGGCTGGCCTGCGGCTGGGCTATAAAAGCCAATATTTGAAATAAAAGATTTTTCAATTTCTTTTTCAAACCCCTTCTGTTTTGCAGCAGTTTCCCCAATTAGGGGGAACTGCTGCCATTTTTTGTATTGACCTGTGGGACCCATCATGGCCAAAATGTTGTTTTCTAAAAGGTTGTTGTCAGGAATATTCCTGACAGCAAAGTACCCAACTTTAATTCCCAGAAACCTATCAATTACCAAGTTCCCCAGTTGTTTCCCCAGGAAGGTACCTTGGTAATGTTTATGGGCATATCTATGCCTATCTGGTGACTTCAATACCTTCTCAAAGCTACCAGGAAGACATAGTCAAGGAACCCTAACCCCAAAACTAGGCAAGGCTAACCACCTGCAGACTTCCTACAGGTGGCCTTAGGATCTCAGAGCTTCTTCAGCCCATCCTTTCTTATAATGTAAGGTCTGAAGGCTTGGGTAAATTATTGTATACTAAAGCCTTTAAACCAAGAATTTTTATATTTTTTAAATATAAGAAGGTGGGTAAGGTTTGTAACAACAACTGGACAAAGGCCCCTAAAAGCTTATATGAAGTAAAGCAGGGGCCAGGGAGGTTTATTAATCCTAGGAAAACAAAATAAAGACCAGTCTTAATGACTGATGATTTAGTTAAAAAGTCAATTTCTAAGTCTGGAAAGTGATTACCACTAGGTGGTGGATTAAACTAGCCACAATCAAAGTGTGGGTTCCACTATAAAAATTACCTAACTGCTGAAAAATGTAATCAAATGGAATCATGGAGCTAAGATGGGGAAATGTAGGAGTGAAGAAAAAAACACAAACCACAAAACCCAACTTCTACCTTTTTGGGGTGCAAGTCAAACAATCTCAACTTAAGTTGAGATTGGATAGAACTCAGGCTTTTTATTGAAGCCTGGTTATTGAGGTGCTATTTGGGGGAAAACAGATAACCAAAGGTAGCTAGGTAGTTTGTAAAGGTGAGGAGGGACAAACAAGCACATTTCTTTGGTGAACTAACCTTTAAGAGTTAAGCAACTGTTAAAGGAAAGACAGGGAATGGAGGCTTTGCTTTGGGAGTGGAGTTTAAGCAAAAACAAGAGCAGAAAGATAGAAAAATTGAATCCAAAGCTTCTGGTGTAAGCCAAGGTAAAAGCAAAAGGTAAGAAGTTTGGACTGATTCAAATTAACCTTGGTGTAAAGGTTGTGGGTTTGGAAATTGTTCTGAAGCAAAAAGGTAACTTCAAAAGTAGAACTAACTGTTAATATAGAATAAATTGAACAGTAGGAACCAGGGAATGAAAAGAAAAGTTGTTGGAAATGAGTTGTTGGTTTTAAAACCAAGGATAAGTATTATTAAAAATGAATATTCCATGTGAGAAATGCTAGCAGCAAATAACAAAGAAAAAGAGAATCCTGACATATCAGTCACAACTTCTCTATCAGTTTGGAGCACCATCCAAGGACCACCCCTGGATCATGCCTCCCCTTAACAAAACTTTACCTATCTTAGGTCACTATCCTTCTCTAACTTCAATCATTGAGTCTTTATTTCAGCTAAATCAGCTCTTGCCTGAAAACTGACTCCATGTGGATCATCACAGCATCACTACCCAGAAGACTGAAAATAACCAATCATTTGATCACAATAGCCCCCCAGCTATGCAATGGCTACACCCTAATTCAATTCCCTGCTTTTAATGGAAACCAAACAATCAGTAAATATCAATTAAACCATAATGAAGATGAGACCAGATGCCGCTGGTCTAGTTCCCAGCCAGGCTCCCTTAGCCAATCCCCTGTCACTGCTTTGATGAACTCCCATTCCCAAGCCCAGGTCAAAGTTTCTGGATCCCTTCCTCCTCTTTCTGTTCCCCTTCAAGTTCCTGTGACCAAAGGATGGGCCACTGGCGCTTTTCAAAAAGCTACCAGTAGTCTCTTTCAAGGAATACCAGATGAGTGGTATAAAAGCCACTTCCCCTCAATCAAGTCAAATGCAGACAGCGTTAAATAAAGTGTATGTTAAGCCCTGTGATACTAGCCTTTATTCCACACATATTATTATAACCTTGGACCCAATTTTTATCCAGCCTAATTACCAAACAGTTAAACCCATAGAGCCACTTGTGATGGACTACCAACCAGGGTACAGCCCTGGAAGGGCTAGCCGCTACATACCACCTACACCTCCCCATATTCCTCAACTTGCTGCTGAGGTACAACCCTATGACCACGGCAGATATGAAATGGTTATCTTAACCATCCTCAGCATGGCCAAAGTTTTGATACCCTACCTAGGTGCCTACCAACCCCTTGCAGCTGGCATGCTGTACCTGTGTTACAGATCCTGAATGATTAGACTAAAGTTGTCCACCTAGGGATTAAGCAACAGAACAATTGTACAATTGCTTTATTGCATCCTGATTTTACTAAGGGTAAAGACGTTTAAAACGCCTCTAAAACAGGTGTTCAAAGTGCCTTTTGAATGCGCATAAGGCACAGGCTTTACTTCTGAGGTTAATAATAGAACAACAAAGTTATTTTCATCTCCCTCCTTAAGGAAAGCTGCGTGAAACTGGCTGTTCTCTTGTGCAGGACTTTCTGCTATGCTAATCCACTCTCCTCCATTAGGGAAGTCTTTCTGTCTGTGCCTCCCTTCCCCTGGCAGCAATTCCCCCGCCTCACACTATATAAGTGTGATACTATCATAATAAACACCAGTTTTGTCTTACTATCTTCTTATATTCTTCTGTCCTTACCCAGGCTGTCACTATACCACAACAGTTATAGTATTAAGATAAAGAAGTAGTAGACTAACTATTTGTAGAAATCAGCACCCAGGCTTCATATTTTACAACAACCTGTATCACTCCTTTCCCTTTTTGTACTGGGAATTGGTGTTACACTATCCCAAAAGATGGGACCCTTCCATGGCATCTTGGTACTACCCCACACCCAGCTCTGACAACTAGACCAACTAGTTGTGGTTATTTTCAGACATACCCTGAAAACTTATAGTGACTTTCAAAGCTATGGCATCAGACAAGAATGCTAAGATCTAAGCAGAAATAACCCATCTGCAGATGGAGCTGAATCCAATGTAAACAAGATCAACCCCTGACAGATTTATACCAGCTTACAATAGATCCAAGATTGTCACTATTCTGTTCTGAGACAGGCTGACCTGGTTACATCCCAGTTGATTCCAACTGCAGCTGAGCCATCTTGGCTTGAATCTTGGTCCCCTTTACCAAGTGCCATAGCTCTAAAAAATATAGTACACCAAAGGGTAGCTTGACAGAAGTGTGAACTCTAAGTGGGGAACAATACTAACAGTTTGATGAGAAGAAACATTATCACTTTCATGGAACTATCCTTGGGCAGACAGCTGGTCCAAAGTGAAGATGGGACAGACCACAAAAAGGCAGTGATCACCAGAGGATTGGTGCTAATTTTAAAACATAGGGGATTTATTTTTCACCCAAGACCTGGGTCCAGTACCTGAGATTATAGTTTCTATCACTCCAGAAACAATAACATACACTATCCCAACTAGATTGTTGCTACTGTTGGTAGGAGAACCCAGTGCAGAAAATATGTGGGCTCTGGTTTAGGTGGCAGATCTGTATTAATTTGGTAGGCTGAAAGGGAACCATACTTGTCCTTGAACAGTATGAGCTCAGTGATATGCCAGATATATTTACAGTTGAATCAAGTTAGCTTTTTATCATGGGACAAGGAACCAGATAGCAATATATTTCCAAGAATATGATCTTTTAAATCAAACTTCATAGGATTTTCTATGCAGTGAACGGTCCTGTAGGGTGCTTCAGGTGGACATAAAATTATGGGCAGTGGGACAGGCAGGCTGGAAGAACTAGAGTTCAACTGACAGGTTACTAAGATCAAATACAGTAATAATTAGGAAGCCTGATATCTATAAACTTTATTTCACAATGTTATTAAAGTCTGGTACAGGGTCTAGGTTTTCATATAGTACCTCACTATCAGAATTCAATTCTAATGGTTAAAATTCATAAGGTCAGAGACTGAAAAACTAGGTGGGCAGGACACCCAGGTTTGAGGGCGGCAAAATGGCATAGGTAAAGGATGGTAATTCATTGGCTGGGTCCTCCATAAGGATTATGCAACCCTTCTGTTCTAGAGTGGTATTTCTGTGGATGGCTTACTGGTCAGCATCTTTTTCAGTAACAGAGTTCTGATTAGCTATCAAGGTAGATATCAGGCTCAGCAGGCCAATGATAGGGGCCTCTTCATCTTTATTAGGCAATTGGTTGTGATTTTCGATAAATTTCATCATTGGTAAATTTGTGCAAAGATTATCCTTTTCAAAGGCATCTGCATTTTTAATATGAGAGGATTTGACACCAAAAAATATAGACGGGCAGCCCACTGTTTGTTTTGATCAGGGCTCAAATCCTGTTCCAAACCTTAAGTTTTAAAAGAGGATAATGTCATTCCTGGCATACACTGAAGTTTTGTTGTCCCAGGCAGAGTCAATTGTAGATTCTGGTTAGCACTAGTTATTCTTGATAAAAAAATGTAACCTTCTGAGATGACCCCATCAGGGATGAGGGGAAGGTCTCTTGGTGAGGTATAGCCATACAGCCAGTGCTTTGTCTTTCCTTGGAGGGAACTTTCTTAAAGATAGGTTGTTAATTAAACCTATCACTGTTACCACTGTTGCAACCAGACCTATTATAGTTCAGTATCGAGATTGGGGAATACAACAGTCCAAAAAAAGGAAAAATAATAGAATTAGGATGTAGCTTTATTTTGAAAACAGTAGTTAATATACCAGAAGGAGAATCTATCAATCCTCCAGGGGGTGACATTGTGGCTGGATCCAAGTATGGTGTTAGGGGCACAATTATTTAACTGAGGGACCAGTGCTTGGAATTGTTTAAACACCTAATCAAAAGCTATTACCTGTATTTGACATTGGCAGCAGAATTTTCTATATTAGTAGACATGTAATGGTGCAACTTTATGAGTGCTCACTGTGTATTGTGAGATAAATTGGCGGGCAGGGAGTCAATCTCAGTTGCAACATTAATGTTTTGTGGAACCTTTTAACTAACAACTCTTTTATATCAAACTATAGCTGCAATAAAGCATAATTTTATTTTTTGGCAAAAGGCTTTTCAAAACAAATAAAAATGAAGTGTTCCTTCAATTCAAAAGGATCTAGTTCCCTTTAAAAACAGTCCTATAGGAGTAGAATCTTGTTGGGTATTTTAAATGAAGCGACTCAACCAGGAAGAGCCAGCTTCAGAATTTGAATTACCTTTACTGACTTTACATTTGATAAACTAAAAGTCTTGTTTTTTAGAAAGATCTAACATCAAAAATTTCAAATAGTTTAATACACTTTTTATCATCAAACTTATTCTGTGCTTAAACTAATTTAACAACGAAACCTGTAATGTTTCAAGTTTGTATCATGTGTCAGATAAAGACCCTAATGGTATAAAGACATCAATCGCTTTATTTTTGTGATGGTTTTAAAAAAGGAAAATTACTATTGAAGATTCTTTTATTCAAACTCCCGCAGAAAAAAGAATTCACGTAAGCTTACTAGATTTGATTCTTAGGCTTGACATCCTCCACGTTGCCACGAATTTGAAGAAAGCGAAACTCAGGATTGTCATGCAGTGCCATGGGAACTTTGAGTCTATTCATAGCTGAAAAGTAGACATGATAAAGGGGCTTGTTATTTTACAAGAAAACTCTGCCACCAATTTGAAGTGCATCAATAACAAGTACAGGAAACTTTTAATTTTCAATAAACAGGTCACCTTCAATTATAACATTTTTTAAAAAGTCAAATGTCATAAGAGAAGTGTTGGATATTTTTACCCGCGAAATATTTTGGAGTCCACCAAGTTGGAATTCGTCGAGGTTGGGACAATCCTTGATATAGATTTTTTCCAAATCCCTTGCTTCAAGACCTTTGATAGAAGTAGCAGAGCTATTGATAACTTTAATGGATTTAGTTACAATAAGCTTGTTGAAGTGCATGTTGGCTGAGACGCTTCGAAGAACGAGAGATGCCACTTCTCTCACATCTTGCAAAGTGGAAAATGCGTACGCTTCCTGATTAAAAATCTTTAAAGACCCATCAATGTCAGGTATGTGTAAGTACACCTTGGTAGTTATTTAAAATAAGGTCACCATGAATCTCTTTCATGTAGTGTAGACTTACATTCCCAGGGGAATGAATGCCATCTAGCATAAGACTCCCAGAGTAAGTCCGACATTTTCCGACACTTTTGATATTCTCTGGAGTAATGACTCTGTTTCCAATACATGGATTGGAATAGGGTCCGGCCAGAGCAGCGCTAATCACGAAAAGGAAAGGGTTTAAGAGCATTTTGTGCTTTGACTGATACTAAATTCCCTTTAAATACATGCAACTCGTTAAGCTCAAATATCAACATTTTTAAAATTGCTTCAGATTTACATTCATTTAGTCGCCATGATTATATTTAATTTTTTTGTTAAACTTAATAAAATCATACAGAAATATTATAAAATTTTAATATATTTAAAACCAATCTCTTTTTATCAAGTGTTTTTTAAAAGAAATGAGAATAAAAATCATCTCAGGTTTGATTCAGTTTAAGCCACATGCACTCTGTATCAGCCATTAAGCTGCGCAAGGTTCCAATAGAAAGCGATGATCCTTTGGTTTTGCATAACTTCATCTTATGACGCAATCCCAAAAAAAGACAGGGTATCTTTGGAGTGCTTACGAGGATCAAAGGTCATTGGGGCTTAGCTTACGCGTTTCGCTGACTTTATGTAAACGGAAAAATGGTTTCTTTTTTAATTAAGAATTTAAATAAATTGCTATTTTATCCAATCGTAGTGGACAATCTAATTTTCAATCTGGTTTTAAATTTGATCCTACAGCCCATCTCTTCTTATTTCACCCAAGCGCAGCCCTCATCACAGTCAAGCATCTAGAAATATGCGTGAGGCACTTTATCTGCAATTTTCATTTGGAAATCTTGTCTCGGAATAAGCTGGTTGATAAGCAGAGTTACATCTGCTTGATATAAGAGCCACTGCTGCGCTAAGCAATGGAAAATGCATGATATCATTTGTTTGTAGCAACAAAGCTGATTGTCAAAAAAATAAGAGAACTTTGTCACATCAGCCAACCCAGAAAATCATTCACATTCGTTTTTGGAACCTGTTTGGATTTTTAGAGAATTGCTGGTACCAACATTCCAAGCAAGAAGGAAAAAAGGTAAATTATTTAAAACCTGTCCATTTATAAACCAATGCTTGAGAAGGGTGGCACTTCCTACTGTGAATATAGTCAACCCTTTATAAAGCCGACTTAATGCAATAAAAATAAACTAAGTGAAATAAGTTAAATGTTTTATACAACCCTTCATTAAATCTCAGATCAGCTCACAACAAAAAAATTTTGTGTCGGTTTAATATCTTAAAATCAAAGTAATAATCAGTGCTGAAGTTTTAAGCCCAATGTACCGAAACGTACTTAGAAATGAAGATCTGACCACAATTTACCGTTTTAAAAAATGATAAAAAATCTTGATTAGGGAGATATAAAATAAGTATAGAGATGCTTTTTTAGTGAGAGATAAATATTGTTAGGATTTTGGGATCTTGACTAATAAACAGATACAGCTATATAGCCCTAATGTCATGAATATAATTTTCCTCTATTACAAACCTCAAAGTTTGAAACAGGAATCAAACTCAGTTTAACTCAGGCTGTGGGCCATCAACCCTAAGGGCTGTCACAGACAGTTTTTAAGGGACTCCATCCCTAACACAAATTACAAATTAGACTTAAATTGTGTTAAAAAGATGGAGAAACCAGAAATTGCATTTATAAATGCTAAAGTAGAAGCTGAGAAAAAAGCCAAATCTGTTAATAAGATCAATTTGAAAATACATTCAAAATTGATTAATGAATATGTATTAATCAATTTCAAACGCAAAATTGAAAGCAAGCGTAAAATCCAAGACCAAAATATAAATTCTATTTTAATTTCAGATTTCAAGGCTTCAGACAACCAAAACAACAACAGAAGTATTGATTCAGCATATAAAATGAAATCCAGTCAAACATAAAACAACCAGTCAACTGGAAAATAAATGTGAAAATCATCCAAATCAATTAGTCAGAGACCTAGAAAGCCAATCAAAGACAACAAACCAACCAAGCCAGAGAAGTATCTCACATCCAACCCCAGAAATCATTCCCAATCATAGTGAAGAACAATACTGCAATGCAATACTCCAACCTGCCTCTTCTTGCATTGCAGGCTGCAGCCTGCTGCAGTTTTGCAAGGCAATGTTTTCTCAAATCATTCTTGCAGGACCATCTGGTAACCACAATGTTCCCTTGATCTCTTGAGCCCATTATTTAAACTGGCAAGTTTTTCTCTTCCAAATTTCTCCAACAATTTATTCCTATTCCTATCACTTAATAAATCTATATTTTCAACTCTAAAACTCTTGATTAGTAGATTTCAAGGTCCCCCTCCAACATCATGAAGTTCATCTTTCTTGTATGGACCCTTTGCATGTTAATCAGTTATGGGCAAGCCAATGTTAACTTCAAACCCCCCAAACCAACTCCTACCAATAAATCAGAAGACTCAATTTGGTATTGTTTGGTCCGCGTAGACAACATGCTCCTTATGTTGAAACAGCACAATTCTCACCTATCATCCACCCCAAGGCCCCCTGGTTGGTTTTTGGGGTACATCAGTGTCTATTATCTCCTCAATCACTTTATTCCCTTCTTGGGAAGATTCCGTCTCTTTGGTCACCTCCTACACATGTTAATGATAGGAATCCCAGTAGAATCCACTCTGGTCAAATTCAACTTGGGAGCTCTCCTTCATTCAATTGGAGAGAGACTTCCCAATGAGTGGATCCCTGACAGTTTGTTGGAGCCCCTGCTGAACCACCTTATGGGTGGTCCAGGTCAACATTTTACCTATGAATTTATCTTCTATGTTTCCCTCATCAAATGTCTTGCCCTCATAATTGTTACCTTCACCATAAGCTTCACCATATACAAGATTTTGTCTCTCTTTCAAAACCCAACTTGCTCAGATTCAATTGTTCCCAGTACCAGCAACCAGGTCCAAACAGTAGTCCTGAACACCCTATCTGCCGTTGCCCCAGGAGATGATGAAGGAAACAAGATCCTGATGCACCTGGCCTTTTCCAAGACCCTTTTTGAAACTTCACCGGAAAAATTCACCAATGACGCACAGAAGGTGCACCATGTGGCAGAAAAGCTTACTGGTAAGTCTCGTCTTTGGTACGCCAAAGCAACCCTCCAAGAAGAGGATCTCCTCAACAACTATGGCCAGTTCTGTGACGCTCTCTTAGCTACAGTATCCCCTGCTCCAAACCCCGACCAGTTAAGAGACCAAATCTCCGCTCTCTACCAAGGAAGAATATCAGCCCAAGATTATGCCAAAGAATTTACCCGTCTCAAGAATGCCATTGGGATGAGCAACAACAAAGCCTGCTACCTGTTCCGTAAAAAACTCTCCTTTGAACTAAAAAATTTCCTTGCCCATCACAAGTGGCTAACTGACTTTGACTTCATGGTCAAAGAATTAATCAAGTGGTCCGCCAAGGTGAAGCAGCTCCCGTCTTGGGCCAAACCCCAAAATCCTGCTCCCTTGCCTACAATTGTTATTAAAAAAACAGAAATCCCTCTCAAAGGTCCAAGGAGAGATGCCCAAGGGACTGATCCCCAAGGAGGGGGGAGGATACCAACTCTTGACAGAGGAGAAACAACGTTGAACCCAACTTGGACTCTGTATGTATTGTGGCAAAGCAGGACATTCAGCCAAGGATTGCCAAGCCTTGGCCAAGGTACAATCTCCTATTTCTCTTCTAGCTAGTTCTTCAAATAAAGAACCCTCTCAATCCTATACCCTATTATCAGTCAAGCTAGGTTCTGTTAAAACCTTGCAGGAAGTAAGAGCCCTATTAGACACAGGTGTCATGGGGAACTTCATAAGTAGCTCCTTGGCCCAACAATTGGGACTCCAGGAAGGACCTTCCACTTGGGTGACCCTCACCAACAAGTCACGCACCAAAGTAACTAAAATTGAGGGGAGCCTAGGGGTACATATAGAAAATAACTACTTTAACATCAGGGTCTCTGCCTTGTCAAATTTGGTCTTTTCACTGATTCAGGGGTTCCCTTGGGCCAAAACTGCCAAGGCCATATTAAATTTGGATTCAATGACACTCTCCACTCAGGAGGAAGGAATTACTTCTTCTATTTCCTTTGACCAAACAGGACACAAAGGAATCTTGACCTCAGAAGACACCATCAACGTCCTTGCTGCTTTAAAGGAGATATCCCAAACCCAGATCCCTCCAGAGCTTTAAGACCTGGGGGAAGCCTTTAGTAAATCCTCTTGTTCCCAGCTACCCAGTCATAGAGAGTCAGATTTATGTATCAATTTATTACCAGGATCAGTACCCACTTGGAATAAGCTCTATCCAGTCAA
Organism: Entomophthora muscae; assembly: GCA_014839935.2. NCBI lineage: Eukaryota > Fungi > Entomophthoromycota > Entomophthoromycetes > Entomophthorales > Entomophthoraceae > Entomophthora > Entomophthora muscae. The sequence continues at coordinate 8,365 of QTSX02000766.1, read as the reverse complement.
CTGAGCCCAGAGTCTAGCCATGAAAACATACTTAGATGAAAATGTAGCAAAAGGTTTCATGTATTGATCAAACTCCCCTGCTCTTCTCATATGTTCTTTGTAGGTAAATCAGATGGATCCCTAAGACCTGTGGTGGATTACTCAAATCTCAACAGCATCACAATCAAGAATCATAACCCTATTTCCTCCACTGAAACCCTCACCAATTGACTAACAGGGGCAAAGGTCTTCTTCAAACTTGACCTTTGGAACGCCTACCATCAAATTTGTATAGCAGAAGGCCATGAATGGAAGACTGCTGTGAGAACCCTGTTTGGTCTATATGAATACCTGGTAATGCCTTTTGGTCTAATTAATGCCCCAGCAGCCTTCCAGTGGCTCATGAATGAGGTCCTCTTCCCCTTTCTGGATACTTGCGCAGTAGTATACCTGGACAATATCCTCATCTACTCTAAAGACCATGACTCTCACCTCACCCATCTTTGAGAAGTGCTTCAGGCCTTAATCAAAGCTTGCTTGTTCTGTAAACCGGAAAAATGTGAATTTTACAAGAAAGAAACTGAGTTTCTTGGCTACAACATCCTGGAAGGAGGCTTTGCAGTTGCCCCGTCCAAGGTTCAAGCCGTGGCAGATTGACCTGTCCCTACCTCCCGCACCAAGCTTTGGGGATTCCTGGGACTAGCTAATTTCTGTTGTAAATTCATCAAAGACTTTTCAGCTATTGCCTTACCTCTCACACAACTCACCTCAGACAAAGTACCTTTCACATGGAATCCTGAAGCTCAGTCAGCCTTTGACGCCTTGAAACATGACTTCTCTTCTGCCCCTGTGCTACTACGCCTGGACCCAGAGCATCAATTTTTTCTGGATACAGATGCCTTGGACTTTGCTCTGAAAGCAGTGTTTCTCCAGCTTGGGGAGGATAGAGAACTTCACCCTGTTGCATTCTACTTCTACAAGCTCCTGGACAGGGAGCGTAACTATCATGTCTACAAAAAGGAATTATATGCCATAGTACGCGCCTTGGACCACTGGAGAATATCTACAGGGAAGTAAATACCCAGTCCACATTTGCACAGACCATAAAAACCTCCTATACTTCACAGAAAAACGCAAGGTTTGCCCCCGTTTGGCCCATTGGGCTATTGACCTAATGACATACAGCTTCCAAATCAAATACACTCCTGGTAAGAAGAACATTGTCCCTGACGCCATTAGCCGCAGAGAAGACCTTGACAACCCTGATACCTCCTACCATGCACACAACATCCAACAAGTGTTGGAACCCTCCCAATTCCTGAACCTCATTGCTACTGCTTCCTTGTACACAGACCTGGATAAGGAGATCCAAGAGGAACAACTTTTGAGCCCTCCAACTAGCACTGCAGATATGGAAGTAAGAAACAACATCTGGTTTTATGACAACTCCCTGTTTGTTCCCCAAGGACCTCTTAGAAATTGGATTGTCCAAGCCTTCCATGACACTCCTCTATCAGGCCATGGGGATATCACTAAGACCATCAAAAGGATTTTCTGATAATACTGGTGGCCCTCAATGAAGAAGTCAGTGGGAAGCTACATAATCAAGTGCCTTGAGTGCTGTCAAAACAAAACCTCCCGCCAAAAGCCTCAAGGATTCCTGCAACCTTTACCAATCCCTCCCCAACCATGGTCTTTCATATCAATGGACTTCATTGTTGAACTACCCAAGAGTCAGGGAAATACCAGAATCCTAGTGGTGGTGGACCGCCTAACCAAGTATGGTATCTTTATTCCCTTCTCCACCGCTTCTGCAGAAGATACCACCCAGATGCTCCTCAAAAACGTTTTTGCCTATCATGAAATTCCAAATGACATTGTCTCAGACCGAGGAACCCAGCTCACCTCCAAGTTTTGATCTATCCTGATAAAAAGGTTGGGAGTCAAGACCAACCTCTCCACCTCATTTTACCCCCAGACTGACAGACAGACTAAAAGAGTTAATCAGGTATTGGAGGCTTATCTACGAAACTATGTCAACACCCAACAGAATAACTGGTCTGAACTCCTACCAGTAGCTCAATTAGCCTATAACATCAGCCATCACATATATATTGGGATGTCTCTATTTAAGGCAAACTATGGATATGACCCAGAAGAGATCCCTTCTCAAGCAGAGAAAACCCCAGTTCCACAGGTCAACAAGCATCTAAATGACCTCTCAACAATTCAAGCCAAACTTAGGGAAACACTAAATAAATCAGTTCAGTCATATAAGAAGTTTGCTGACAGACACCGCAGAGAGCCTGATGAATACTCTCCCAAATCCCTGGTGTTCCTAGATGCTTGCAACCTACACATCAAATGGCCATGTCAAAAGTTTGGATCCAAGAAGATAGGCCCCTTGAAAGTAATACAAAAGATTTTCCCCCTGACCTACCAAGTCTGCCTGCCGGAAAGATCCACAGCCCATGACGTTTTCTATGTCAGCCTTCTCAGTCGCTACCACGGATCTCCAGAAAATCTCTCCCAGGCCAAATGGAACCCCCTACCTCTGGTAATAAATCATCTTCCTGAATGAGAGATCAAAGAAATCATTGATGACAAAATGATTTGTAATCAACCACACTACTTGATTAAATGAGTAGGCTATGGTATGAAATCAAACAGCTAAAACCCATTGAGAATTTGACCAACTGCCGGAACCTTATTGACCAGTACCATCAGGCAAGAGGGGGAGATGGGGCCTTAGGGGAGGCTAGTGTAAGGGACTCCATCCCTAACACAAATTGCAAATTAGACTTAAATTGTATTAAAAAGATGAAGAAACCAGAAATTGCATTTATAAATGCTAAAGTAGAAGCTGAGAAAAAAGCCAAATCTGTTAATGAGATCAATTTGAAAATACATTCAAAATTGATTAATGAATATGTATTAATCAATTTCAAACGCAAAATTGAAAGCAAGCGTAAAATCCAAGACCAAAATATAAATTCTATTTTAATTTCAGATTTAAAGGCTTCAGACAACCATAACAACAACAGAAGTATTGATTCAGCATATAAAATGAAATCTAGTCAATATAAAACAACCAATCAACTGGAAAATAAATGCAGAAATCATCCAAATCAATTAGTCAGAGACCTAGAAAGCCAATCAAAAACAACAAATCAACCAAGCCAGAGAAGTATCTCACATCCAACCCCATAAATCATTCCCAACCATAGTGAAGAACAATACTGCAATTCAATACTCCAACCTGCCTCTTCTTGCATTGCAGGCTGCAGCCTGCTGCAGTTTTGCAAGGCAATGTTTTCTCAAATCACTCTTGCAGGACCACCTGGTAACCACAATGTTCCCTTGATCTCTTGAGCCCATTATTTAAACTGGCAAGTTTTTCTCTTCCAAATTTCTCCAACAATTTATTTCTATTCCTATCACTCAATAAATTTATATTTTCAACTCTAAAACTCTTGATTAGTAGATTCCAAGGTTCCCCTCCAACAGCATGAAGTTCATCTTTCTTGTATAGACCCTTTGCATGTTAATCAGTTATGGGCAAGCCAATGTTAACTTTGAACCCCCCCCCCCCAAACCAACTCCTACCAATAAATCAGAAGACTTAATTTTGTATTGTTTTGGTCCGCGTATACAACATGCACCTTACGTTGAAACAGCACAATTCCCACCTATCATCCACCCCAAGGCCCCCTGGTTAGTTTTTGGGGTACACCAGTGTCTATTATCTCCTCAATTACTTTACTCCCTTCTTTGGAAGATTCTATCTCTTTTGTCACCTCCTACACATGTTAATGATAGAAATCCCAGTAGGATTCACTCTGGTCAAATTCAACTTGGGAGCTCTCCTTCATTCAATTAGAGAGAGACTTTCCAATAAGCGGATCCCTGACACAGTTATATCTTAGTTTAAATGACCTATCCTCAAAAATCTAAGTACCAAGAAGCCAGGTCCAGGAAAGAGCCCTTAAACATTATATCAATATCAAAAAATCTATTGATCAGAAGTAAGTTATGGTAAAACAGGTGAATATTTTGACAAAAGTTGAAAAAGTTTTTGAAGCCTTAAAACCTAAAAATCAGGTACTTTGGTGTTTTTAACCCCAAAAGTAAAATCTTATATTATAAATCTTTGGTCAAATCAGATGACACAGTTGAGAAAATCCCTCTGATAATACCAGCATTCTATCCCAAACACCCATATGAGCTAGGTTAGAGCTCAGAACTACCCCAATAGTTCAATAAAACCATAAGTATTTGAAAATCTCTGTTTAAATTTTTGGTCAAAACTCCTCCATAAAATGAAAATATTGCTCATCTACTTGCCTATACAACTTTTCCTGAGCCAAGAGGTTAATTTCTCAGTGTATGTGGCCTCTGTGCTGCTTGCTGCAATCCTTAAGCCCAAAAATGAGAAAGTTATTATACGCTGCCCCAAAAATAGGCTTTCTGGCTCTAACTTAAATTTTGAACTTAAGTTAGAATAAGAAAATATTAGCCTTTTAAATCAAGTTATTTACCTTGGTTTTTGCTTTGGTTTTGCCTTTTGGTTTTGTGTGTATACGTGTGAAGCTTTTCTTATTTGCTTTTCTTTATAATTTCTATTGTTAAATAGGAGTTTTCCTTTTATTTTCTTGCTGGTGCAGCAGCTGTCTTACCCACCTTGTGTAAAGCCCCAGAATATGAGAGAGTATTTTAGCAAAGTAGGGTACCAAGTTGGCAACTTGAAATCCTGTGAGCGCTGTCACAATAGGGTAGACTGTCATCATCCATCTGAAGACCTTGTGTGAACGTTAAATCTCCTGAAATTACCAGCAAAATATGTAAGCACATAGTATACACAGGTGTATATAGCTACGTGCTGGGTGGAGCGGGGCGACATCAGCATGGGCCAAGAGTACTGCTCGAAGGAGTTTAGCTGTGCTGGCTCCTCATAGAAGTACTTGTCGGGTGGTTTATTTTACGGCCCATGCTGGTGATTGTATTGATGGCCCTCAATCCCAAGGCAGGCTGTGAGTACAGCTGAAAAGATTAAATGGTTCATCTTCTGATCCTGGGAAAGGGCAGACAAAGATTAGTGTCTTTAACTTTCTTGTAGAGTAAAAGTTCTGGGTGATTTATGTGATACTATTGAGGGGTAATTTCACTCAATGATAGCACAAACTATCATCAAGTGAATTGGCTTTATTATATACTATCATCCTTGGGGTGGCATGAATAGAGTAAAACACTGGACAGGGAATCCCAAATACTTGGTGTTGTCTGGAATTCCCTTTTGGGAGGGGAATTGGTAGTGGTGTGCAGGCAATGAATTGTTATCTCTGGGCTTGCATTGGCTTGGTGTATCATTGGATGCTTTCATGCATCCAATTTTGAATTTTGCAGTTAATGCAGGAATGGATGGTTCGAGCAGCTTGTCAGCCCCTCCCAAATTTGGCAAATTCCAAATTTGGGCAGCAGTTCTTCCTTCATTTGGGTTTGGGGAAATTTCCTCATTTGGCGGCCTGGGTGAGGAACTGGCTGGCAGTGGTGGGTGGGCTGGCTGGCGGCAGGCGCGCGCGGGCGCGCTGCCAGGCTCAGCGTGCGGCCTGCAGACAGCTGGCAGCCGGCTGTGCGGCCCGCGGACGGGATATAAAACCTGTCCGAATTAAAATAATTAATTTTAATTCTTGTTTTCTGGCCCCAGCTTCCTGCAGCAGTTTTCCCAATAAGGGAGAACTGCTGCCATTTTTTATTTTGTTTTTCACAATTAATTGTACACAAAATATTGTTCTGAACCATAGTGTTGTCAGGAATATTTCTGACACCTTGCAGCTGCTGATCTGCAGGCTGAGGCTACCAAGCATTGTTCTCTAACATACCATGTGTTTTACCAGATCTATCAATTTCTACCTGCCACAAATCCCCTTGTGATTCATATGAACATCTATTTTTTATCTATAAATAAAGACAGATTAGAATAGTAAGCCTTTAAGCTGAAATTCTAAGTCGGCTTTCCTCCAAATCACATTTACAGATTTTCTCTTTGATCTTTTAAATATTTTTTCAAATCTTTAAATTTTTAACTTCAAAATTTATAATTTTAGTTATAGCTTTTAAAATAGATCTTTAAAGTTAAAGAGAAATACCTTCTTGTTAGATTTCTGTTTTAAATTGCTAGTTGTTTTTAATAGCTAGGATTATTGAAATGAAGGTAGCCTGATAACAAGCAATTAACTTGTTGTCACCATTTTTTTACATGAGGATAACCCCTCTACCTTCATGTTAAGATACTCTCTTGGGGAATATCCTGACATCAACATTTCTTTAGTGACAAATAAATCCTTATTTGACACATTATTCTATACTAGGTGGTTGCCCCATCCAAGGACAGAATTAAAGTTGAATTTAATAAATCAATTAAATTTATTTTATTGTCTTTTTAGGCCTGTATTACTCATTGCATGTCTAATTAAAATTTTATTTAATTGCTTTATTAAAAAGTAATTTCAATTATATTTATTTAAATTTAAAATTAAAATTGTATACTTCAAGTATAAATAAAAACTAAACCTAAATAAGTATAGTATCACTATTAAGTTTAGTAAGGCTAAACTAATTATTTTAAAATTTAGTAATTGATTTTTAATGTCTGTATAAATGTAGAGCTGATCTGCAGCTTTTAAATAAGCTATTGGATATCAAAATCAGTTTAGTATTTACTGAGATACATTGATTTTAGTTTTTGTAGTGTGTATTAAAAGTAAATTTAGATAATAGCAAATCGAGTCCGAGCCTTTGATTATGACGCGAACCCGATTCCAGCGCTTAACTATATATCTCAGCATCTAGAGCAGCTAGAGCTATCATGTTTGGTACCATTTTGATCGGAATCATCTAAAAAATTGATCTAGGTCCTCTAAATTTCATGAAAATCATCATATGGAAACATAATTTTATCATAGTTAGTTTACTCCACTGATGTTCTTTTGGGATGAAGCTGTGTCAAGCAAGGTCTACTCTGAACAATATGCAGCCACTTGAATCAGGTTATGCATCCAATTGGAATATTCTATTATTTCACTTGAATGATAAGAATTTCGAGTTGTCCAAGCCAACCATCTACTTGTTTAAACTAATATTTATATTTATAATTTAAAACGTATCACTTTAAATTGACCAAGCTCTCTTTTCATTATCAATTTTATCGTCAGCACAGAGCATAACCATCCAATCATGTAAAACAATCTAAAACAATTGCTGCTTCTCTTCCAGTTTTAATCCACCCATTCTAGAGTCGGGTAATCTAGAAAGATAAGCCACTTTGATATGGTTGAATAGGGTTAGCCACTAATTTAAAATGCAAGTAATCAAATACAATTTATTAAAGTTTGAGTGGCTTATATTTCAGTTCAACATGATTTAGACCACACTCCACTAAATTCAATCTGTGTACTCTCAAAGATACATGTAAGGGATTGGATGTAAGGATGAGCCAAATTGAGTTTGTGGCTTAACAATCAACTTTTAAAATCAAATTTAAGTAAAAATCAATTCAGTCAAATCCCTTACGGCTTGAGCCACTCGAGGTGACATTACAGACAGACAGACAGACAGACTCACTTTTATATATATTAATAGTTTATTTAAGATTTTTCAATCCAATATCATTTTTTTTGTCAAACTATAAGGGTTTAGTGGGCCTCTTAAAGGTGCTTTTACAGTCATGTTTCTTCACTTACTAAATCTTAACCTCAACACATTACATGGCTTAGTTTATAATCTTGCTATCGTGTCTGGCTCCTGGGGACAACATCCAGGAGGACACGGCAGGAAATCTTTATAACAAAAGATTTGAGGTTCAAAGCTAGCCTTGGGTTAGCCTTCAGGGCAAAATTATGGGCACATACCTTAATTTCCTGAAATACAAGATGTGAAATTTCTTTTGGCAAAAAAGAAAGGAAAAAGCTTGAATAATATTAAAGCCAACACAAATGTGGATAAACTTGTCTTTATTAGAAGAGATAATTCTAATTAAATAGTAGACAAGGGACAGTGATCACTCATTAGATAGACAGAGTGGCCAAGGGGATCACGTTAGGATGAGGTCATACCAGGATCAGACAAGGGAAGGTATGATATTCCAGAATGGATGGATATTGGCACAGACCCATTTACAAAAAGCAAGGAATTCCCAAACTCGAAAGCAAAACCAGTCAAATCTTTGCAAATATCAACTCCCTGTATCCAATCTTGAGGGGGAAGATGTCAGAAATTGCGCCATTAATGCTATTTTAATTTGGCCTTCAAATAATGATAACTGCAAAGAAATTTGGAATAGACCCGGGCAAAAGGACGTTCAGAGGACAGCAATTTCACAGTATACTTG